>CABFWB010000615.1:88850-100893 GCA_902151455.1 Timema bartmani | reverse complement strand
TTTTTTTTTTTTTTTTTGCTTTTGATATTTTGAAATTTGCTAAGCGTTCTTGGAAATTATCTAAATTGTCATCTTGTTATTTAAATGTTAAGATTTAACTCACTTTGTCCTACTTAAAGATGTTTTCACTATAAGATCTTATCTCGTTATTGTCGTTGATACATAGGCCTAACATCATTATAATTATATAAGTTTTGGCTCGAGGTAGTAAACAATAAACTTTAGCCATTTTGTCATAGTTTTGATTTATTATATTGTTAGGCTTGTATATTTTAAAATGAATTAAGAGTTAAATAGTTATTTATTTTTAAATAGGCTATTCGAAAGTTTGCAATGTATAAATGTGGCCTTGTAGAGGAACATTTTTAGTATTTCCCAATGAATAGCGAGATATTGTTAAAATATTTTATTCAAAACACACTCAATTAAATATCTTTTACGGAAATTAATAGATTAAAAATTAATCATTTTAATACGGTTTGGTTTAAAAAAATTTTTTAATGCTTAGCCTTCCTGTGGATGCAATTTAAGTAAAACAGAACTCAAGGTGGGGGATGTAGAGAACGTAATAAAAGATCAGTGTTTTATAAGTTCTTACATCAAAACATTTTTTATGTTGGTAAAAATAAATCATTGCTTTGCTTTTATTGTTCACAGAACTACTATAGTTATGTCAAAAATCTTCAAAGGAAAAGAAAAACCTAAACCATAATGCTTTACACATATTCTCAACTTAAGAGAAAATCACCAAAATCTGGACATGAACCTCAATTGGATCTAGCCTACATTTATATACAATGATCACAACTGACCTTGAAGGAAAAAAACTCTTCCAAATGACAAAAGAAAGATTCCGGAACGATACCAACATGACTTTGTGTCATTAGGATGTTTTACGGGCTAATTATGAGGAAAGTGTAAGTCCTGATTCTGATCATGCAACTTTTAAGTTTCCCACAGCAACTTGTTGCGTACTATTTAGTTACACAAATTAAAACCACATTTTATGTAGTTATTTGGCTACAAGGTTAGCTATATCATAAATTAAAACATTTATTGTAATATTACAATCAAATAAAATACTGTAAATTAACAGTACATATATTAAAACTATCAGAAATACCCGGGCTGCGCTTTTCATTGTTTCAAATTAAAAGAAAAAAAAACTATTCATTTTACTTATTCAGGCCCAGTTTAAAATAATTTATAAAGAAACCTAATCAAAAATTTAAAATTCCAGTTTCAAGTTTCTTGCGCACAGGAAATACTAGTTTTAAAATTGTATCCCTCTGTGGGTGGTAGATTTCGTGCAATGTTCATGACAAATAAACAGACTCTTCACTTTATTTATATAGATAGATACTGATAAATTTTGTAACTACATAAACTGATATTAAATATTAGTAAGAATGACCCAACATTGATCCGACACGTCAAATATTCGTGACAAAGAAATAATCATTCACCCACATCGGTGTTCATGTGGACTAGACGTCAAGCTCACCTAATCTGGTTCGCCATTGAAGGGGAGGCCAGGATTCAGATCCTGTCCAAGTGTACTTCGATCGATTGTCCCTAAATTATTTCTCCGTCTCCCTTCACAAAAATGGTAGTTAATTTAATATAAATTATGCCATCTCCTTATCTCTACCATATTAGTACAATTAAAGATGGCAGGATTGAAACTACCCTATTGGTACAATTAAATATGGATGGCAGGATGGAAACTAATGTAAGACGAAAATAAACTAGTTATTCTGATTCACTAATAAAAATTGTATAACTCTAATACCACGTTTTAATCAAAACGTTACTAAATAAAATGTTTGTACGGTGTAATTATAGCTCATTGTACTTAGTTTTAAATTATTATTTACCTTTACAATTTATAACTTAACATAATATCTATCTTGGGCCATAGAAGAGGATAATATGGTTTTACTTAATTCAGTTGTTGCCTAATCACACTTAAGTTTTTAGATTTTTTTCTGGGGAAGAAGTAAAGGCTAAATATATATATATTTTTTTTTTCAGTGGTACGTTTATCATAAGGTGGGTGACCTGATGGTCTAGGGAATAAGGTGTAAAACTTCAGTGCTGGCGGTCCGGGGTTCAATCTTCGGTCCCGGCACGGATTAATCTGATTGCCAAACCCTTCCTTCACCTCTGACAAGACGTGTATTAATCACAGATTGTGAATGTGTGGAATGAAAGGCCTCCACCGTGGTTCGGATCCCACGTTAAACTGTAGATACTCAATTTCATCTCACAATCACTCTATCATTACACATTAACCTAAATGCGTATAATCCGAACGGGTGTTATGAGGTGGTGATAATATTAATAATCATAAGGTGCTATAAGCGACTTAACAAAAGTGGAAAGAGGGGGGGTGGTAACCTAGAGGAAATGTACCTGAGCAAGAAGGGTAAAATTAAAGTGGAAATATATATATTTTTTAAATCATTCTCCTTTCCGTTGGTAGGAATTCGAACCTTGACTCCAGGTCAACGGCAAGCAAGTACATTAATAGCTTAGCTCTACTACTTGTGTTGATTTGGAGTTCCCTATAAACGTAACTGGTTTTAAGGAATAATAATAATAATAATAATATGCCTAATAATAATAATAATAAATTCTTTTATTGAAGTGCTGACCAACAGTTTTAAAAACCTATTAAATGTCATCATAGTGAAAAATACATAGGAATTACGATAAAATATAGAATGATAAAACCACATTACCTACTTCTCTAAGTCTTTGGCGTTAGTAAATCGAAAGCTCATTGCCACCACCAGTTCCTATCTGGACCTTGTTCTATTCACTTCACCTCATTATATTAATACGGTTATAAATACGATTTGAATAAAATTATTATGAGCATGTACTGGATGTATTAAAGTTGGAACTTGTCACGTTGCTGTGCCTGATGAGTAGGCAATATATCTTACATTACTGTCAGGTGGGTGTCTTGACACACGTTCTCAGAGGTAAGAGGGGAGGGACACATATTAAGGGTGTATGGCCCAAAATTAATAATATTATAATTATATATATATATATTAGTAGGTCTTCTTAAACCAAATTTGGATCAGTGTATTAAATATAAATTAAATGTACATTTTAAGCACAGTGTTTACTCAAAATTTGAAATCTTGGCATCTAATGCAACAATTTTTAGAAAAACCAAATGATGCAAAGATTTCATATTTGAAATGTTAGAAGTACTTGAGGAGATTTATTAATTGAAATAAATATTATTTCAATGAACCTTAAATTAATTGCTTAAAAAATTGCCAAATAAATGGAATATTCAATTAATTAATTGGTATACTTAAACGTGTGTAATAAATGGGGGAAGCAAATCAATTAGTGCCGACTTCTTTTAACTTTATAATGGTACTTCATACACATTAATATTCAATATAAAACTCGTGAAAACTGACAAGATCTGAAGTGCTTCATATTTTGCCCCCGCATTTTAGTCACTAGCTGTCTGTCCTTGAAACCATAAATATGTCGCCAGTGGTTTTGGCATGTTTGTAAAGCTTATCACCCTGAACCATCACCATCTCTCTTCAGGGATTGTTACCTGGCTCTTCACCGTTTTCAAGTCAGTGTAGAGAGTGCGACAGTTGTTGAAAGGATTTTTTTTTCAGTGTGGCTAAGTGTAATTTCATTTAATGTCTTTAGGGATGTGTGAAGTGTAATAATAATGAAAAGAACATATGTATTATTTAAAAAAATGGCCTCACAAAAGTTTAAAGATGGCAGAAAAGATGTAAAGGGCAAAAGTAATAAGCATTCTAAGGCAATGAAACGCTTTTACGAAGAAATTCGGAAAGCCCAAACCGCTAATAAGTTGGTGAAATGACTTTAAATCTATATTGAACATAAATAATTAACTTTTTTTGTAAATTCTTTTGAAATCTGGAACTAAATCCGGAACCTTAAACTTAGCACGTTAATATTTTACCACAGAGCTATCCACGGCTAATCCTGTGTTAGGGTCACTTATCGCTCATATTTTAAGGGTTGGTCGGTAATAGATGTGTAAAATCGTCGGCCATTTAATAACAATCAAAAACACACTCCATCGTTGATCCATGGTAGCTTTATGCTGCCGTTTGAAATATTTTTACTAATTTTTAATGGTTTCTTGGATATCATTTGTAAAGCAGGTGTCACCAACCTTTATTTAGCTGCAGACCACATAAATGTTTTACCAATACACTGTAAACCACTTATTAACTATTTAGCAAACAATGTTAGAAAATATTTTTAAGAATGACCTTGAACAAAGAATACAGCGTGAGCTGATAGCCTATATTTGAGTTACGTTAATATATATGCACAATTGTGCATTATATTAAATAAATAAATAAAGATAGATTACTTTTTAGTCATATTGGCCATGAGATGAAATTTGTAGGTTAATATATCTTTCTTATATATAATTTGATAAGCCCGTTTCCGGTAATAGAAACTATGAGAAAATGACAGAACAGATTTGGACAATATATCACTCATTTTAACAGTTAGGAGTCCAGGATGTCGGTAAAAATAGTAGTTTTCCACGAAAACCCGATTTTTACAGATAATTTTCAGTTCTTAATCCTTTGTTTAATCACCATGGAAGCCGTTATTTGTTGCATGGCTGTAACTCTCTAAATAAACTATATCACCCTGGCTACAAAATAATAACTCAATCTTCATTAATTGTTGGTCCAAACACATCACAATATTTTCTTTGGATGCTGGTCATAACACATATAAATTGAGATACCTAAACTGGGGAAACATTTATTTTTTATTGGAATGTTATCGTTAATTGGAATTTAAATCTATAATATTGAGTATAATTCGAAAACTAAAAGGTTGCGTTATTAAGTTCGTGAAAATATTGTCTACGTTTTGTTTCGTGCATGATACAATTATTTTTAAATATGTTTTGGTATGTATTGTAAGCCCCAAAACAATAAAATTATCTTGAACAATGTTCAAAAAATATCCATTTTAACTATCTAAGTATGAGTTTTGGTGTTCATTTTTTTTTCAAATAATGGGTTTTTATGTTCAATTTATTCAAATAATTGGTTTTGATGTTCATTTTAGCAAATAGTAACACAATACAAATACATAAGTTTAGCTATGTTTTCATTTTCCCGATTAATTTTGAGGGTATAATATTTAAAATTAGTACTGTTTTGTGTACCCCATATATCTTTTCACATTCTTACAAATACAATAAGTTCACCTATGTTTCCATGTTGATAATTAATTTCGAGGAAATTATATTTTTAATGTTTGAGTACCACATCTATATTTTCATATTATCTCTCTCTATCAGACTCGCACGCTCTCTCTCTCTCTCTCTCTCTCACACACACACACACACTCTACGGCTACCTATTCCGGATATCATAAGTATTATGTAAGTGCCAATAAATAAATGATTGACAAAAATAAATTTAGGGTGTACGAAAACATGGTGCTTAGGAAGACACTTGGTCCAAAAAGGGATACTAGGGAGTGGAGGAGGTTATATATTGATGTGTTACATATCCTATACTAATCACAAGGCATTGTTAGTATTATCAATTATCGCAGATTAGGGTGGGTAGGACATGCAACGTGAATGGACGACACTATAACCTTGTTCAAGGTATTGACTTGCAAAGCTAATTGAAATAGACCATCGGGAAGACTTAAACGTAGATGGGAGGTTAACATTAGAACTAACCTGAAAGCGTAAGGGTGTAGTGAGGTGGACTGGATATAGCTAGCACAAGATAGGGATATGGTGTAATGAGATAGGCTGGATAGAGCTAGCTCAAGATAGGGATATGGTGTATTGAGATGAACTGGATAGAGAGTTAGCTCAAGATAGGGATAGGGTGTAGTGAGATTGACTGGATTGAGCTAGCTCAAGATAGGGATAAAGTGTAGTGAGTCAGACTGGATAAAACTAGCTCAGGATAGGGATGGAGTGTAATAAGTCAGGCTGGATAAAACGAGCTCAGGATAGGGATAGAGTGTAGTGAGTGAGACTGGATAAAACTAGCTCAGGATAGGGATAGAGTGTAGTGAGTCAGACTGGATAAAACTAGCTCAGGATAGGGTTCAATGAAGTGGACTGGATAGCACTAGCTAAATATAGGGCTAAGGTAAAATGAAGTGGACTGGATAGCACTAGCCAAAGACAGGGATATAGGGATAGGGTAAACTGAAGTGGACTGGATAGCACTAGTTCATAATAGGAATAAGTGGCGTACTTTTGTAAGTGCAATAATGAACTTTCGATTTCCTAATCTCATAGAGTAAGTAAGTAATAAATACAGGGTCACCTTACATACAATATGTTATATAATGTTAGAGTGAAACGAATGGAGACATGAGATAAAAAAAACATATTTTTTGTTGGTTTTATAATAAAACTTTTTTGACCAAACTGAATAAACACGTAGAATACACAACAGCTCTTTAATATATTTCATGTTCTTGGTCGCATTTGATGAAAACGTTTTTAAATAATAATAACATTCTTTGTTAAATTCGACAAATTTAAATAACTGTTAAGATTACTTGTGTAAAATGAAATCAAACTAGTGGGTTGTTGCGACGATGGCTTATATTATCGAGCTAAAATGTATTTAATCATTTTTTATTGAGAAAAGTTCACTTGAATTTATAGTTTAAAGTGTACTCGTCAAATGCTCTCTTTAAGTAGTTTTTGAGCTTTTGATGTTTGATTTCAAGTAACATGTATATTTTTATCCTTCACTCCGTGATGAGAGCTTTAAAATTACCCCTCATAGCTCTTTATTTGTGATATGGCCGAATGGTCTAAGGTTTCACTATCGTGTTAAACTGGCCTTCTGAAGAAGGAAAGATTGAGGTTTGGATCCCTATTGGATCTACTGAGGGTGGTTTTTCCTAAATGGTTTCCCACTCTACTTCCACGAAAATGCCAGTAGATCTCTTCTAAAATGCTTCCTTTCTCATCTCTAGCTTATTAGAGTAGCCTAATTACCATCTTTGTGTACAACCTAAACAATTAGTAAGTTGCGGTGATAAAAAAAAGTATTGGTAATATATGTATATATATAATATATATATCATCACGTATTCTACCCGTATTTGCTTGGAAGGAGAGTGGGAAACCATTTAGGAAAAACCACACTTAGGAGGCCCGAGTGGGATTCGAACCCCAATATCCCCGTCATAAGCAAGCCAGTACAACACGGGAGTGATGCCATAGACCATTCGGACACTGAAGTGGGTTTGATTTAGATTGAGTTATTATTTTTAACAAAATAAAACTTTTTATTTACCGATATGAAATCATAAACACTCAGTGTTTCCATGGTGATGTAAACAAAGAATGATTGCACTGATGAGCAACTGCACACACAGCAGCAGAAAAGTTAAAAATTTGCTAGGAAAATCAGACTTTTGTAAGAAAAGAACTATTTTTGCTCACGTAGAAAACTAAATTTTAAAATGATTGTCGTTTGTCAAAATCAGTTTAGCCGTTTACTTGTAGTTTCAATAAATTTAAATGAGCTTATCCAATTATATATATTTATATTTAATTGATCACATCTGTGGTCTAGTAGTCTGAGTTCCTAGCTATAAATATAAAGGTGCCGGCTTCAATCCCCGGTGCTTTCAGAATTTTCTCTGAATTAGTGTGTCTAGAACGGGGTCAACTCAGCCTCGTGTGGACAAATGCGAAGCTACTTGAGTGAAAAAGTAGCGGATTAGGTCCAGAAACTGAGATTAACGGGTAGAGGACTCAATAATGCTGTCCACGTGACACCTCCTATACCCAGAAGTTAGCATTATCTTCTCCAACAGATGGTGGCTGCTCGGTCGGTATGGCTTGATTGTGGTCTGTAAATATACTCGTACAGTTTGCGTAATTAGATGTAGATACTGAAGCAATATTTTATTTATTTTAGCAACAAATTATTATTGTTATTATTATTATTATTTAGCACTGCGTCTTACTACCCGTTCGGGTTATACGCTTAAGTACTAATTACGCTAATGCATTAGGAATTGGGAAGGTTAAATAGAGGAAGTGAACCCGCATTTGTGTGGAGGGAGAGTGGAAAACCATTTAGGAAAAACCACCCCCAGTTCACCCGACCGAGATTCGAACCTCGATCTCCCCGTCCTCAGCAGTCGGGCTCAACACGACTAGCGCGTTAGCCAACTACGCCACCGAGGCGGGTTTTAGCAACAAATCTTTTTTCTCAAAAAAACCTACATAAATAGACCAACACATCTTAAGTCCCTCCCATCCCATATTTATCTTGTTGAGGACGTACTATAATGTTGCTCATGAGCTTCATTCAGTCTCGCGCAATTCGTTCTGTGTACTGGCGCCGAACAATGGCCAAGAGGTTACTGATTGTTAAAAAAAAAAAAAGCCGTGAAGGATTGTACTGGGTGGAGGTCTTAGACCGGCGTTGGCCGATGATGTCAGTAGACATGCGTGGAAAATTCTTCGATAGACAAAATACCTTCCTCCTTAACTTGATTGGAAAGATATGTGGTACAAACTACGTACCTCCAACATTTTATTTTTGATTTTTTTTCCCCTTAAACTACAACGTTCGACGTTTAGATAAGTTTTGTAGATTTCTACTTTGTTTGGAAAAAGATAAGTTGTGATGTGTTTAAAATAAAAATCCTATATTATATTAAATACTTAAAATTATAAATTTTATATAACTGACATAAACAAGTGAATGATTTACATTTAATACTTTATAAAATAATTTTAATTTCATTTTCATTTAATGAAAATAATTCTAATAGGTTTTTGAAATGTCAGAGACATTCTTTAAGTCTATTTGAATTTGATAACCATGCATTTTTTAAATAGTGGCATAATCGAGTTTGTTTGAAATAAGATGTTATAATTTTGGGTCGGATATTAAAAAAATAATAAATTAATCCATTTTAAACTACTTTTATAGTCTGATCTTCTGAATAAATGCATGCTAATTTACTAAATGTAACTAATGCTCCTTT
This sequence comes from Timema bartmani, assembly GCA_902151455.1. Lineage (NCBI taxonomy): Eukaryota > Metazoa > Arthropoda > Insecta > Phasmatodea > Timematidae > Timema > Timema bartmani. Next base: position 91,848 of record CABFWB010000615.1, on the reverse strand, counting down.
TTAATGCAAACACCTGATAAAATTGTCCATTCTTTGAATTTGCTGTCATCCAATTAGCTAACCAAACTTGTGGGTTCCATGGCATGTATCTTTTCCGAGCTTTTAAAATATACTTCCGGGCCTGGATTCACTAACAGGAGCAAATCTGCTCCGGCGCAAGTATAGAAATGGCGCAACTTTGCGCCCAAGATGCTCCCCAAGATGCGCCTTATTTATTTGCTCCATTTCCGTATTCACTAAACAAGGCGCAAACTGGTGGCAAGATTATGGTGACGTCACCATAAACGTCATCAATTGTGCTGTTTCGACCAATCCTTGTGAAGAATTTCCTTTCAAAGTCAAGGCTACTTTATTTTAAATCTCTAATGAAAATGACAGCAAATACAAGGATTTCTAAATATTTTGCTTGTAGACTAGCAATAAAATTAGAAACGGCCTCTTTGTGGGTGCTTTACAAAACCAATATTAGTATATTATTTAGTATTTATTAATATTATTAGTTTAAAGCTTAAGTTCCATTAAGAAAACATTTATAGAAACTTTAAAATTTATTTTAAAGCTATACTAACCACCATATTTACTGACGCGATGTCTTTGGATTTGGAGGAATACAAACCTCTTTGGATCTAGACAAAGATTACACAGTTCGTGGTTTCGTTTGACGTTTTGTTTTGTAATAATGCAATAAATGCCATTACGTTGTTTGAATGTAAGATTTCAACAATAAAAGGTAAGTAATTGCTTTGTTACCACTATCTAAATTGAAACAAATTTTGTGCTTGACAAACGTCTGTTATTTTAATTTCTTTATTATTAATTGGAGTACAGTTAACTAATTATTGTATTTTAAGCCATAACGATAATATGCCGCCATTTAAATTTAATGAAGTGACAATCATGATTTAATAGTTGCACCTACTCTTGAGTGGTGGCAAATAAAAGGCGCAACTTTGCTCTCAAATTGCGCCTGCTTCTTTTAGTGAATAAGGATTTGAGCACATCTTTCAAACTTGCGCCGGCGCAACTATTTGCTCCTGTTAGTGAATCCAGGCCATAGTTATTCCAATTTTTATAGGAAGAGCCTTATATGAAACTATTAATGTTACTATATTTACTTTCATGTGTTCATTCGTCAGGCTATGTGATCTGCATCCAAAACTTTTTGTAGGGCTATCACTATCTATAAAAAAACATTAATAAAATAATAAAATGTTATAGATTTTGGCCGCAAAAAAGTTTTTATTTTATTAAAGGTATTTTTTTTAAAAAGCAGACTGTACTTATTGAAAAAACACACACACATACATATATATGGTAGTTACATTAGTCTTTTTTTCTGTTTGATTGAAAAACAGTTTAAAACTATTTAACGGCATTTTAAGTTACTTAAGGTATAACTGTTTTGCACAAAGAAGATGGAAATTAAGGCATGGTGTAGTTTTTATTATAATACTGTATAAAATTAGCTATACTTTGCAAGGTCACATGAGAACATAATTATTTGTTCATACAGTCCAATTTTCTTAAGAAAGGTATTTTAGAAATTACAGACATATGTTTTTTCAGCCACAATTGATATCATATTACTATTTTATTAGTGTAATTTTATAGGTAGTTATAGTATGAATCAAGATTAACAGGTGCATATCACATGCCCTTCTGTATGAACACATTAAAATAGATCTAGTAACGTATCTATCTGTCAAATAAGGTCCTTCATATGAAAATTGGTCTGAACATTCAGTTACTAGAACACCGTTTCCTCACTTCAATGGAAAGTAACTATAATTATAATTAATGTGATCAATAAAAGGTGAAATTAGTCACGCTTGTGATCATGTAAACATCCAGTAAATTGAGAAATTAAGGTAAATTACGACCAAGGCAGTATTTTTGACAAAAGTGACTTGTAGGCTGTAGTGTAGGTACATTTTTTTTATGGTCCAGCATCTTACTATTAATATGGGTGGCTCACAATTTACATTTACAGATCTAGGATATAAAAGGCAAATTATAATGAAATGCATATTCATTTACTTGAAGGGAGAATATTAGACACATTTTACAAACGATGTGATTAAATATTCTTATTCCCACGCTCAAGATTCGATCGTTAGTTTTCACGTCGAAGGTTAAAAAGCTTTACGCTAGTCTAACGTAAAGTGACCATTTAGCTCTTGGCATTCTAGTGGGCAGCAATTTTATAATCACTGATCGGAGCCGAAGAACTTATTTACTAGCAACGTGTCTCACTATCTGGGTTATATGCGTGCGTCCTATTTTCACTAATGTCTTAAAGGATGAGCAAGGTTGGATTTAGAGGCGGTGTACCAGCATTTATGTGAAGAGAGAAGGAGATAGTGGCAAAACATTTAGGAAACTACACCCTATTGGTATTTCAGCCCGGTTCTTCCGGTCATCTGAAGCCCATTCTAGTGCGGGAATGATGGTAAGCGCCCACTGGGTTGGTACCGCATGGACCGCAAGTACGGAACGGAAAGTACAAATAATTCGTAGCATTATTTGTTACCAAGATGCGCCCACTAGATCGGTACCACCGGCAACGGACTCTCCGACGTTCCGCCATTCGACAGAAAGTCCGGGCGAGGGAATTAAAATCAAGTGCGGTCCGAAATTTTTGGTGTCATCTTCAACCAGATCAAGAAATAATGTGTGGTATTCGCCAAACATAAGTATTTTCCTGTTCATGTTGTAAACCCAGAATCGTCGTTTCCTACATTTTCCTTTCTCCTCTTTAATTAAAAGGCAACTAAGAGCTACAAATTATTCATCGCTTTCCATATTTAAATAATACGGTGAAATATCACTCACAAAAGCAAATTATAAACATGAAACAAATCTAACAGTAACAGAAATGCAAACAGTACTTCCTTGAGCACTTAAACAAGAAGCTCACCTTCTGGCTCGAGAGCAGCTGAGCAAACTGAGTCTCCGTCCGTGATGTCAGTGCGGTTAGTGGGTGCACCCCCCCCCCCCC
>CABFWB010000615.1:68304-88769 GCA_902151455.1 Timema bartmani | reverse complement strand
GTCCGTGCGGTACTGACCCAGTGGGCGCTTACCTTTAGACGCCTTAGAACATGCGTCCACAAAAGCGGGTAGTTGGTACTCAGGTGTTACATAATACTGCTGATAATGCTGATAGGACATGCTGGAGAACTCAATTTGGACGAGGCAATGGATCTGTCGAAATACAGAACACCTATTATTAATAATACATACATCAACATCTCTGTAGTTTGAGTTAAACGAGACTAAGCACATATCTCGTCCGCCTGGTTAGGTACAAACCAACTAAGCGCCAACATAAATTTAATTTGGACTTAGAAAGAAAATATTTTGTTCATTTTTTTAAACATAAACATACAATATTATTAAAATCAAAATTATTTCAACGAATCAAATAAAAATAAAAATACAAAAGTATAGTAAAATATAATAATATACCCAATACAAGCTTAACCTAACCTTCCTTCAGAATCATCGTTAGTACTTAGGTCAGCGTTATGTAAAAGGGCGCTTCCCTACCTCGAATAATACGGAACCTCGATTTATCGAGACTATAAAAATCGAGAATATACAATTAGAACATGTCAGGAAAGATGGCTTAGAAAATACAAACTTTTTTCCCTTCGCTAAAAGTTGATAATATTTTACTACGGCCTCTTGTTATTTTTATTTGCCTTTATTGATGTCTACCAAAAAAGGACTGCTTGAGATCACATGACTTGGATTTTAACTCTATAAAATTATTTTTTGTAATTTATATATCTGGATACATCCTTACTAATCATTAATATATGCGTTTTACGTCTAATAAAAGCTACGTGGCTCTGAAGTTTTTTAGTTTTCTCCAGTGTTAGTAATGGCTATCAGAAATATTAGTTATAGCACTCTCATTGTTGGTTGCGTGGTACGTGTCACTATCACGTTAGACCAGATTTCTGGTGAGGGAGATTAAATCCCGGTTGGGTGTAGGGAAGGTGGTTTGCCTAAATAGTATTCCATTTTCTCTTCACTCAAATGCGGGTATATTATCTTTAAAATTACACCTTCTGCATTCTTATTCCACTCTTAGCATCAATGTACGCTTATAGCTTAAACGGGCACTAATATGTGGCGAATGAAAAAAATAGGCTAAAGAGGAAGGATAAAGTTAAAAGCCTCTTTCCCCAGATAACATCTAACTTAGCACGCTTCGGTCGCCGCATGGTCTAAGGCGCTACTCTCGAAGTGGACTAGACTGCCGATGATGGGGAGACCGAGGTTCGAATCTCGGTCGAATGTACTGGAGGTGTTTCTTCCAAAATGCTTTTCCACTCTCTCTCCACGCAAATATGAATATACTTCCTTTAAATATAACTTTCCTAATCCCTAAAAACATTATTGTAATATTAAATAAGTTTTTAACGCGAACAGGTAATAAGACGCGGTGCTAAAAAAACAAAAAAAAACTTAACTTGGGAAAGTAATAAAGCTCGAATCAGTCGTCACATTGTGGTGCTGTGTTATGTGTTTTAATTTAAAAGAAACAGTGGAACTGTAGCCAGTGAAATTATTCTACCATATTAAAAAAACAAAAAACAGAAAGCGTTATTTTAAATTAAAACAATTAAAAAAGAATAATTAAACTGTTCTCAATTTCGATGTTGTCAATTTGAATAATATAGAAAGCCACAATTCGTATCTAATTTCCCGAATAATCGGTGGCGACATGGGCTCTTAAGATAGCGTGAAAGGCTTCAATCATAGCGAATCCGCATCGGTGGCCACATGGTCTAAGGTGCTACTCTCGCAATAGACTAGACCTCCGAAGACGGGGATATTGGGGGGTCGATCCCGGTCGGGTGTAGACCTACTGAGGGTGGTTATTTTTATAAATGGTTTACAATCGCCCTCCACGCAGATTCTGGCACTCTAAATTCAACCTTCATAAAATTTAACACATTGGTGTAGTTGGTACATAATCGTATTAGCCGATCGGGTAGTAAGACGTGGTGTTAACAAACATAGTAAGTATAAAACACCGCATTGGGGTGGGATAAACTAGTGTACCACGAAGGGGATCTAAACCTGGTCTCGCACGTCAAATTCTATCCTACTAACACACACGTTACTATGAAGGAGGGGATATAAGATACAGTCCAATTCTCATAAGAATAAACTTTTTTTAGCACAGCGTCCTACTAGCCGTTCGGGTTGTACACCTATGTACTAATTACACTAAAGGGTTAGGGATTAGAAAGGCTTAATTGAGAGGAAATGCACCCGCATTTGCGTGGAGGGGAAATCGGAAAATCATTTAGGAAAAAACATCCTCAGTGCACCCGACCGGGATCGAACACCGATATATCCGTTTTCGGTAGTACAGTCCAACACGAGATTAGTGCGTTAGGCCACGTGACCACCGAACTTATCTGATAGCTATGAAAGTTACTAAATCTACTTTCACATGTAAACACGGCATTTCTTGTGATCTTCAACTATCACTTTTGATATATATCAAAATCAATAAGACCAGCTTCTTGTTATATATAATATATAGTGGTAGTACCCCTGGCTACTGATTTAAAGGTCCCGAGTTCAATTCCAGGTGGTACTATAGGTATTTCCCTAAGGGGAATTGTTCCTATGTTCGCCATTGTCTGATAAGTTAGGTTTAAGACTTTTACCGGCACCAAATATTTACCATAATCATCACATCATCTCATCGGGGCAAAGTAACCGCACCTACATGGTGGCCCAACCTCAGAAGGATTCTACATATCCCAGTAGAAGATCAGGGAGGTCTAGCCGACAAACCTTGGTAGCATACGCTAAAAAAAAAATTGCATAAAAAAGTGTATCTTCTAAAAAACTCTTTCTATGGAAATTTTGAACTAATATCCAAGAGCGGGTAAGAATGTACATGTATTTTATATTCCGTGTGGAGAATTCAGAGTGGACCGGTCATATAGTATTATTAGTATACACGAGAAAATAAAACAATGTCAAAGAACTCTTTCATCAATGTGTTTTATTGTTATTATTATTATTATTTGAACAAATATTACATACACTTAAGCGGGAAATTTTCTATTACACGGGGTTTCACACACAATGAAAACCCATTCATAGAACGCGCTAATTTTATTTACCTCTCAATTTCATCTCCCTCTGAGTACACAATTCAATTTCACGTCCTAGAGTATGACGTTAGTTCTGTTTGACCTGACATTAGAACCATCCTACTCTCGCGACAGCCCACGCGATAGTAATAAAGCTAATAATACAAGAGCGTAGCACTCCTTTTAACGCCCTTGACCGATCCAAAAATCCTCTCCCACCATTTTAAAGAGTTTATAGTTTCAACTCTCTAGTTATACTTCATACCAGGAGAATCAATGTTTTAATTTTGGTAGAACAAACGGAATAAATCCACACTGTATTGTCATCAACTGTTTCTTTTCTTCTCCTATATAACATCAAGTTTGCACCTTAGCCTGACCCCTCCAACCCCCTCCAACCTGGGTTAAGTAACTTTTCACACCAAAGGTGACCTGGTGGTCTAGGGGCAAGGTGTCGGACTTCTGAGCTGGGAGTCCGGGATTCAATCCTTTGTCCCGGAACAGATACATCTGATTGCCAAACCCTTCCTTCACCTCTGACAAGACGTGTATTAATCACAAATTGTGAATGTGAGGAATGCCAGGCCTCCACCGTGGTTCGGATTCCACGTTAAACTGTAGGTCCTCCATTTCATCTCACAATCACCCTACCATTGCACATTAGCGTAAGTGCGTATAACCCGAGCGGGTAGTAAGACGCGGTGCTAGTAATAATAATAATGATAATAATAATTTTCTCTCAAAGTGTCCATTTATCCATCCATTACTGTCCCCGGCCTGGGTCACTTTTTTATTCAAGCCATATATTTTCCACTCCTATCTTGATAGGCCTGTCGTAGCTTCATATGCCTTATAATCTAACTTAAGACTAGGACAAGCCCAACATCCAGTCTCCAGCCGTTAATTCATCAACGCGAAAGTGTAAACCCATCTTTAACCAATTATACATTTTTCGGCCATGTTGGAGTATCTAACCCAGGGCCCTTGGTTCAGTAGGCACGCTACCGACTGAGCTAAGGTATTGGATTCACACCAATAGTGAATGTCTCTATTTTATAGGGAAGCTTTTGTGACACTAAAAGAGGGACTCAGATTTAATACTACTCAGGATCAATTTTTTTAGCACTACCTCTCACTACCTGTTTGAGTTATACATTTATGTACCAATTACTCTAATGGTTTTAGAGATTAGGAAGGTTATATCAATAGGAAGTGTACCAGTGTGGAAAACAATTTTTTAAAACCACTCACAGTACACCCAACCGAGATTCGAACATCGATATTCCCGTCATCGATAGTCTAGTCTACTGCGAGAGTAGTGCGTTAGACCACGCGGCCACCGAAATAGGTAAAATCAAATTTAAATCCTGAATATAAATAATTTTAAAGAATAATTTTTTATTTTTTTATTTATGAACAATATCTATTAGGAGCTAGGAATTGGGAGAGTAATTCAAAGCAGTATTTCCCAAACTTATATACTAATTATCTGGTTCAACATCATGTACAAATTTAGCAGCTTGGTTCAACATGACGTGAAGATTTATCAACCTGGTTAAAATTATTATTATTTATTATTTAGCACCGCGTCTTACTACTCGTTCGGGTTATACGCTTAAGTACTAATTACGCTAATGGATTTGGAATTGGGAAGGTTGAATTTAGAGGAAGTGAACCCACATTTGCGTGGAGGGAGAGTGGAAAACCATTTAGGAAAAGCCACTCTAATTCACCCGACCGAGATTCGAACCTCGATCTCCCCGTCCTCGGCAGTCGAGCTCAACACGACTAGCGCGTTAGCCAACTACGTCACAGAGGCGGGTGGCTTGGTTAAACAACACGTAAAAATTTAGCAACATGGTTCAATATAACGTGAAGATTTAGCACTATGATTAGACAACACGTAAAAATTTAGCAACATGGTTCGACATAACCTGAAGATTTAGCAACCTGGTTAAACAACACGTAAAAATTTAGTAACTTGGTTCAACATAACGTGAAGATTTAGCAAACTGGTTCGACATAACGTGAAGATTTAGTAACCTTGTTAAACAACACGTAAAAATTTAGCAGCATGGCTCAACACCTTGGTCCCAGCTTAGCTTAGATTAATATTAAGGCTTTATTAAAATTCGGAATGACCTTTTTCAATTTACAAAATAGCAATTTTTTTTTTAAGATTTGGAAAGGGTAATTTGGTGAGCCATGCGAAAGGGGTACGTGACGACGAAAATTTGGAAAAACCTGTATTATAGGTTTATAGCTATTATGTAATAAAATAGGGTCTAAATAAACAAATCAAAATATTTTGGAGATTGCTTAAGATTAAAAAAAAATAAAATCACTATATTATTATGAGGCTTCAGCGCCATTTTATAGACTTATTGACCTAACATATATATTTTTTGTAAGGAAACAGAATAAGGAAGAAGAAATTCAGTTAAAGGTATATTAATTCACCCGAAGATAGCATAAGAGTATAATATGTTCAATTAAACATCAGATGGTCTAGCTGGGTGTCAAATTCCAGTTTCCAGGATTATGAACAAACGGTATTTACCACCGCATCATAGTATACGTTCTGATTGTACACATGCACTGATTACGTTGATAGGAGAGGGATAAGGAAGATATAATATCACGTAACCTCCTTTTCGTGGAAAGAGAGTTGGAAACCATTTAACAACAAAAAAAAACACTGTCATTACATGTGCCTTGGAGTCAAACCCCGATATCCCCGTCACTGGCAATCCAGTCCAACACTAAAGTGACGCATTAGATCATATGACCACTGATGCGGGCTTTAAATTAACTGATATATTTTGAAAGCAATTGAAAGTCTAAAATCTGTCACATTTTGAATATATCATTTGACTAGTGGTTACAAAATGAGTGCGAAGTGTGTTGGTAAGTCGATAAATTGAGATGTTCCGTGGATGAGTCATCAGCACATCTCTTCACGTAACAATCCATCTTCTCTTTCGACTTGTTTCTCTTCCTTGTCTAGCTTACGTTTTCCGAAGTTTCTTTTAAGTCAGTTCACTATTATTACCTTTGTTTGTGTGATTCCTAGGCTTTTCCTCAGAATTTTCATACACAGTAAATTTATTAAAAGTATTTCAGTTAAGTTGTGTTTTTCTCTTCGCAAAATAATAGTTTTTTTGGTCCATTCATCCATTTAGTGTAATGGATCACAAACTAATTGCTAAGCTAATTGAATCTAGTTGGAACACAGAACACTCCTTAAAACAAACCTACTCTTTAAAATGCATTTAAACAGATTTTTTTGGATGATATGACTACTATATTTTCTTGCACCTAATATTTTTAATTGTCTTGATTATATTTCCTTAAGGTGGGCATGCAGAGGACGTGAAAAAAGGTCAAAATCAATCAAATATTCATCCAGTACAAACATAAAGCAATTTAATTTTACTCACATGATGACCTCAACAGTTCTAGGGTTTCCGGAAACTTTTCCTCTTCATTTTAAAAGTTTGTCATCCAATACCGCAATGCTCATAACAGATATTCAACAACTGTTTATATCACCATGTGAAGAAAATTAAAATTTATATTTGTACTAAAGAAATATTTTATTTCTTTGGCCAAAAAAAGTTTTGCTGGGAATGTGATTAGGTAGCTTAAGTTGATAGTAAACAAATTCGAATCTGCGTGGAGGAAAAATGGAAGACCATTGAGGAAAAAACACCGTCAGTACACCGTCAGTACACCGTCAGTACACTTTGCTGTGATTTGAACCCTGGTTTCCTTATTGCTGGACAATCAGACTAAACGAACTTGACGTCTGGTCTACGTGCCCACCAATTCGGGTGGTGGACATCAGTTAATACTTAGTGTATTATAACTAGGGGTAAATATAGAATATGCCTGCTCTCTGCTTTAATTGAGAAATTTATTAGCAATAAAAATAAGTGTTTTTATGACTAAAATAAAATTTATAAAGGAATTTTTATAGTTAAAAAAAATTCAAAACAAATTTAGACAAGATAATTATTAAAATTATTAAATTATTTTTGAAAATTAAACAACCTATTTATGACTCAATATTAATTTATTTTTCATTTTGTATCTGGAAAAGGTTCATTTTAATTAAATGTGTAATTATTTTAAAAGGGTAGTAAGAAGTTAAGGGTCACTCAGGGGTATTTTATTTCAGTCAGACTTACAACTCTTGGCGACATGACTGAGCACTATGAGAATAATACATAGGTTGTAGGATATGTAATTTCAAAAGAGTATGGAGAGGGTTTGGTTGATCAGAAAATTGGGAAAATCTTACAACCAGATAAAAAGGAAACTTCAAATAAAGTAGTTCTGTAACTATAAAAAAAATCAACTTATTTTTGAATCCCACCTTATTTTTGGGTGCTTAAATTGCAAGGCCTAAAATTAAACCACTTTGGTTTTACATTTAAACTATCTTAACTTAGCTATACCTCAGTTTTAGCTTATGTGGTGCTGACTGACAGTTCACAGCTGACTTCTGACAGTCAACATTTAGGTATATACCTAAATTTTGACTGTCAGAAGTGACAACTACTAAAGACATGTTTTTTGCAGATCATATGGTTCGGCGTAGGGATACATAATTTGGTCTGGTAGCTTTTCAAAGCTGTCAGTCAGCACCACATAAGCTAAAACTGAGGTATAATTAGCGTTCAAAATACTAGGTTTATGAACTACTAGTTTTTAAGCCTGTCTGCGACATGATGATTATAATATTAACAAACCCAACAAAACACAGCCAGCAAATATTGATAAGCTTATGGATGGTTGGACTTTGTTTGCAAAAAAGTATCTTTCTGTCAGTTATTACGTAAGAGTAGATAAAGTGAGAGTGAACTAAATTCATTATATCTTTATTAAATAAAAACAATCGGAATTCAGATTCTTTATGTTCTCGTGAGATACATACTATATAAAATGTGCAAACTTTAAGCTTTCTAGCTCCTATAAGGACTTATTCTGGAGAGTGTTCAAAGACACACACATATTTGGAAATTATATATAGGGGTGATATAGTTTTTGCATATTTAATTATACTGTGAAATCAGAAAAAAAACCTCCGTTGGATTTATCTATGGAATACACACCTATTAAAAATTATGTCTAGCTTGTTTATATGATTATAATAAATTTAGAACATTCGAAAACAAAGCACCTAGGAAAATATTTGGTCCAATAAAATGGATGAATACGATGGTGAGTGAAGTAGATTACATAATGATGTGTTAGATACCCCGTAGTTATCACCGGACATTATTAAGGTATTCAATTATCACACATTACAGTGTGTAAGACATTCAGCATAAATTGAGGAAACTATAAACGTGCTCAAGATTTTGACTGGCAAAACCATTGGGAAGAGACCAGTGGGAAGACATAGACGCAAATGGGAGGGTAACATTAAAATTGTCTTGAAAGATATAGGTTGTAAGGAGGTGGACCTTATAAAAATAGAAAAAGATAGATATAGGGTGTAATGAGGTGGACTGGATAAAGCTTGCTCAAGATAGGGATAGGGTGTAATGAGGTGGACTGGATAGAGCTAGCTCAAGATAGGGATAGGGTGTAATGAGGTGGACTGGATAGAGCTAGCTCAAGATAGGGATAGGGTGTAATGAGGTGGACTGGATAGAGCTAGCTCAAGATAGGGATAGGTGGAGTACTTTTTTAAGTGCGGCAATGAACTTTCGAGTTCCTAGTGGGAGAGTTAAAGTAAGTGATGAAGTAAGCCTGTTCACCGCTGTGAACCAAAACGCAAGAGATGATACGTGTTCAGAACCAGTGCAACCCTTGTATTCACATATGTTGGCAGCTTCTCAAGGGGTGAAAAAAAAAAAGTGAACAAGATGTTTCATGATTGCAAACGATAAACGTGTTTTCTTACACAATCATAATTTTACATTCTGAAGTAATTGTTAAAGCACACCATAGCTTGCTCCGATTAATGATACCACAAATACGAGTGTAAATAACAACTGATTCGTAACATTTCTTGAAGAAGTTGATGCTTGTAGCCACGTTTTTTTTAAGCTCTTAGATAACTTTTACGGTGTATTTCTGTGTACAGGCGTGATAAAGTTGGACTTACACCCACATAAGTGAATCATATTGCTTAACACTTCATACAAAGATCATGACTTGTTTAACCTTCACTTCTATTTTAGTGGTCAAATATATTCTGTAACACATAATTTTTGATTTGACGTGGACAAACATACCATCTTGTAAAATTATTTGTACATACTGTGCTACCTTCCATCAAATTGAAAAATAAAAATAAAACAGTACGCCTACTAAAAAAAATATGGAAGAAACCAATATTTTAATAAAACCATTTCATCTTAAAATTTTACTAAAAAAAATTGTATTCATATTTAAACCGTATGGCTTTAAAACATATTGCCTGTCATAGAAGTGCAACACCATTTAGGAGTGTAGTTGAGTAATTTAAATAAAAATTCGAGTCTAAGATTATTATTTTTTAGCACTGCGTCTTACTACCCGTTTAGGTTATACCATTATGTACTAATTACCATAATGGTTTTAGGGCTTAGGAAGATTATATATATAAGAAGTGTACTCACATTTTCTTGTAGGGAGAGTGGAAAACCACTTTGGAAAAATCATCCTCAGTACACCCAACCGAGATTCGAACCTCAATCTCCCCATCATCGGTAGTTTAGTCTACCGAGAGAGTAACACAGTTTGATCATGCGGCCACCGAAACGGGTTTTGAGTCTAAGTTTTGAAAGCTTTGACCCTGTTGACACAGTGACTATGATTCTGATGAACATATACATTAAAAATATCGTGTCTTTGTGGAGGTCAATAATGTAAATCAGATCTATCAAAGAAATCAAAAGCTATAAAGAAAACCCAGATAATAAATCTATCTCTATATATAATTTGTAAGAATTTTAATATTCAGTTGAAAGTTAGGGACTTGTGCTCAATTGCCTAAAGAGTTCCTTTAAATTTCTCCAAGTAGAAAAGTTACGTCATGTCTACACCTATTTATGCCTGGACTTGGACCCAAGCCATAGATGGTAGCATCACCATGTGGATATCACCTTTATTTGAGACACAATAATTTAGTTTTTTAGAAACTGATTTACGTAGAACGTACTACTCCGGTTTTGTGTGTGTTTTTTTTTAATATGAAAAGACACACAAAACACATATGTATTTTATATTTACTTTTCCTCTCTTAAATATGTACTGCCATTAGAAATATATTTAATATCTCTCATCTGGAATAGTAATAGTTTCAAGAATTGTAATATTAGTTTTTTGTAATCATTTGTATTGGTAATTATTTTAACGTGTGATAGTTTGTAATAATTTGTTAGTTGGTAATGAATTTAAGTATGTGATACGGTAGTTTGTAATGTGTATAGTTTGTAATAATTTATCACTTGTAATAGTTTATATTTTTAAATATTTAACCTGTAACACTTTATAATAGTCAAGTAACTCTCTCTTTCTTGTTCTCAATCACGTTGCATCTTTCGCTTATTTTGATATCAGTGTCTGAGTGGTATTGACTTGACTTATGGCAGACTCCCCCGGGGTCTGGCGCAGAACTCTAGGGGGAACTCTCACCGACAGGCGCAATATTTCACGGTTTGACAGCGCCGGATCAAAAACCCCTTGGCTCAAGGAAAATTAGCTACGCGGGGAACCCCCGCCCCCTCACAATCTCTCTTCTCTCCCCCCACCACCACCTTTTCTTCCCACCTTTAACGTGGTACTACAACCTCGCGGGAATAATAATTGGAGAGTGTTGTAAGGAAAGTAATCGTACGGAGTAACGTTACTGCTTTGCTCTCTGCTGGAGATGTTACTTTGATGGATTAGGTTCTCTCCTCTAGGTACAACGGTAGGGATGGTGCGTGCGCTTGGTCAATTCCTCCTCCGTGGAGCGTGAGCTGACACAAGCAATGACATAGCCCCCTGAAAACAAATAGTTATTATCTTTTATTTTTAATAGTACCACTACATATATATAACTTTTCACTTCTCTTAAGTTTCAAAGTGTGCAAATCTGATGTTAAGTCTTTATAAGTACGCAACTAGAAACTTAAAATCGGATTTTCGTACTTAAATAGCCTAAAGGCGATTGGCCCTTTTCATTTGGCGTAGAAATGCAGAACCATGGGAACAAACAGTTATCTTCAAGAATTTTTATTGGTTTGTAATTTTATTTTCGGAAACGGTTTGTTCAAGAATAGAAGCATGTTGATTAAATTATACTTTTTATATACACACCGTCTCTATAATTTTAACAGTGATCAAATATCGATAAAATTGACATTTTTCAATAGAAAACTGCCGGCTTCATAACAAAAAAATAAAAAAATGTAACAATTAATAGACATCGATACATTATCTTAGATGGGGTGTTTGAAAATATTAACGTAACAATTTCACTCGTTCTAGAGAAAACTGTTATTTCCAAACGTATGATTTTTCCAGAAGACCTGCCTGGTAGCTAGCGCCATCTACGGTTTCCGTTATCCATCTGTTCTTGCTGGCGCGGAAGGATACTTTGGTTGGTTGTGAAGCCACGCCATGCCTTTCACCCTCCCACCCACCATCACACAAAATAGGTTTTAGACCGGCACTAGACAGGGCCAAGGGCCTTAAGAGAAGTGACAAGTTATTTGGAAAGACCTTGCAAGTTGAGCTTGTCACTCTTTTATATCTCACTAATTTTAGAGGATGAATATTTTAAGGATTTTTTTGCTGTAGAAAGAACTGGGCACGTGTTTTACATATATATTTTTAGTGAAAAATCAATACTTTTTGTGAAAATTGGGTAGAAGGATACGTTTATTTAAGTAGAAACAATGCATAGCTAACTTAATTAAGGAGCGACTATAATAATAACGTGTGCATTTCTAACGTTTGTGGAATCTACTTACGAAGGTCTTTAAATGATCTTGCACCTGGCTTTGAAAAGAATTAAAAAATTCCGTTTCCTCAACTACAATCCCCACTCTTTCCTCCCATTTTTGGGGATCATATTGAAAAGTTGACGTTTCTTATTTCACCCTTGGTTTATGTATCACGTGCCTCCAGGCCAATTTGCAAGGTTCTGTGTTGAACGAAAATAGCCTATAGGTTGTGATGATCAACGAGTAAGTGAGTCTCAAATTTGGCATTTTTTAAAATCCCGTATCTCACGAACCGCTTAAGCTAGACACTTCAACATTGGAGGTGACCTGGCGGTCTAGGGGTAAGGTGTCAAACTTCTATTCTGGAGGTCTGGGGTTCAATCCTTGGTCCCGGAACAGATTTATCTGATTGCTAAACCCTTTCTTCACCTCTGACTAGACGTGTATTAATCACAATTTGTGAATGTGTGGAATACCAGGCCTCTACCGTGGTTCGAATCCCACGTTAAACTGTAGGTCCTCCATTCCATCTCACAATCACCTTACCATTACAAACTAGAGTAAGTGCGTACAACCCAAACGGGTAGTAAGACGCGGTGCTAATAATAATAATTCTATATTGGAAAGATTAATGAAATAGTTTGTTTTAGCCGGGTGTTACATTTTTACATTCCTATCATTCTTTGGAGCTTTGTTAAAGGAGAATGGGTGGTAGAATGGCATGGATAGTATCGTGTTAAGTTAATTCGAGATTTAAAGATACTTTTTGATTCTATAACATTTTGTTCATCCCAGCAACACCGATCGAGTAAGAAAGGTGGCGTCCTATTTGCCTGGGTGTGTCATTAGTTTGGATTAATTATCTGACTTACTGCTTGGAATATTATGTTCTGTTAGTCGGTGCTGTCTTTACAATCAACACAATCAAAATAAAGACATTTCAAATATATATATTTTAAATTAGCAATTCGGACACATTAATAAAATTAATGAGTGCAGTTTAAATAGGCAACAAAACAAATTTATTCTAAATAATGACATTGTGAACTATTAAATGAGATAAAATCAAACTATCGGGATATAAAATTAACAGTTTTTTTTAAGTGTACGCCATCTTTGACCAGGAGATATGTATATTATTTCGTTAGGTCACGTGTGTGTTTAGACGTTTAGCCACTCTAGTGGCACAGAGCGTTGCCCAGGATTACACCTATGGAGGTTGTCTACACGTCATTATGAAGGTGTGAAGCCAGGAATGATCTTGAACCTAACTTAAACTAAAATAACTCAACCCTTGTTACCGTTGGAATAATTCCCCTTTCGGTAAACAAAATATTCATGGTACCATCCGGAAATCAAACCTGGGACCCCTAAGGCTCGTAGCTAGATGCACTTACAACGGGAGAGGTTATTAAAATTATGTAATTCTACCACTTTTAAAATTGCTTGTACATCGAAAATTATTTTTCTTTAAAGTGTTATAAATATTTCACTGTGTACACCTCATAAGAATATGTAGGCCTAGTTATATCAAATGTCATCCCTCTACATTAATTACTTTACATTTACAACGGTACATTAAAATAATTAATCGCAAGTTCTACCGCTTATAGCTCGTGAACTGTAATGATTTGAAATTATTGAATCAGTATTTATATCTTATAATTATACACTTGTTAAAATTGTGCAATAAAATGTTTATGGTGGAATGACCTTAAAGATGTCTGATAGGCGCCGCGTTGTTGGCAATACCATGAACCTTCATATACATAGATATATGTTAATTTTATTAGATATTATTACTACCCACATCGGGAAGCACGTAGACCAACAAGATCGTCTAGTCTGATGTTCCGGTGACAGGAAGTTCAAGGTTCAAATCTCAGCCGAGTGTACTGAAGATGTTTTTTTTTTCCCAAATGGTATCCCATTTTATTTAACCAAGAAAATGGTGATGCATTTCCACTTGATTATATTTCACTTATCATTACCCCAATACAATAATTAAATGCAGACGTGGTGTGAATAAACATAAAAAGGATTCTCTGTGGATCTTTTTGTGAATCGATTTTTACTACAGTATAATAATAATAATTATTATTATTATTAGCACCGCGTCTTACTACCCGTTCGGGTTATACGCACTTACGCTAATATGCAATGGTAGGGTGATTGTGAGATGAAATGGAGGACCTACAGTTTAACGTGGAATCCGAACCACGGTGGAGGCCTGGCATTCCTCACATTCACAAGTTGTGATTAATACACATCTTGTCAGAGGTGAAGGAAGGGTTTGGCATTCAGATAAATCTGTGCCGGGACCGAGGATTGATCCCCGGACCCTCAGCACAGAAGTCTGACACCTTACCCCTAGACCACCAGGTCACCTACAGTATAATTAAGCTTTTGGAACTGCACGAGGAAGATATATGTTAAAGGAAATATGTCAACAGTTTCTAAAATAGAAGTTTGGATACAATTTATTGAAAGAACATCCTTAGTTCACCTGTCTAGGATTCTAGCGCCAATCTCCCCGTCACCAGAAATCAAGTCTACTGCAAGAGTGACGCCTTTATTGATGCGACTACCTATGAGGGTGATTCTTGGTATTTTATCTACAAAATCATACGTACACGATCAAATATTCAAACCGAACAGGAACCTAGCTTCATCTGTCTATCACAGTCATCCCCTCTCCCTCATGCAACCCCTAACCACCCCTGCTGGTCGACATGCCTCGAACGTGAAGGGTCCGGTCCCTGAATTTGTACCCGTCACTCAAACCCGGGACCTTTTTTTGACGGATTGCATTGTCGACCATAGGTTTTTTTTTCTCTTTAGAATATCGTAGAGGTCTCCCGCTAAGGATTCATGTTGTTCTTCGAGTATACAGAGATCAACGATACAGATCTTATAAGACACGAGAACATATAACCAAAATAAAATGTGTGGCGTGGGGGGATTCAAACTGGTTTATTTCTATGTGTGAACATTGCACTGTTCGTTTTACATCAGAGCTACATTACTCGGCATCTTGTAGTGGTAATGAAGTTACTGTTTGCATGGTTGGTACTTTAGAATTTAAATACTGTAGGCTAGAGTTTGATCCCAACCAGCTTCACTGGTGGTAATATTTCTACAATACCTTCTAAAGGGAACTGCCTATACAGCTGAGATTAAATATTGATACAACTTTAAAAAGTACACGTATTAGGGCTGACTAGAATGAACACAAAACTATTTCGTATGACCAAATGTATAAATAGTCTTGTAAACATAGTTTAAGGTGGGGAGGACGCGATAAAATTTAAGTTTTTTTCTTTTCAGTTTTATAGCAATTTTTTTTTTGGTAAAAAATAAATCAACTATTGTTTCAGTACAAACATAGAGTTTAATTTTCTTCACGTGGTGACTTCAACATTTCTTGAGTATCTGTGAAGAGTGTCCTGGAATTTAGTGACAAAATTTTGTCATCTAATACTGCGATGCTCATGACAGATATTCAACCACTGTTGATATCCCCATGGGAAGAAAAGTAAATTTTATATTTCTGCTGGAGCAATATTTTATTTAGTTTGACCAAAAAATGTTTAACTATAAGAACGGCAAAAACACTAGCCTTTTCTCGCGTTCCCTAAATCCCCACCTTAATTGTCTGTGAGACGACCAATGTAAGTAACATATGAGATATTTGAACCAATATGTACATTACAATTTCCCAAAGTGTAACTTAAGCTCGATAAACATGATTATATTGGTTGAGTATACAAAACTATGACCCAACTTACCTGACTGCTATGATAAACAAGTTGATGTAGGCGTGAGAATGAGGAAAAAAAACCTATCACGGGACAAAAAAAAACAAAACCAACGTGCTTCGTCTTTTTGGAATTTAATACGACTTTATGGAAGACAAATTGTTGGTGTCAGAATTTATGTCTGAGCAATATTTCACCACTCAACTGTTAAGGTAGAAAAAATATCAATCTAATCGACAGACATGTGTTACCAAGTGGATCATTGTGACAATCCGGCGTAAGAGTTAATTTAAAAGGATTTGAGAATGATTTGAAAGTGAAAATCGGGTCATCTTAATTAACGTAATACCTGATAAGCAGGATCATGTAAAGTGATCCATTCACTTCAAGTATTTTAAGAATCTCTGTGTGTGCATGTGTGTCGCTTCTCGCGTTTAAACTCGATCAAACGTGGAACGACCAGAAACATTCTTCTGGATGCTTCCGGCTTTGTTTTAGATATCGATTTGGTTCACCATTTTGGGGTTAGTGTTAGTAAAAATTGTTTAAGTTGAACACTTTGGGATACACCTGTTGCTAATAAAGTAACATGAGGCATTACGTTCCAGCTATGAAAATAAAATGCTTTTATTTTAGGTGTTTGTTTATGAATTTGATCGTTAATTTTGCTTTAAATATTTGTTAAACCTTGAACCTTCATGTGTCATGATATTTTCACTTACAAGTTTTATAAACATACATTCTTAAATTATTATTATTTAGCACCGCGTCTTACTACCCGTTCGGGTTATACGCTTTACATTCTTAAAACTGAATCTTAGTTTTTAAGTTTAAAATATACCCTCTGTAGATGCAGTTCTTACTTATAAGAGAACTCCTGACTGACTATAAGTTACTATTGTGATGTTTAAATAAAACAATAATATCTGTAGAAAAAAATACTAATAAGTTGTGAATAACAATGGTTGTATGTCACTTTGAGCAAAAAAGGAAATTTTCTTGATGCATAAGACTACACTAATCTTATTTTAATATAACATTAATGAAATGATTGGATTTTATTTTTTGCAGCACTTGTTAGATCAAATATTGCACTATAAAACAGTCTTATAATTAAAGTTCTTTCTAAAGCCTGGTTAAATAATATTCCTTAGACTTAGAGCATTTACAATTAACTTAATATATTTTACATTAAAAAATGAATGCAAATGATATACTTGTTTGTATCTTATTTATTTAATTTTAAGAATAGAATTTTAAGTAATTATTGTTGAATGTATAAGCCATAAACTACATCCTTTAATATATCCCTAAATAATTACATAAACAGCGTTTTAATTACTAACAGCATCCAAACTGCTCTTAATATACGTTCACGTCAGTAAATCACACAGTTGATTCTGATTACCGGAGCTGTTATGATAATACCGTAAATAAACCAGTTTGTGGTATCGAAGCTCTGTGGTGCCTTGTTCAAATTACTCCTTTCTATATCCTGCTCACCTTTCTCCTTGACTGAGTGGTGAGGGAGGTCTAAGCAGAGATATAAGTGACCCTGGATCGTTCCCAGCTGGATTTCTTAGACTATTTTACCTTCTTTATCCTGACTGTGAGTTATATTAACAACTGTTTGGACCTTTATTAGCGACTGTATATACAGGGTGGGGCCGAAATAATTAGACGCTTAGTAACTTGATACTAAACACTTTGATTGAAAAGTAACTAGCTATTAGCTAAATAAAAGCAAACTACATACTACACTTTCTGAAGATATTGTCACTCAGGTGAGCTCCACCGGACGTCAGGTAAACCTCAGCGCGTTGTTCATCACTTTCCTCAGCATAGATCGTCTAGTTGTTTCCGACCCATCCACTATAACGTAGGAACATTATCTGGTAGTTATAAAAGTTACTAAAGCTACTTATATTCTAAGGAATGTGATCTGAAGCTGAAATGTATTTTAGAACCGCGTCTCATGCGCATATCTAGTAAATATGATGTTGTATTAGGGATGGAATATATTGAATTTATAAGAAGTGTACCCAAATTAGCGTGGGGGATGATGGAAAACAATTTTGAAAAAAAACAACACCTTATTACATATGAACGAGATTCGAATCTTAATCTCCCCACCACTTGCAGTTCAATCTATTGCAAGAGTGAAAACTTAGATCATTCGACTATCCAAATGGGTAGCTGTCACTGTTGATGACTATTATCTTTGTTGATGACTATTATCTTTGTTGATAAAAGCATACTAATAATATGCCTATAATCAGTTTTTACTTATTAATGTTTAACGTTAAAAACATGTTAATATTTTCAAAATGGCTCTTCCTACCATGTCCTGAAAAAACATTTTAGATCCATTTAGCAGGGATATATTTGATAAAAGATTAAGATCGAACCAGAACTTGTATCCAAGTGCGTGTTTCTTCATTATTCACACACAACAAAATTGGGATTAGTTCAGTGGTGCAGGAACGAGGGAGTACGGGGGTTAAAAGTATAATTTTAACCCCTCCCCAACTAAAAAAATTAATATAATAAAACATTTAAATAATGTAAAGATCTTGTTGAGGCAAGTTAACATAGTAAAAAAAAATGCGCTTGGAGTACACACTGAAGAGATTTTGAAAACTCTGATATTGATACCAGCTACATCAGCTACTGCAGACATAAGTTTTTCAATGCCTGAACGAATAAAAAATTATCTTTGCTCCACGATGAGGCAGCATGGACTAAATCACCTATGTCTGCATAATACACACCCTGAGAGATTCAACAAACTTGAAATTGCAAAACCAGTTAGTGGTTTTATAGCTAGTAGAAAATATGGGGCAATGGTGTATGGAAACGTACTTTAATATTCAGTGTTTCATAATTTTTAGCTGAGCCGCAGATATAATTTTTCTTAATTTATTTTGTGTGTATTAATTTTAATGTTTGGAATAACTAAAATAAATGAGAAATATACACAATGGAACCGTTAAATACAGGAATCCCTCATTATACGTGATCTCACTTCACGCATTCTCGCTATAACGCGATTTAAAAAAAAATGCTTGGTCAGCTGTAATTTCGCAATCACCCTGTGTGGTGGTGGCGTGACCTTGTTCACGCACATTACAGTGAGGACAATGATCTTTACTGTACAGTTTGGGATGGGGGGTGGTATTGACAACATTAGAGATACAGTGACAGAAGTTAAACAATCATGTATGAAGGGAGTTTGGAAAAAATATTTGGCATGAAGTTTCTGATTCTTATGATTTTGATCCTGAACACGAGCTTTCCAATTCAAGACATGACATAGTTGACGTAGCAAGATATTGGATTTGAGGACATAGACCAGGCAAATATGGATGAATTGCTCCAATACCACTCAACAGAACTCACCAATGAAGATCTTCTAGAAATGGAGAATGGCATAAAGTATGAATTATGTTGTAGAGCCTATCAAACAACTTTCAATAAAACAATTTGCTGATTTTTTTAAAGCACATTGACAGGGCATTAGAATCATTGAATAGAATAACCCTAACATGGATAGAAGCGCCAAAGTTTCCAGAGAGATTCAGAGTTCTTTGGCTTGCTACAAAGAACTCTATAGAGAGAGGAAGAATGCTGCCTGTTAGCTAAGTCTTGACCATTTCGTCAAAAAAGTTGAAAGTCGTCAGGACCTTCACGACAGCAAGAACTTACCACCCCAGGGCCTTTAAGAGAGCAAGAGCCTACTGTCCAAGGGCCTTCAAGAGAGCAAGAGCCTACCATCCAAGAGCCTTCATGAGAGCAAGAGCCTATCGTCCAAGGGTCATCAAGAGAACAAGAGCCTACCGTCCAAGGGCCATCAAGAGATCAAGATCCTACCATTCCAGGGCCTTCAAGAGAGCAAGAGCCTACCGTCCAAGGGCCTTCAAGAGAGCATGAGCTTACTATCCCAGGGCCTTCAAGAGAGCTAGAGCCTACTGTCCAAGGACCTTCAAGAAAGCAAGAGCCTACCGTCCAAGAGCCTACCGTCTAAGAGCCTTCATGAGAGCAAGAGCCTACCGTCCAAGGGTCATCAAGAGAACAAGAGCCTACCATCCAAGGGCCATCAAGAGATCTAAGATCCTACCATCCTAGGACAGTCAATAGATCAAGAGCCTACCGTTAAAGGGCCATCGAGAGAGCAAGATCCTACAATCCTAGGGCAGTCAAGTGAGCAAGAGCCTACCATTCCAGGGCCGTCAAGTGAGCAAGATCCTACCATCCCAGGGCAGTCAAGAAAGCAAGAGCCTTCCGTTCATGGCCGTCAAGAGAGCAAGAGAGTGATCATCCAGATTTTCCAGATCCAGTTAATTTATCATGCGATTGAAGATTAACAGTAAGTGTACCTGTATTAGATAAATTAAATTAAACATTGCTTTGTTTACAAATTTCAGGGAATTGAAGATTGACAATAGGTGTAGGCTACCCATAGTATTGTAATAGTTAGATAAATTAATAAAAATTGCATTCATTTACAAGTTTTAGGTTTTTATTTACTTCTTCCTTATCCCATCCAAGCTAAAATCAATTCCGTTTACTTGTTTTCGTGCAATGCGATTATTTATCAGAACCAATCACTCGCGTAGTGCAAGAGGCAGCTGTATTACATATTCCTGTTGTTGTTTTAAATCTCAAAAATTGTATCCCCTATAAAAGAACATAGTTATTTTTAC
>CABFWB010000615.1:41446-60619 GCA_902151455.1 Timema bartmani | reverse complement strand
TCTTAGGTGGACAAAGATGCGCCTCTTTTCTCATTGATTCTATATCATTGTATATTATTTTATGCGTGTTCTTATGTGGAGTGGTGATGATACAATGTACATTATTCCGTTCAGAAATCTTACGAGTTTATAGAAAGAGAGAGAAAGTCTGTGCGGTGTGCCGTACCATTTATTTTAAATTACAACATTCCTCCCCATTATGCATTTGAAGTAATTTTATAAATACTCTTTTAAATCACTATGCCATTATTTGGTTGGCTTATAATAATTTTAATCAAATATACATGTTATTTTACTTTAGACCTAGATTAAATAACCGAAACGATGGACACTTGAGACTTTTGAGTAAAATATCTTAACCGATCTCGATATTTTATAAGATTAATTTTGTTTGAAACATATTTTAACACACCTAGTTGCGAGGGTAAAATGACATCAATCACTAAATGTCTAAATAATAATTTCTTAATAAAATTTCGGTTGTTTGGAAAAAATATTCAGCCCCCAGTTTTTTGTATTTTTAGGGAACCAATTTAATACAAAGTCTTACAATAGGTTAACTTTGGAAGTTTGAGATTTTAGTTTTCTTAAAAAATACATTTAAATTCTTAAATCTAAATATACATGTATAAATAATTATTTAGTATTTATATTTAAATAGAATTCGCAAGGCCAGTTTTTCTAATTTTTGATGTAAAATATATTCCATGAGCCCAAAGCTAAACTATACTAAAAATTATTATGATATGAGATACTTAATAAAGAAGTCATTGAGTTCATACTGTTTCTCACGGCTTACGAACTGTTTCTTTAATTTCAGAAAATAACAAAATGTGAATTACACAAAAAGGGAGTGAAAATCAATCAAGATGTATTATTTGATGTGTTACAAGAATACAAACTTATTTAATCATAGAAATAAACACGCACATCATATAATCGTGATCAAAAACAAACAAAATAACACAGAGCAAGTATTGAGTGGAAGTGTTGCGTGTGTGCTTCATTTTCATGCCTGATTGGTGGGTGTTGGTCGTATTCTACGTTCGAAAGGCGATATTAAACTTATTATCAAGTATTGATCTGCGAAAGATTGATTCCCTTTAAAAAATGTTTCATGCAAAGCTAGCAAGTATCACGATTAAGAATATGGATCAAGTGTTTTGAAATGCACGCAAATCCTATAAACCTTAGGAAAATAACCCAACTATAGTCCAATTTTCTTAGAAATAACTTTTTATAGAACTCACACATATTTTTAGTTAATACCAATGATACCATTTTATTATATTATTAATTTTATTTCATAGGTGTTGATAATATCAGCTATCAAAAGTGGCAGATTCATATCACATTAACTGATGTGAAATTTGATATAGTAACTTTTCTAGCTGTCAGAAAAGGCCCTTCCTATAAAAATTGGAATGTATACAATTTTCACATATATTTTCCACTCAGATATACAACGTAATGATATAATTCTGCAGGCGTGATGCAGGTGATTGGAATATGATTTTTGAGAAGTAGAGGAAACCTAGAGGCGAGTTTGATAAACATTGTCATTTTAAAACATCAATCACTCGAAATTATGGGTGTAACTTTTTTTTTTTTTTTGCTTTGTTCACTTCGTGATAAGAGCGGCTTGCATGTACAAAAGGGAGATACAATAAAAGAGGAAAATAAGCAGCTTAGACGGGAGTCGTTGGTCAGCATATTGCCGAAATACGCTTTGTCCTAACGCCGAATTCACCAAATTATGAATCGATAAAAAAAAATACAGATACTACCGGTAGGCACCCTAGTATAATCTATAGAGGGTTTGTCCGTGACTGGTAGGCCAGGGTATGAATCTCGGTCGGTTATAAAGAGGTTTTTTAAAATGGTTTTCCTCTTTCTATCCACACAATAGCTGATACAGTTCTTCTAAATTATATTATTTATAATTTTTTTTTAGATTTATACATGCGCTTAGCCCGGATGATTGGTAAAACGTGGAATAAGGGGGGAACAATCCTTTAACTTTTAATTTGTCTGAACTGAAATGTCACAGTGGTGTATTTTATAAGAAGGCATACTTAAGTAATTACTTCACTGCTTTAAGCCAATATAAAAAAAAAATTGGACTAAACTTGGTCAACAAAAAATGTGCTTTTACAATACAGATAGAAGATAAATGAACTTACTATTTACAACTCTTAAATGTAAAATTACCATTCTTATTTTAAAATTAAAATAGTGCTATAGTGATCACTTCAATTATTTCAAAATTAAAAATTATCAACTCAACCACTTCTAAATAAAAATCTAACTTAAGTATTCTATATTACCCACAATTTGAATAAAAAATTAACATTTTTTTAAAGCTCATTAAAGCCTTTTTTTGTCATAGTTTATTAGAAATAAAAAACCTTTAAAAAATGTAATTCAGTTATCATCAATAGTAAAATATGGTGACACATTAATTGCTCTTTATGTTTTTAAGTTATTGCTTTTGAGCATTCAGCAAAGTTAATTGGAAACAACACATTTATTATACTCTTGAAATATTTATGAAGTATGACATCCAACCTTTTACTGTTAAGTTTAAAAATAATTGTGAATGTTAAAATAATGATGCCGGAATGTTTTATTTTGTTTCGTTAAATAAGACTGAATGTACCCTGTTTGAACACAATGAGGTAGAAAGTTAAGAATAGACCATTTGTTTCGCTGTGAAAAATGAAGTTCTTGGAAAGGGACTGTATATTGTTGAGATTCATTGCTAGAGGAAAGAGACGTAGAATTGATTTTTGTATTTTGGGTGGTTTTTAGATTAAAACACTTTACTTTCTTGCCAAATAAGATGAAAATAATTCTTCAATAGAATTTTTTAGTATAACTTTCTACACATAGTAATCTCAATAGTGCTTGGATCTTTTTCATAATTCATAAACATAGTGATACTTGAATAAATAGATATCTTATAATAATAAAAAAGGGAAGCGTTTGTTTGTTTGTGTGCGATGCCAAGCCAAATCTACGGCACGCAGAGATCTGATATTTTTAACATAGGTGGACGGAAGGGGGTCCGAATGCACCTCGAAGCCGGATTTTTAAATNACTGAAGTAGTATTTTATTTATTTTCCCAAACAAATGTTATGCTATAAAAACTGCAAAAATTCTGGCCTCAGCTGGCCATCCTTCCTTAAAAAAAATTAGATTTTTTTTTAAACCAGAGTTCATATTCCATAGGAATAATCTGTGCTGGGGGTCCGGGGTTCAATCCTCGGTCCTGGCATAGATTTATCTGATTGCCAAACCCTTCCTTCACCTCTGACAAGACGTATTAATCACAACTTAGGAATGTGAGGAATGCCAGGCCTCCACCGTGGTTCGGATTCCACGTTAAACTGTAGGTCCTCCATTTCATCTCACAATCACCCCACCATTACACATTAGCGTAAGTGCGTATAACCCGAACGGGTAGTAAGACGCGGTGCTAATAATAATAACATAGGAATAACCTTATCGGACAGTTAGAAAAGTTACTATATCTAATTTCACGTATTCTTACATGAAGTCTTGTGATCGATGGGTGTCACTTTTGATATATATATATATATTACCAATGGTTATAAAATAACACTAATAATATAGTAAATTGTTATAAATTCTAACCACAAAAATAAAACCAGTGTTTGTACTATCCTAAAAGGATATTCCCATGAAAATTAGATGGTACGAAAGAACGTATACGTCTAAAAAAAATAATTAAATTTTTCCTTCATAATTTTCATCCATATATAAAGACTGAAGGGTGTTGTTTATAGTATGAAGATGTGAAAACTATTTGACGTCTGGAATACGTGATATTAAAGTTTCTCGTAAGGTTTCATTAGTAGAGGAGGTTATTCATAAAATTACAGATACGACATAGTAGACTTCTCTCACACGGTGTCTGCAAGATTGAAGAGTGAATAATACTTTTTTTTCTTTGACCGTATGTGGGCATACATCTACATATTTGTATCTCTTTCATGTTCACTAACGTAAAGTGAAATACACATCATCGTAATCATCATCAAATAATGCACATCTGTTGCTTTTGATATCGTTGTAATACGTTTCCTTAATCTTCCGAAGCATCACAAAATAAATTATCACGCGCAGCCCAAGGCATTCCTTAGGTTCCATAAAGGTAAAGTTTAATGTCGTCCTGACAAGCTAATATTTTCGCTGATGATAAAGATCACAAAACATGAGCATATCTTTGTCTATCCACACATAAGTTTGAGTTTTATACTCTTATTTAGGTATACATCTCACTTAATCACTAATATCACTTATATTATACGTTTAGAAATACAATCTCTAAATATTACTACTTAGTGTTACAAAATCATAAGTTATGAAGGTTAATTCTACTATTATATCATAACATTACAGTTAACATACATTCTAATTTTTGTTACTGTTTATCTGTGTTTATTTAAACATGTGTTTATTTAATAATCTCAAATTTTAGCGTATATTTACCATGACAAAGCACTTGATAAGATGGTAAAATTGATACTTTATCTACACTTATACATAATGCCATCTATAACGTCAGCACTATCAATTTTTTTTTTCCTTACATACAAATTTGCAGTGTGAAGCATTTTACACAATATCATTTTAATTTAATAAATTCATGGCCTTTGAGTGCAAAGACAAATGCTGTGATGCAAGAATAATCTTAAATACATAACTATAAATTGTTTAAAATTTATATTAATTAATGTTTCCATCCATTTAACTATGTTTGAAAAATTACACTTGGAACCTTTGGATTTGCCTTTTAATGCTCTGTAATTGAGATATCAAAGGTTCATTTCATGTATTCAAGATAGGACCATAACCCAAAACGAATGATAATACCAATAATGTATGTAATATTTTGGTAGTATCATAGTGAGTATACAAAACAATCCGAAAGTAGGTCCTGTTGTGTTTCTCATGCACCCGGAGCAGCGCGTGCACTCAGCTCTTCGGCTGGTTAGTGTCGCCCACCCGCTCGATCTTAGAGAATACACATGTACTAAGGGAATCTTGAAGTTCGGTATCTTGCCGTTGTTTTCTGCATGGTATTTACATGTAAATAGAAAGAAGAAGCCAATATAAAACATAGTTAAACGATCAAGAAACTTGAAACGTTTTCTTAAAATATTTATATATTTTTTGTAAATAAATCATACATAGCGGTTTAACTTAAATGTTAGCTGGTATTATTTGAATTGCATTCCGGTTTCTCTAATCGTATTTATATTCTTTTAAGTCTTACCACCCATCCAGACTTCCAGCATTTAACTAGGCAAATGAGGTAAGGAGGGAAAAGGACAAGTTTATAGAAAATGTAGCAGCATTTAACTCTAAAAATGAGATAAGGAGAAAGAAGGTAGACTTTTTAAAATGTACCCGCATTTAACCATACAAATTAGGTAAGGAGTAGGATGATAGAGTATATAGAAAATGTACCCGCATTTAACCATACAAATGAGGTAAGCAGTAGGATGATAGAGTATATATAAAATGTATCCGCATTTAAACAAACAAATTAGTTAAGGAGTAGGATGATAGAGTATATAGAAAATGTACCAGCATTTACGTGAAAGGATTATTATTATTATTATTATTATTACTAGCACCGCGTCTTACTACCCGTTCGGGTTATACGCACTTACGCTAATGTGTAATGGTAGGGTGATTGTGAGATGAAAATGGAGGACCTACAGTTTAACGTGGAATTCGAACCACGGTAGAGGCCTGGCATTCCTCACATTCACAAGTTGTGATTAATACACGTCTTGTCATAGGTGAAGGAAGGGTTTGGCAATCAGATAAATCTGTGTCGGGACCGAGGATTGAACCCCGGACCCTCAGCACAGAAGTCTGACACCTTACCCCTAGACCATACGTGAAAGGAGAGAATAAAAGTACATCGAGGACAAACTACACTTAGTACACCCGTGCGAGATTCGAGACAGACCCATACTACCAGACGTTGTTGATTCCTTAACCCACGTGCCCACCGATGCTGGGTAGTGGTGAAACAAGTAGAACCGGTTTGGGTGGTCGTACGATCTAGGGAGTCATACTCTCGCAATATACTGGACCACCAATGACAGGGATATCGGTGTTCAAATCCTGGTCGGGTGTACTGAGGGTAGTTTTATCTAAATGGTTTTCCATTCTCCCTCCAGGCAAACGGGTTTACACTTGCTCTAAGCTCAACCGACCTAATCTCTAACACACTAGCGTAATTATTAAATATGCGTAGAGCCCAGATGAGTAATGAGACGCGGTGCTAAAAATATTAAATTAAATTAAATTTAGTTGAATTTAATTAAATCCCCTTAGTTATAGTTTGTTTTATTTTTTGTGAAAGTTTTTCCTATGACATGTTTAGTAATCAAGCCCATGTTTGCTAATCTAGCGTATAAATGAACGTTGGATCGACCAGGTGGCGGCGTATTATCCGTGTACCAACATATATAAGCCACGGTCAAAACCCCCATTTTAGTCTTCACCACACACGCATAATTCCCGTCTTGTTATCAGTTGTTGGCAATCCTGTAACGACGGGGCACCTCCCCTCGGAAGGTCACGAGGTGACGACCAATCACAGCAACCAAGGCCCCTAACACTTGCCTCATTATAATGCGACGTGTCGTCTTCGGCGCGTCCCTCCTCGCAATTTGTTATGTCCTCGTGTCAATGGTCACCGTGGTAATTGCGACGAGTTTACGGTCTACCTCTCACTCTTTGTAATCTTTATTTCTCTCTCTCTATCTCTTAGATAATGTGCCTTGATAAACATTATATGTGGGTAATAGAGTAATTCCCACCAGGCTCGGATTAAAGGGAGGGCGAATGAGGCCAGAACGCCAGGGCCTAACACAAATTGTCAATATAAATCTTTTTATTTATAGATTTCCATCATGATAAGCTTTTAAAAATATATAATTTATTACTATTATGTGTTATTTTCTACGAGAGGTCAATTCCCTTTGTCCGTGAAATTAGAGCGTCAATGGTCCCTGAATCTTCTTTTTTTCCTTTAAGTTACCCAATACTGTATTTGAATACTTTTCCTTCCTTAGCTCCTCTTTCACTCAACCTTGCCTTATATGATTTCGTGCAGAATACAGTTAGTTCCTCCTGAGGATGTGTCCGGTCCGATACAGTTTGCTTTTGTAGCGAAGAATCAAATCCAAATAGATTCTCTTCTCACCCACTCTTCTTAGGACTTCTTCAATTGTCACCCTGTCTGTCCACCTGATCTTATCAAGTCTTCTCCAGCACCATATTTAAGATCCCTCCAAGTATTTCTTTTCACATCTTCCTATAAGAGTCCAAGTTTCTGCTACGTATATTGCGATGCTCCAAATGTATCGTTTCATCAGTTTCTTCCTCAGTTACAAACTCAACTTGATGGTCAGTAATAGTCTTTTCTTGTTGAAAGCTTCTTTGATCATGATGATCCTTGACTTAATTTCTTTGGTTTAGTAGGCGCTCTTTGTCAGCAGACTTTCCAGGTAATTTAACTGTTCAAAACCCTCCAATTCCTGGTTTCAATTTTGATTTTCCACTCTTCAGTCTTTAATATAACCCACTATGTATTTTGTTAATTTATGACCATATGTTTACTACTTACTAATGGCACGTGAGGCGAACAAATATTGCATATTGTGATTTTCAAAATATAAACAACGCCCCAAGCTCGCAGCAAATATAGTGGCTACTTATGGAACAATAAATATTATTTATTGTGATAAGAAAATTTTCTTATTTAAATAATATTGTTAACATTGTGTTTTAAACAGTTAGGCAGTAGCCGAACTGGACCGAAGATACGCCACGTGTTTTCTACGACCGGTCTTACGCAGCTGCTAGAACAGCAAGATATAATATAAAGGAAACATTGGATTCATCAATTAAATATAATAATAGTATCTATTGGGCAGTTTCTTTGTTTGAATAATGAGCTAAAAAGTTAGGACAATATTGTTTAAATACTATCGCATGTATTTAATGAACTTCTAATGTTATAGAAATAATATATTAAAAAGAAATACACCAATATTATGCAAGCATTGTGCTGGTAGCCAAATTCGGCCCTGATTCTCAAGAGAGGGTTACATTGCGCTGCACTTAAAATAAACCACCTTATATTCTTTACGAGACGTAGGCCTAGACGGTTTCTTAAGTCGTGAAACGGAGATTTTTCATGGATTAATATTTTCCGGAACATTTTTTTGTTTAAAAAAATCAAAATATCTAAACGAGTTCCAATAAAGCCAAAACAGCGATTCCATTTATTTTATCACATTCACGTGTAGATTACAGTGCTTGGTGGTTGGATGTGTCATAAACGTCGAGTTCACTGTAGACCAAACATGTTGAAATTTCAATTTCATTATTAATTTATCTAAGATATGATGATCTGATAGATTTTTGTTTCATATTGTCATTATTTTTTTTGTATTTCATTTTAAATATATAATCAATAAGATAATTAAAATAATTTTAAAGGTTGGCTCGAGCATTTGATAATAAATTACAACCATACCCGCTTCCACTAACCACCCAAAACACTATTTATTTTATTACTTTGTGCTTATTTACAATATGTTTAAGGCACAGACCCGCCAAATCAATTCCCTTCACGTACTTGGTAGGTCAAGCCACCATTGAGGATAAAATTGCCGGAAACTTTTCCTATTGAATATTTACCAAAAAGGTTATATCCATCGTTTATTGTAGAAACCTTTAAGGTGGGGGGTGTAAGGAACCGCGATAAAAAGGACAGTGTTTTTGCAGTTTTTACAGCAAAACATTTTTTTGGCCAAAAATAAATCAAATATTGCTCCAGTAGAAACATAGAGTTTAATTTTCTTCGAATTATGATCCCAACAGTTGTTTAATATCTGTCAAGAGCATAGCGGTATTAATTGAGAAATTTTTTAAACGAACAAAAAAAGTTTTCATTAAATTCCAGAACATTCTAGATAGATGATCAAGAACCGTTGAAGTCATCGTGGAAAGAAAATTAAACTATGCTTCTATTGGAGAATTATTTGATTTTTTTGGCCAAAAAACTGTGTTGATACAAACAAAAACTGAAAAAAAAAAGACCTTAATTCGTGTTCCCTGTACTCCAACCTTAAAGCGGTGGAAAGGGATGTGAGCCAAGGTAATTATTTTTGTAAATTTTTATGAAACAACACTTGTTTTTTGGCCAAAATAAATGAAATGTTGCGCTAGAAGATACCTTTAGTTTAATTTTCTAAATATAATAAATTCAACATTTTTGAATATTTGCTACGGGCATTGCAGAGTTCGAAAAATACTTTTATCTATTTAAATTTTTTTCTGTCCAATTGTCACCACACCAACACGCCAACTAAACTATTTTCAAAGGGCATCCCCCCCTCTCCCCCGCCGGTGGTCCACGTCTTACTACCCACCCGGACACTGACGTAGCGTGACATGCTTCCAGGGTATTTCCCACTAGCTACTCATATTACTATTAATACAAGGAATCACATAAAAATGCCATGTATGGGAATGTATTTTTTTGGTGATACCTGGCCAATAAGTGTTGATAAGATTTTGAAGGTACAGTTCAAAACTTTCTTCTTATTGGCAATAAGGCAAGTCACGCCACTAGAACCAGGCGTTCCGCATATTGACACTGAGTCAGAGTGAGAAAGGTGGAATTTTATAGGAAGTACACCCGAATTTCTATAGAGGAAGAATGGAAAACAATTTAGGGAAAAAAAAATCTAATCACATAGAATAGGATTTAAAACCCAATATCCACTTCAACGGGAAACCAGACAAGGTGAAACTGATGACTTCTCCCCATATCCACCGATTCGGATCAAAATATAATTCATTACCGAAATTGGTAACACTCGAATTAAGTATATCTTCACTAACCTCTTTGCCAGGTTTTATGTTCATATTTACTGCCATATCATGCCATATTTATCAAAGAACTGTTGGCAAATATTACATTGTTTGTTTCGAAGACTAATCATGAAATTTAAGTCACCTCGGTAAATATAGTTTAATTTAAGTGAAGAGCTCAGTACGCCCTCTAGCAGGTTTTTAAGTGATGATGCTATCTCAAATAATAAAGGAAAAAAAGAACAATGACTGAATAAATGTCGTGATTCGGGTGGTTTTGCCCATATATTGATTGGATGTATATTAAGATATCAAAAAGATTAAGATGTGATTTCTATATTCATGGGAATTTTTCTTATTAATAACCCAAATTGGGAACGGTGAACTTTTGAAACCTTTGCACTCCTTTTAGCTATTTAAGTTGGCATACTAATAATAGAAATCAAAATAATTGCAAAGAAACATAAAAGGTTCTGAGATGATTGAAACATCTTATCATTTAACTACTTTGGTGACATCATCTTTTAAAATCGCTAGATTATATCAGGCAATTACATTTTAGTTGGCTCTAAATTTACTACACGTTTATATCTAAGTTTAATATTTTAAAGAATACTTATTTTCTTTATGGTATTATTACAAGGAACTCGAGTATGTGCTTCAGTCATAAAGGATATATTTCGTTTAACATTTAGAAATCGATAATGGCAATTAAAAATAATGTAAAAAATGTACACGGGAAATGTACATTTATGTGGCCAGCTATTAAAAAATTCTATAAAATGTTACTATTATTAGCACCACGTCTTACTGTTCGGGTTATACTCACTTACGCTAATGCGCAATGGTAGAGTGATTGTGAGATGAAATGGAGGACCTACAGTATAACGTGGAATCCGAGCCACGGTGGAGACCTGGCATTCCACACATTCACAAGTTGTGATTAATATACGTCTTGTGAAGGAAGTGAAGGAGGTGAAGGAAGGGTTTGGCAATCAAATAAATCTATGCCGGGACCGAGGATTGAAGCCTAGACCCTCAGCACAGAAGTCTGACACCTTACCCCTAGACCGCCTGGTCACCTCTGCTATAAAATGATATTCCTTGTAGGTACAAAAATTTATCAATGATTATTTATAAATATATCTTAGTGAATTATAATGGAATAAAATAAAGATAAAGAGCCAACAAATAAAGCTGTCATGTTATTCAAAATAAGATGGATAAAAGTAATACTTTTTATAAAATCTAATTTAATAGTTTTTTACAACATTTTGCTTTCCATCCGGACTATTCGAACTTCAATCATGTTGATGAGGTAAGGATGAAAAATATTGAATTTATAATATATATATACCAAAATTTGTAAAGCAGGGGAGTGTAAAATCATTTAGGAAATATCACCCTTAGTACACTTAGCTAGGATATTTAACCCTAATTCCTCGTCCACGAATAAACAAACTAAATGAGCCTGACATTTTATCAACGTGCCCATCAATAGGTCTCAAGTTCATTTAAATACATCGTAATTAGGGAGTGTTCATTAATTAAATATTTGTGAAGAGTTGGCGTATAGGCTGGGTGGGTCAAAACGATAGTAAAGAAGGCTGTTGAAGTTGGGGTGATTATATATATTTTATTAGTATCTAACATTCCTACATGTTTGGCAAAATGTGCGACAACTACTGTCTTGTTTATGCATAGGCTAGAATATATTTGACATTTTACATTGAAATAATGATGGATTATTGTAAAATGCTTTCACATTTACATCCACAATTACATTCTACTTCGAATGTCAGAAAAGGAAATGTATATTAGATTTAACATTTTTTTATTTTAGCTTATGGCATCTTTAACCGGGAGGGATATATAATGTTTGGATTGACCACCATGTATATAGATATACCTTTAGCCGCTCTGTGGGAACAGAACGTTGCCCAGGGAATACACCTTGGAGGTTGGCTAAACATCATACCTGCAATGATATGATGTGATGATAGTAATGATATAGGTGTGGAGCCAGAAGCGAGCTTAAAACTAACTTAAGCCCAATCAACCAAATCCTGGCGATCGTTGGGATGATTCACCTGTCGGAATAAAAAATACCTATTCTACCAGCCGAGAATCGATCCCGGGACCCCTAGATTTGTAGATAGGTACATTGAACTCTATACCATGGTACCGGTAATATACATTGCTATTATTTCATTACATCGTTTAGGTGTCGTAAACAGTACTAAATAATATATGGGAGGGCAAAGGTGAGGGGAATAATTTGGGCTCAAATAACTTCTTTTGACTATACTTTTTTAAAGCATTAATAAAGAGTGCTGCATATAGTTTGATTTGACATATAGGTCCACTTGATTTTATAAATACTAATAATTAAATATTCAAATACATTAAAACCTTCACATACGCTTAAACGAAATATATTCAGTAGCTACATTGTAAAGTATTGGTTTGTTTAGTTACATATTTTTTCATTTACTTAAATATTCAAGTTCAATCCAACTTTGGAAACTTAACAAAACGCACTTATTAAAATTACCTATCTTTACAACACGGAGGCGTGTCATGGAGTGTTGCCAGGTTAAGCAAAGCTTATTGAAACCTTACCTGTGATTATAACCTTCCCTATACACTCCCCATTTGACCTAACACACAAAGGTTAGAATATATCCTGCACATCTCACGTGTGGATGTATTTTTGTGCATACCTGGACAATGAGGATCTTAGTTGGTGATGAGACCATACAATTTTGGCCGAGAGCATTGGATGTTCATGTTCCATTATTTTTCCAGGATTTTAATGCTACCTTACTATTAAATTCACCCTCATCATCATAAATACATTTAGAGATATTATTTTAAATATTAAATAACTCTAATTATAAGGAATAATCTCTGCACACATACATACAATCAAATGGGGATTAATAATAATTAAACTATAGTACCAAATTCCCAACTACTCAAATGGGTAGTAAGACGCGTCACAAGGAAAAAATAATCTTGCTGGACCTGATTAAAAATATACAAAATATGTTCTCTAAACAATAAATTTCTTCAAAAATAGCCTTAGTATTCTGGAAAATAAAGGCCCATTAATTGAATTAAAAGTAAAATCGTCTATGAATTTAAAAAAAAAAAAATTAAGTTAGATACCTCATTTTATTCTCCAACAGTCTTCGTTACATTTTAATGAGATGAAGGTACTGGTAGAAAATCGTGCGTGATGTATGCTGGGAAACTTGATCGGCGCATGCGCACTCTTATTTCATGGCAGGGACGGACGCGTCATCAATGTTACCGAGCAACTAATTTGTGCCAGAAAATTATACATTGCTAAACGACGGAATGTCACGACCACCCCCTTTGCTCTGCCCTCACTTTATTTCCCCTAATAGTAGACATCAAAACCTACAATAATAACTTAATAAGCGTAAGGTTATCTGGATCATCTGGCCTATTTAGTTCAAATATAGTTTGAACTTTAACGTTACAGGTTATCTTGTATTCAGATAAGTTGGCTCAAAGCATAGTTCAAAACTAATTACTTAAATAACAAAAAAAAAAAAAAATGCTGTTAGTTTTAGAAATAAAAAAATACAATTATTATTATTATTATTTTAAGTTTCATAAACAAAGCATCAAAACAGAGTTTATAAATTCTTGAGCAGAGCTAAATAAATTGCTAAGATATTTTATAATTTCCAAGACGATATTAAATAAAGGTTTAAATTTAATTATTCTTGAGCAGAGCTAAATAAACTGCTAAGATATTTTATAATTTCCAAGACGATATTAAATAAAGGTTTAAATTTAATCGAAAATTTAAATTATGCTTACCTATGTAGGCCTAATTGATATATTTTTATATTACTTATTTTATGGCATTAGGAACCTGAAAGTTTATTGCCGCACTTAAAAAAGTACGCCACCTATCCTTATCTTGAAGTAGTTCTATCCAGTCCACCTTATTGCACCCTATCTCTATCAAGTCAATTCTAATATTATCCTCCCATCTTTATTTAGGTCTCCCTAAATGTATCTTCCCATTGGGTTTTCCAGTCAATTCCCCGAACAAGATTCTAGATTCTTCCATTCACACTGTATGTCCTACCCACCATAATCTACGAGGCTTGATTATCCTAACAATGTCCTGGGATGAGTACAGGGTATTTAACTCATCATTATATAACCTCTTCCACTCCTGAGTACCCTCATTCAGCTTAGGACCAAACATATTCTTTTGTATATTATGAGTTTTACGTATTTTTTATCTTGTAAATATAAATTTAGTCTAATATTAATGCTACAACAAAACTATGTAAACTACTCAGATTAGTGGTCACATGGGATAAGGTGTCACTCTCAAATTAGACTGTATTGGCAGCGATAGGAAGGTCACGGTTCAAGTCATGACTGGATGTGTTGAGGTGTGGTTTTCATAAATATTTTCATCCCTACCCCTACACGCGAACTTTTTCTTTTAATTCTACCTCCGTTATGATTCTTCCTGTAGCTTATTTAAATGCGGGTAGCCCGTATGGGTAGTAGGACGCAGTGCAAAACTAAAACTAAACGTGTTATCCTAAAAAACAAAATTTTAAAATTGGAATATATAATTTAAAAACTGTCTACATTAGAGGATATATTTTGTAATAAACATATTATTGTTCCAGATTTTTTTTTATCAGCGCGTCTTACTACCTGTTCAGGTTAAACGCATACATGATAATTTGTCTAAAAGGGTTGAGAAAAGGAAGAAAGCATTTTTGAGGTAATCTATCCGCATTTGCGTGGAGGGAGAGTTGGAAACCATTTAGGAAAAACCACCTTCAGTAGACCCAACCAGGATTCAAACCCTGATCTCCCCGTCATCAGTGGGTCAGTCCAACAAGAGAGTGACGCCTTAGATCAATAGTCCACTGAAGCGAGTTGTCCTAGCATAAATGTCATTTAAATAATAGACTATTAACAAACATTTTATTTACTTAACTACAATAACTGTAACCATAATATACTAATTATATTGCACAATGAAATGTGTTAAACGCTATTAAGCTATAGTGAACTTGTCTACCTCGTTGTTCTGGGAGTAAAGCTCTCGCCTCAGGACTCGATGGTCATGTATTCAAATTCAGCCGTGGTTAACGGATTTTTCGTGAGTGGAAAATAATCCAAAAAGCAACTTAAGTACACCTGACTGTGATCGGACCTTGATCCTCTAATCATCATATGCAGTCCATTCTATTGCGAGAGTGACGCCTTAGAACCAAGCGACCACCTAAGAGGGTTTTTGGAAAATGGAGCACACATGTTGACCTCAAATAAAACCAATATATTACATCTTATTTATCGTATGTATACATTTACAGTATATCTAATTCTTCTAAAAAAACATTAAAAATGAAAAAAGTTCGATAAGTACATATGCGATACATACCACCCCAAACTACACCAACCTAAAATTTGTACTTCATAGGAACCTCTGGAAAAAAAAACTTACACTATTAAAAAAATATTTACAAGAGAGACATTGCCAAAACCACTTTTTTTTTGATTTTAGGTGGTCATGAACCGTCGACATTTATCAAAATCTCGAGTTCATTTTTTTTTGACGATCACAATACTTTCTTTACGAGATATCGAGAGAAAGTAAAAATTACAAGTAAAAGAACATACTCTACATATAGATATGTAACAAAAACAAATCTTAAAATTAACCTTAAAAAACAATATAAAATCAAGTATTATTTATTCAAAGTATTGGGAAGATGTGTGAGGTAGGTAATATTTCAAATCACGTTGATTTTAAAGTAACAAGAATGTTAGTACGGTTAAATGAGTCACCCAAAAAAGCATTTAATTTGGTTACCTAGTTCTTGATATATTGTTTCCAATGAAAGAGGCATGTAGTTGTTAAATAATTATTAATACTTAACATACAAATTCTACTCCACCCTTTTATGTGCAAATTTGAATACAAATGATGTTTGCGTAACAGTAAAGGGAGGATAGATAGCATAGTGCCAGGTCAGTAACATGGTCTTTGAAGAATGCAGATGAATCATTTACAGCCCATTTCTTTTTTAACTATTATTGCTCTTGATCGTCATACTTGAATGGGCGTAGAGTTATGCCTGGAATTCAATACAGACACAACAATTACAAGCATAAGCACCATAATTTTACGAGTTCCCGTTTTTAATCTACATTTTAAATTATGATTATTTTATCACAATCAGGATGTGTTTGCTCAACCCAAGAAATGCAAAATATTGGCATGAAGTCAATTATTATAAGTGATGCCTTATATGGGAAACGGACCAAATACCTTATGACTTGGCATGGCAACGCCTCATCACTTATCGGTAGTATAACCCCACGACACCTTAGTGCATCCATCTACTAAATCAAAGGTCTCACGTTTCGATTCCCGGTATTTCCTAAAATGTATCATAGGTGAAACTAGGGCTTTTCTTTAAGGTTTGAGTGTAGGGATTGCAAGAAAAGTCCAGTATTTTCTTTTGGCTAAAATAAATCAAATATCGCGCTAATAGAAACATAGAGTTTAATTTTCTTCACACTGTGATATAAACAGTTCTTGAATACCTGTCAAGGTTGTCCCATAATTCAATCACAACTTTTTATCTTCATCTAAAAAGTTTTGTCATCTAATGCCGCTATGCTCATGGCATATATTCGAGAAATGTTGATATCACCATGTGAAGAAAATTAAACTCTATTTCTTTCTTACTGGAGCAATAATTGATTCATTTTAGCCGAAAAAAATGCTTTATGATAGAAACGGCAAAAACACTGACCTCACGTCCACTACATTCCAACCTTAACAGTGATAAATTAACACAGGGGGGACTGGGTTCTTTGTATGTTTTCAAGTGAAGTTGATTTGTTAGTCATGTACTGATATATAAGAGAACATTAAATAGACACAGTATGCTTGCCAACTTAAGCATAATTAGTGAAAACTTTACCTATGATATGTTTTTATCATTCGATAAGACATTCATTGTTCAGGTATGGACGGAAATATGATCCAAGTTATGTCGAGCTAATGCTGGGATCACAATCAACTTAACGTAGCAGATCTCCTCGTGTTTTTAAATGGAGGCGATCCGATGCAGTTAACTTAACGTAAGAGATGTCCTGGGAGGTCTTTTACTTTAAGTGAACGTTACTTGAAGGGTATCACGTGATCTAGGCAGCCAATCATTATGCGAGTGACGTCAACAGGGCTATTTGGTAATTAATTTGTTGGCTTTAAGACCAATGTCTACTCTTTAGCTTAATTTCTAGTGATCAGACATTGAAACAAAGTAATCAAACTAAACTAGGAAAGAATCAAATAGCCGAAGCTATTATTTATGCTTTTAAGTGAGGAATTCTCCATCCAGATATCATATTCTGAAAATTAAAAAATGACACCTGGACACGGGAATCGAACACGGGACCCTTGGCTTAGTACACCAATGCTCTAACCACTAAGCTATCCAAGAATCGTCCCGTGCCCCGGGTCATTCTTCACTCATACTTTAAGGCAGAGTCTATGATGGACGTGCGGAAATCGTTCGGCTACAAATGTGTGATTTTATTAAGATCACGAGCTATCAGATAACGCAGCCACCTTCGACTCAGTAGTTGGCTTAATGTTGCCATTTGTACAATTATTATAATTGTAAGGGATTGCATATTTAAAAATCAAATAGCCGAAGCTATTATTTATGCTTTTTAGTGAGTAATTCTCCATATAGATATAATATTCTGAAAATTGAAAAATGAAACCTGGACATGGGAATCGAACCCGGGACTTTTGGCTCATTCCTGGATAACTCAGTGGTAAGAGAATTGGCGTACTAAGCCAAAGGTCCCGGATTTGATTCCCTTGTCCAGGTGTAATTTTTCAATTTTCAGAATATGATAAAATAGGAGAGCTAAATTTATCAAAAAAAGTTTAATAATAGATATTGATTATATTGATTGAAAACATTCACAGATAGTACAAATCACAGGATGCAGATGTTTGGCTCGAGTTGTTTACGTTAAGTTACGTGAATCGTGATCACACATCTGTTTTCTTAAGTTAAGTTAACTTTAAGTGAACGTTACGTTAAGTTAATGTTAAGTTGATCGTGATCCCGGTATTAGCCTATGATTGATGAAATGAGGAGAGAGTGGGAGAGAAAGTATCATAGGTACAGTTTTAGCAATGTCTGCGTACTCTGACAACGTTCGAAGACACAACTGTAAATTCCTATATTAATAAAAATAATAGTATATACCTGGGCTATGGAGGGAAAAAGTATATAATATTATCTGTGTCTTGTGCAGTGATAGTGCAACCAAAATTGTATAAATTCGTGTTTTGATTTCTAGCTGAAATTTTTAATACGTTTTTTTGATTATTGGTGATGGGGAGATCAGAGCTTGAATCCCAGTTGTGTGTGCTGAAGGTGTTTTTATATCCTAAATGGTTTTCCTCTCTCCCTCCACACCAATTCGATTATGTTTACTTTAACATTCTACTCTACTTATTCATATTTCACTAACGTAATTAATGTATGCATATAACCTGAACGGTTACTAACACGTGACGAGAAAATTTTATGCAGCTCAAAGTTTGAAGACTTTTTTTTAAGCTTCAGCCATAAGCATATATTCTATTTACGCTAGTGAGTTAGGGATGAGGAAGGTTGAATTTAGAGGAAGCATACTCACATTTGCGTGGAAGGAGAGTGGAAAACTATTTAGTAAAAAATCACCCATAGTACACTCGACCGATATTTGAACCTCGATTTCTCTGTCATCCTCAGTCTAATCTATTGCAAGAGTGCTGAGTTAGACCATGTGGCCATTGAAGCCGGTAACCAAATATTAATTTCATAATTTTTTTTTGTGTAACTTTAGTAACCTTATTTGATGTTATCTGTATGTTATTTGGTCTTTTTCCTATTTTAAATTATTTTTTTAAATTAAATAGTTGGTGTTGTAATCATCACGCGCACTTAATTTAATCCTGTCTGGTATTGTAACGATACCACCAAACTAAGGTGTTTTTTTTTTCAACGAGTTAGTTTTATCAGAGAAAGTAAAAAGTAAAAGGTGTGTCTGACAATTCATAAATGTTG
Organism: Timema bartmani; assembly: GCA_902151455.1. Classification (NCBI taxonomy): domain Eukaryota; kingdom Metazoa; phylum Arthropoda; class Insecta; order Phasmatodea; family Timematidae; genus Timema; species Timema bartmani. The sequence continues at coordinate 41,527 of CABFWB010000615.1, read as the reverse complement.
TTCACTTTTATGCGAGGCTATTGTAGGTGCGTTATGACGGTGTTGGAGGGGGGGGGGGGGGGGGGGAGGGGGGGGGTGTAA
>CABFWB010000615.1:0-25834 GCA_902151455.1 Timema bartmani | reverse complement strand
CCCAATGATTTAGTCTTTTGTTGGGTTGTTGAAATTAAATACTCAGCGAAGTGTATACACAAAATAGCAAAGAGATTTTATTTTCGGTAATTGACACAAAAATATTTAAGGTGAGTATGTTATGTCAGAAGTCGGTAAAAAATCCTATCCACTGATACCTTATTCATCGCTGTAGGCTTTGTATTAGTTGAGAAAAAGGGTTGTTTACAACAGAAATAATATATAGGATCTTATCACAGAGGAGGATATAATCATCCACAGCTTTTTACAGCCCCTGTAAAGGGACCATATCGCAACCCGGTTGAGACTCACTAATGTCATACCTCAGGCTAACCTGCTGGTAGTAATCAGTAGGATCGAAGTTCAGATATTGATGGAGGACGAGGTGGAAGATATTCCACATGTGAATTAGCATTGTGGCATTCCAAACTCATCCACACGACAGTGCGAACAAACTTCATTAAAACACATTACGCATACCTACAGTGTCGTGTTGTGTAGCATTGTCAGGGTAAGCACAGCTTGTTAAAACTTTATCTGTGATTATTAGGTTATTTATATCTAATCGCTGATCGAAGGCGTCACTATCGCAATAGACTGGTCTGCTGATGATGGGGCGATAGGGGTTGAAATCCTGGATGGGTGTGCTGAGAGTGATTTATCCCAAATAGTTTTCCACTCTCCCTCTACGCAAATGAGGGTACACTTCCTATAAATTAATCTTACTCATCCACATACCATTAGTGTAACTAGTAAATATGCGTAAAACCCTAACGGGTGGTAGCACGTAGTGCTAATAAATAAATAAAAATAAAAATAATTGGCTTTTACCTAATTATTGTTTTTCATGGGTAGCTTTAATTTTTACTTTTGCTTTTGATTTTGTTTTATTATGAATAATTTCAAGCATTTGAAAATATAGATACAAGAAGGGTTACGCCTAAATTTTTCTTATTTTATAAATCAAATATATAAAACAGTAATATAATTATAGTTTTGCCACTAAAAATTAATAATTACAAGTCATAACTGGGCAAAAAATCTTCAAAGTTAATTGTTTTGCTTGCCCAAATCACAGGGGTTCTAGATAAGTTCAGCGTTAAGTTAATACTTTTTGTGATTTTTTTTTATAAATCTATATACCTAGACTTTTTTAAGGACCTTTTAAATTATAACATCGGCAAAACTGTTATATTTACCGACTGTCAAGAAATATATAAATATATTTTTGTCATATAAATGTTAATATTAAAAAATACAGGAATTGATGGTCATTAAATGAGTCGATATATTTTTAGGATAAAACATGTTAAAATATTTCTAATTGGGGATTTATGACTTAAAATCCACTACTCCTGTTGTTAGTACTGCTCCAAGATTAAAGGATTCTTTCAGCGTCTTCGCTATATTAACAACGAAAATAATTCTGCCTCTAGGTTGTTTACAGTAAAGGTAATCTAGATAATGTGCTGTAACCTATAATTTACTTCACCTCGAAACAGTAAGAACCAATTAAACCACGGTTTAATTGAAGAATATGGTGTTCCTAATAGTCGAGCGCCTTTCCTATCTAATAGAACTAGCCGCTCTTTGGTTTTGTGTGACGTCATATACTCCTATTTGAGAATAATTTGGAACAGCTTTAGAAAAGGTAGAGTTGTCTGGAGAAAAATTAAATTCATAGAAGCAGGAATGAATAATTTGCTTCTTTAAGCTTCATACATCATTGACCAACTGTAACATTCATTATTTAGTCTGGAAATTATAATTTTAAAGGGCCGCTAACAACAGTGAAGTAGCTCGCCTCTACGTCTATGGCTTAAAGAGATATAGGAAAAAATTCATCACTATCATTCGTGCAGATAAAATTATTACACTTATGAGACATTTATGGAGGTAACCTAAATCATAACGTGACGAAATGTAGTTGTTGCTTTAAAATAATACTTATTATAGAAGCGGTGTAGTGAAAGAGTTGTATTTGCCGTTTTAAGTTACAAGAAAAACCCAAAATCTGAATATAAATTTATTAAAAAGTCAGTATATATTACGGTCGAATATCACGGGTAACGTCTGCTCAGAAAAATATGGTTCTAATCCTAGCTTATCTAAATATTTTGATCTACGTTAACTTTATGAGTGACTTTTTTTTTTTGCTCAATGTCTTAAGGTGAGGTGGAGAGAAAGATCAGTATATTAAGATCAGTATATTTTTTACAGTTTCTAAAACAAAAATTGCTGTCGGTCAAAATGAATAAAATATTAATTTAATTTTCTACCTATATTAATTACAACTGTTTTTAATATTTGTTATGAGTACAGTTACATTTGAACAAAAACATTATAAATTAAGAGAAAAAAATCATATTCAAATTGCGTGATGCTCATTAACAAGTATTTAAGAACTATTGAGATTATCATATGTAGAAAATTAAGGTGGGATGGGAGCGGACAGGAGAAAAGGCCAGGGTTTTTGCAGTTTTTTATGGCAAAACATTTTTTCGGCCAAACCAAATCAAATATTGCTCCGGTACAATCATAGAATTTAATTTTCTTCGCATGGTGACCTCAAAATTTGTTGAATATTTGTCATGGGTGTTCTGGAATTTAATGACAACTTTTTCTCTTCATTTAAAACATTTGTTAGATAATGCCACTGCAATCATGACAGATATTCAGGAACTGTTGATACCAACACGCGAAGAAAATTAAACTCTATGTTTGTACTGGAGGAATATTTTATTTATTTTAGCCAAAAAAAGTTTTGCTATCAAAACTGCAAAAACACTGGCCTTTTCTCGCGTCCCCTTCCATCCCTACTTAAACTAAATGTATCTATTATATCAATATTTTATTTTAATTTATTTACTCAGAGCCGATTACCTGGCCACTTAGTCTTTCGCAATAGACTAGACTGCCGATGACTGCGATGCGATGACTCGAATCCCGGTAGGGTGTTCTGAGGGTGGTTTTACCTAAATGATTTTCCCCTTTTCCTTGATGAAAAAGTGGGTACACATTCCAAAATTCAACCTTATACATCACTTAGTATAATTAGTACACGTACCGTATGCGTTATGACCCGGACGGGTAGTAAGACACGGTTCTAGGAAAAAAAAATACTCAGAATTCTTTATACAAAAACTTAAAAAAACACATCTCAACCACACCAATAAGGTAGGAATAAGAAAGATCGAATTTAGAAGCAATGTATCCGCATTTACGAAGAATAATTGGAAATACTCCTAGGAAAAATTGCTTTCCGTACACCCGACAGGTTTCCAAACCCCGACCTCCTTAACCCTGACAAGGTAGACTAAAAAAAACTTGACATTTAGTCCCCTTACCCGTCGATGCGGGCTTGGGTGTGTTAAACATCGTCAACGGCATCTAGTTGACCTCAAACCAAGTAGGAACACAAGAATCGGTAGTTAAGATAATCTGGAATGAAGACTGTTTAGAAAACAGGCAACCGATTAAAATAAAGTATTTCCTTGGCTTACAAATGCCTTGAAACTATTTCTCAATCACTAGACAATGAACTAATGCATACGTAATACAATATTTTATGAGAGGTCTATGTCATATGTAGGCCTTGAGGCCTTCATATTAACTAACATTCCAAAAGTTATTTCTCTGCTCGTCTAGTCTTCAAGTGCCAATCAAATATGAATAATGAGAAAGGCATCTGACTCTTATTAATAGTAATATTTATTTAATTACTGTCCATAGTATTGCATATAATTTCTAGTAATATTTTATAGAATTTATTTTAATTTTTATATGTCTGAACACTTAAACTTTTTTTATCACCTCGTCTTACTACCTGTTCAAGCTATACGCATATGTAATAATTACCCTAATGGGATATGTATGAGGAAGGTTGAATTTAGAGGAACTGTGGCTACATTGGCGTGGAGAGAGAATGGAAAACCATTCTGGATAAAACCACCTTCAGCACACCCAACCTTGATTCGAACCTCGATATCCTTGTCATCGGTAGTTTAATATAACGCGAGAAGAATTCCTTAAACCATTTGGCCACCAAGGCAGGTACTTAAACTTTAAATAAATATATTCTTGCCCTAGTTTATTAACTTATATATATTAATTGTAGATCATCATTATGTAAATTATTCTGTTTGTATTGTCTTGGACGTGTGCTGCTATTATTAAGACTAACTAATTAATTTTGAACAACGGATTTTATGGAGGAAAGAAAACGCTTGTATGATTAATTGAACAAAACTAGCAAAGGCTTGGAAGATTGACATGATGTTTAAGTTACAAGTATAGAGGTATCAAGTATCATATTCGTAAATTGAAATATGTCACCTGGATACAAGATTCGAACCCGGGACCCTTGGCTTAGCACGTCAATGCTCTATCACTAAGTTCATATCATGATCAGGGTCATTATTCACTCTCTTTTTTAAATATTGACTCGCTAAGCCAAGAGCCCCAGGCTCGTTTCCCTTGTCCAGGTGTAATTTTTCAATTTACGAATAGAGAGTATTTTAGTTAATATTTGGAAGTGATGTATACCAAATTCCAAAAACCATAATACAATTTAAAACTTCTTTTTATGTGATGCCATAATGAATGAAAAACCCCTTCTACTTTTCAACCAAACTATACTAGTAATAACAATATTGGAGATAAAATTGTATATTCCAATTAAGTTCATGAATAAATATTGAATTAAATAAACATGAAGAAAAGTAAATGATTTAGCACGTGATTAAACACAAATTCAAAACATGACTCAGTTCATACTCAGTTTGAGGTTTCAGGCCATAGAATGGATTTAAAATGACTGTAAGATCGAGGTACGAATCTAGTTCAGGTGAATTAGAAATGATTTTCAACAAATGGTTCATTTAACTGTAGCAGTGTTATCGACGTTTTGGAGCCCCTGTTCCGTTCTACAGGTCAAAACTGATTTCCCAGCTTCCATTCCTGAGTTCATTGATCTAATTTGAAGGTCATGGGTTTTCCCTGGTGACGTCCTTACCCCTCCACTTTTACCCCTCCGTGAGGTCATTGAACCTAGATCATGTCATAAGAATGTTGTAATCCACCATTACTCGGTGAAGACATCATCAGAATATTGCGATCCTGCCCCTTTGATAATCTACCCTATTTTAATATTTCCCCCCCTTAGATTAGATATCATGCGTTATGGATCTCGAGTATTAAGTCCCGGTTGGGTATTTCGAGAATGATATTTTCTTACGGGTTTCCCACTCTCCCTTCAAGCAAATTCATGTGTAATTTCTTTTCAAGAATAAACAAATAAGTCCAGGCTGTAAACTCAAACGATATGTTATAAGTAAACAACCTCTTAGTAAGTTTTCTAAAAAAAACAACATAATTTTAATAATCATACCAAACACTCTTCAAATATAAATTTTTAACAAAATATATATAACCAATTAAAAAATTATTTTCAAAAAATCATTTTTAATTTGATCGTTGGAAAAATATTTTTTTTTTTTAATACTAAAATATGATCATCTAAAATCTAAAAATTATGTATGAAATAATTCCATCAAATTCTTTTGGCTGTTGTTCCAGGTACAGGCAGATATACAGTGGGACAGACCGACACAAGGACAAACATATTCGTGAGACTTTTTTTTTATTTTTAGTTTGGGGCACGTAACACGTAAATATTCTTAGTAATATCTAAATTTTGGTTTTTCAATATAACAATATTTTCTCTATATGTGATAGTAAACACAAGTAGTTTACTCAAATAAATGTAAACAAGAAGTTCGTGCATTCAAAATAATAAACAAATGAATAAACAGGTGAGTCACGATTGTCAAGAAAAGTGTCTTTAAATAAATCAATTACGTAAATATTATGATTTGTGGACAGTTTATAAGTGATAGAACCTTGTTATAAGTATCGCAATAGCTGATTACCGAACCGGATCAATAATATGTAATAATAAGATAATGTACTTTCATCTCACTGATATTTGCTTATAAAACATTCTAGTATAACTATACTTTGAGTGGTAGGGTAGGGGAGCGATCAGAACGCACCTTATTCTTTGAACGCTGGTGCAGTTTTTAAACAAATCATTTTCTTCGCAATTTCCTTTTAAATGAATTTTATTTTTTAATCACTGAGTCTTATCACCTGTTAAGGTTATACGCATATACGATGATTATTCTAATGGAAAAGGAATAAGGAAGGAAGCATTTTAGAGGTAATTTATTCGCACTGGCGCGGAAGGAGAGTGGGAAATAATTTAGAAATAAATACCCTCAATAGACCCTACCAGGATTCAAACTCCGATCTCTCTGTCTTCAGCAGGCCAGTTCAACACGAGAGTTACGCTTTAAACCATTCAGCCACTGAAGCGGATCATAAATGAGATAGTTTAAATACATACAGTACTTGATATTTATTACTGGGAATATAGCACAGCACTTATTATTTATTTATCTAATTTGGGTATTTATTGTGGACTGGATGAAGCGACAGATTATATCAGCACATGACCGACCAATTAACCCAATTCTAGAGTAAATACAACACCCAATCTCACATTACTAAATTAATCCCCGAGGAAAATGAGTATACAATTTCATCAATGTTAAGCGATGGTGGAAAACGAACCCAGAACCCTTCGTTCAAGAGTCAGATGTCCTATTGATCGAGCTATACGTCGATTAATAAAAGAAGTGCAGTATATATATATATATATACACTTTTAGAATCACCTGTTAGTAATTTCCACTCGTGCTGTCGAGAGTATGTCTAGACGAAGGCATTATACCGTGGCGCGCGACCTACTCCAACAACGCCACAGCCGTGGGCGCACGGGATATAACGGGTGGCTAGAAAGCATAGGAAAGACCGCCAACCTTCCGGAAACCAAACCAACATCTTCCTGACCCTGTATACCAGGCGTGTCAATCTCGTTTGTTCATGAGGGTCTCATTGAGCATTGGAAGTACTGAGGAGTGCGTGTTTTTTTTTACAAATACTGTCACAATCTTAAGGACGTTGGCTAACTATGTCGTTGATGCAAGTGGAAATACGGTTTCTCATGCTTATACATGTATATTTACGTTTTATTTGGTGAGTTTTAAAGATTTTACATTGAAAAAAAAACCCAGAATTTCGTAAATAATTCTGAAAATATTGTTATTAAAAATTAAATGACAACTCTAATTACTTTATTTAATATATTACGTTCTTATATATTCATATGTAAAGTAAAACTAATCTATTAACATATTTTGAAGTCATACTGCCACCTAACAGGACTGATAATGTTGATCACTTCGACAATCTTGTGAAGTGGGTATGGGGATATATGGGTCGATCCATTAAGAGTCTGTTACCGTAAAAAAGGTTTAATAACACCTGCTATATACCATTCGACAACCGGGTGATTGCATGCGGTTTCATGTAAAGGCCCACGGTCCGCACAAAATCATGCATGGATTCGAGTTTTTGCGAACGGCGGCGGCGGCAGGTTTTCATGCCTGCTTCATACCAATGCCGGCGCCACGGTTGAAAGTTGTCTTGTCAGGGAAACTTGAATGAAGTAGGAGCGTCACTAGGTCGAATATATGCGCATAGAGTATCGCGTCACCACAGCGTTCTTGAAAATGAATTTTCATTAATTCGATCGAATAGATAGATTAGTGGGTGGATAGAAACGGAAGGGGGAATACGATAAATACTTATGTAATAAACACTGTGTATCTTCTGTTTGTCTGTCCAGAGATTTAATCTAACTTTACGGTAAAGTTAATAATATTATTACTTTTACTATTATTATTATTATTATTATTATTATTATTATTATTATTATTATTATTATTATTATTATTATTATTATTATTTCTTAAGACAGTCTTTTCCAGCACCACATTTCAAAGCTTTCCAAGTAGTTCTTTTCCGTTTTCTTAAGAGGTAAGTAAGGTGCACAGTTGAAAATTTTTACACTTTTTATTTAAAGCTATTGGCCCTTTTCATTTCTCTTGGAAATGCAAAGTCATGGGAGCAAACGGTTATCTTCAAAAACTGTTACTGTTTTGCGATTTTCTTTTCGGAAACGGTTTGTTCAAGGATAGAAGCATGTTGATTAAACTATACTTTTGTGTACACAACTCCTCTATAATATTAACAGTGATCAAATGTCGATAAAATTGACATTTTTCTATAGAAAACTGCCGGCTTTATAACACAAAATAAGAAAATGTAACAATCAATAAACATCCATACATTATCTTTGAAGGGGTGTTGAAAATATTAGCATAAAAATTTCGCTCGTTCTCGAGAAAACTGGTATTTCCAAACGTATGATTTATCCGCAAGACCTGTCCGGTAGCTAGCGCCATATACGGTTTCTGTGATCCATTTGTTCTTGTTGGCGCGGAGGGATACTTTGGTCGGTTGTAAAGCCACGCCACGCCGCGCCTTTAACCCCCCTCCCCGCCCACCATCCCACAAAATATGTTTTAGACTTGCACTAGACAGGGCCAAGGGCCTTAAGGTGGGAGTGTAGTAGACGCGAGAAAGAATCAGTTTGTTTACAGTTTTTATAGCAACATTTTTTCTTTTTGCCAATCTAAGTAAAATGTTTTTCCGTTAGAAACAAAGAGCTTAATTTTCTTCCCGTGGGGATGTCAACAGTTGTTGAATATCATACATGAGCATAGTGGCATTAGATGAAAAACTTTTCAAATGAATAGTAAAAGTTGTCACTAAATTTCAGGACACTCTTGACAGATATCCAACTACTGTTGGGGTCACCATGCGAAGTAAATTAAACTCTATGTTTCTAGTGGAGAAATATTAGCTTATTTTGACAAAAAAAGTTCTTTGATATAAAAACTGCAAAAACACTTACCTTTTCACGCGTTCCCTTTTTTCCTTGACAACGTCTCTTTGTTTGTCCAGATTTTTCTTTCTAAACTCTCCGATAAGATATAGAGCTGAATTTTCGCAAACTGTCTACTCAAATGGAGTAATTAATTCGGGTGAGAGGAGGAGGGAAGTCACATCAGGGGAGATTCATAACACTGCAACTCCGTAGTTAGACTATAGATATAGGTTCAGCATATGGAGTATGCCATCTTTATGAAAAAAACCTAAACTTGAAAAAAAAGATGCTGATAACCTTTCAATCATGGACACAAATCACGCTACCTCCTGTTTTGAAAGATTAAAAAATATATCAAAACAGGAGAGAACAGAGCTCGCATGAAATCCGAAATTGCATCCTGTTGGAGACCAGTTGCACCCCTAATACATTCAAATCAGGGTCGACGCTGAATTAATGCAAATGTCACTCGTTTTAGGATGGCAGTGGCGCACCCATAACTTGTGTTAGATTGGATTAAAGGTGACGGGGATGAAGTATACTTCATTCACGATAGGAATTACTATCTGAAAGGTCTTTTTTCCTACCAATATCCTACTATATAATAGATTTCTGGTAGGGAAAAAGGCCTTTCAGAAAACAATTCCTACTCTGAACAGACTTTAGTTCGAATCCTGGATGGTCATGATTAGAATCCTGGACGGCGTAATAAGAGTGTTTTTTTCCCTAAATGACTTACAACAGTTCCTAACTTAAGTATGCTACATTTCCTCTAAATTTTACCTGTCTATTGTTGAACTCATTGTTCTAGGGGTAAAGTGCTCACCTCAGGATCATATGTTCATGGGTTCAAAACCAGTTGAAGGTTTTTTCTTGAGTGATAAAAATCCGTAGCCCAACTTCCTTTGGAGGGTAAGTAAGTCTGTCGCTGGTCCCATGTCGATTGTGGCATGTAAGATAACCCTGGAAGGTATGTGAAAATATCTTTCCCGACCAAAATTGGTAGACCCTTTCACTCTCGCTCATAGAAATTCACGTGTGCTGATATAATAAATCGGTTCAGAAAGTGCACGTCAAATACCTCAGTAAAATAAAATAAATAAATAAACCTTTCTCATCTTTAATATATATAGTCTACGTGTGACTCAAACATGTAGTAATATGCAACGGCAAAAAACCTTGGAAGGGGGAAATGAAGTAATTGAATTCAAACTAAACGGCAATATTCAAAATTAGGCTATATATCATTGTGGCCATTATAAGTGTTTTTGTTTATTTTCCGTTTCACTTCCATGTAGGAAGATTGTAAATATACTCAACATGACTAATATGCTTTAGCTACTGTATATGTAACAAATATGGCCACGTTAATTTTATTTTTACTATGTACGTTTATTTTCTTATTTTAGTTAATATATTACAGTACAGTTTATAGATAAATTGCTTAATCTAAGCGTGAGGTTGGATGCCTAGAAAAATGTATTAGATTGTTAATGTTGAGTAACTGAAATATAGAATATAAAAAAAAGAGGAAAATAACATGTTAGAATCGAGATAAAGAATCGTTATCGAGAAAAACAGTAATCGAGAGAGCACTAGCTATGGCACATAGGATACATTTTTGGAGAAATCTTTGAATGGATGCATTTATGTGTAGCCGATACTACTTAAAACAACCAAGCCTACTGAAACAACAATAGAAATATTAATTTTAAGAAATTGTATAAGTATTAGTCTAGAGAAAATCTGTAAGGCCATTTTAAAACATTCTTAATGAGATACCGGAGTAGGTACTTTGTATGCTAAACCTGGGAATGGGATGACTCCTGAATAAATCAGTGTTTAGAGAACATTGGTGTACTAAACCAAAAATTCTGAGTTATATCAATATATACGTGATTAACAAATATAATAGCTTGACTATTTAATCCATTAAGTTAATTTTTGGTGTACATTTAGTACAAGGGTTAGCCTACTAACAGTTCGTAGCAAAGGTTGTGGATGAGGAGTAACTTAGAAAAAATGTATCTACATAAGCGAGGAGAGGAAATGAAAAAAACTATGGAGCAAGACCCATATATAAAATTACCCATCCTAAATGGTTTTCACCCGCTTTGATAGCCACATGGTCTAAGGTACTCTCACAATGGACCATACTGACGATGACAGGGGTATCGTAGTTCAATCATGGTCGGGTGTGCTGAGGGTGGTTTTTCCTAAACGGTTTCCCCCATTCTATCCACGCAAACGTGAGCACATTTTCTCTAAATTTGACCTTCCTAATGCCTAACTCATTAACTTATAGCCCAAATGGGCAGTAAGATGCGGTACTAAAAATCAATAAATTGATCTCCACTCTACCTGCAAATGCGGGTACACTTAATCTTAATTAAACCTTCCTCATATGTACTCATTATCGTAATTGATACATATGTGTATAGCCTGAACAGACGTGGTGCAAAAAAACCCCACAATACATTCAATTGGGATTCGAGCTTTGTCTTATCCGTTAATAATGACAAAGAGCAATGTGAGCCTATTAACTTAGACGGCTTAGCCATCTATTAACCGAATAGTCTATATCAGTATATGGTATGATCTATCTAAGGCTTGCAGAGTCAGAGCTGGCGTGGGTAGCACTCACTGTATTCTGCCGATGGGCAAGCTACTTAATGGTAGAAGACGGACAGTACGACTTCGTTTGTTGAATTCTTTCTTTGGATTGAATATATACCCGGTGAACTTCACAATGATGGGATCAAACCTATTCACACCTATTTTCATTACTTGCACCACTAAAAAAACTGAATAGTACCATTACGTCTAGTGCTTTTATGGCATTAACTGTTTCATTATTTTTTAGCTCTAAACTATGTGTAAATCTTAAGGCAAAATTAAACGTTTTAAATGTTTATGCAATAAACCAAAGTAATTATGTTTTGCTATAAGCTATATATTTATGTATAAAAAAAATTGTAAAGCTAAATGTATCTTTTAATGGTTATTACGAAGTTTGATCATCCATTACAGCGCTTAGAAAATCCTTAGATATTATATTTTAAATTAAAAATAAAATTTTTGTTTGAGAATTTTCTAAGCTCATTTTATTAATATTCACTTAAATTATTTGGATAAATTAAAGTGTCATTTTTTTTCCAGTAAATAATCGGATACATTTTTCAAGTCATCACTATAAAATATATAAACTAATAAATTAATTTATGTATCTTACAAAGATATTCGACCAAATTTCCTCTAAAAATCCCGAAACTATTTATATATATACATGTATAAAATATAGAAAATTAAAGCTCGGTATTTGGGTTGAAGAGGAATTAATAGAGAGGAGAAAGTTCCATAGTGAGGAATTTCATGGTTTGTATGCTCTTTCGTATATATTAAGGTTAATACAGGTATATAGGATGAGGTTGGGCTGCCATGTGTCGTGTAAAGGTGATGACAGGCAGGTATGTACACAAAACTTAAGTTGAGAAACTTGAATAAACAAGGATCATTGTTGAGCTGAGACATTGATGTTAAAATAGATTTGAAGGAGGTTGGATGTCAGGCTAGAGGATTTTAAATATCTACATATATATATATATATATATATTTATATCATTTTTTTTCGTGTCTGGGTTACATCACTCGTAGGCCAGTTTGTGAAAAGATTAGCTGGTACTAATGTACCTGTGCCCAGGGGACACCCGAATGTACTAATCGTACATCCTTTCCGTGGAGGCTCTTTCCATGTCCCGATGAGATGAGGTGATGGTGATAGTGAATATGACGGTGTGAAACCAGCGTAAATTCTTAAACCTAACTTATGTTTACTAACCAAACCCTGGTGACCGTTGCGATAATTCTCCTCGGTACCCGGGCTTGGTACCCTTGGTGCCAATCAGGTACCGATCCCGGGACCCCTAGGTTCGTAGCCAGGTGCACTGACCACTAGACCATGGGGCCGGTAAGATGGAGGTGTCTTATAATTACGGTGACCATATTTTTGACAATGAAAATCGGGAAAACTTGGCAAAATTTTTCAAAAGTAGCATAAGTGCATAAGCATAAGGGATAAGCATAATTAAGAACAAACATATTCCAAGATTTTTTATTTTTAGTAATTTAAAAAACATAAATTACAATAATATGTAGCTATAAAGAAATATGGGCTACGTAAAAATGGTAGTCAAAACTACTGGACTCATCTCAATCTCTAAGACTAAGTGGCTCACAGTAACAAGTAATTTTAAAGTTTAAATAATAAGAGTTTTGAGAAAATTATATTTTGTAAAAATATAATAGGCTATTAAAAATTACGATGTTTTTCTGTTCATTTTCCTAATTCTAATCGTTTTCAGTTGATTCAATGATTTAATTTTAAGTTGGATGTCTATTTGTGACTTATAAAGGCTGCCATTTTTAAATTCCGTATATAAAATCTATGTGCATTGAATAACATTTGTTTAATCTAGAGGGGTAGCAACCGGCCGCCCTACCACCACCACCACCGCCACCGGTGCAAAGGCAAAAACACACGGAGTTTATTCAGATACTCTCAATAAAAGTAAAATATTATAAATGTAACAATTTCGATATTTTTACTTTACTGTAGAAACTTTTTTCATCAGTCAGATAATTCGTGACATTTTGGTCGTTATTGGGGACGCCGGGACACAGCCCTTAAAATCGGGACGGTCCCGATTTTTTCGGGACGTATGGTCACCGTACTTATAATAGGGTTGAATGTTGAGCTTTATCTCTGGCCATATATAATTGAGCAATTGCTATCCTACCATAACAACACGTGGCTCTCTTTCGAAATGGTCGCGCGTAATTCTACCACCCGTGGAAACACGACCATTTAAAACAAAGTATCGTCAAGGAACGCTGCTAGAGTCGCTCGTGTGAATACGACGCAGGTATGTCGCGGAGAGCCCCTAGCCATCACGGCGGCTGTAACCCGCGATACCCAGACCATCCAGTAGCCCGCGGCTATATGCCGGACCGCACTGCGCTCCAAGTAACATACCGTGCCAGGCGACCCAACCAAGTCCTGGCGCTGAGCGATATAGCCGGCTATAACCAGCGGACGGTGAACAGGGCCAGGATCGAACCAGTGGTCGGTCACACGACTGGGAGTGGGCGGGATAGGTCAACAGGTTAGAGAGGAAGGTATAGGGAAAGTAGGGGCCCAAAGGTGGGGAATAAGTAGACATGTTCGCTCGCAATGGGAGTGAATTGAGCAGCGACTAATTTTTTTTTTTTGTTCCGATGTGTTCAGTTGAAAATAAATAAACAGTCAATCAAAATTACGCGTGTTCTTTGTTCGAAAGGACAACAATCCTAAATATCCCTCCAATTATATATATATTTTCTACACAATTATCACCAATTAAATAATGATGAAAAAATATATATCTATTCCTTTATCTCCCTTCGAGGGAAAGACGTATTAAAATCAATTTTATGTGTGTAATATATAAGGTGAAAGGGAGTAATGAACCAGAAACCCGCCTCGGTGGCGTAGTTGGCTAATGCGCTAGTCGTGTTGAGCCAGACCGCTGAGGACGGGGAGATCGAGGTTCAAATCTCGGTCGGGTGAACTGGGGGTGGTTTTTCCTATATGGTTTTCTACTCTCCCTCCACGCAAATGTGGGTTCACTTCCTCTAAATTCAACCTTCCCAATTCCTAATCCATTAGCGTAATTAGTACTTAAGCGTATAACCTGAACGGGTAGTAAGACGTGGTGCTAAATAATAATACAAATAATAATGAGCCAGAAAGTCCATGAATGCAACTGATTGATTGGCTCGAATATGAAAATAAATGGTACGGCGCACCGCACAGACTTTCTCTCTCTTTCTATAAACTCGTAAGATTTCTGAACGGAATAATGTACATTGTATCATCACCACTCCACATAAGAACACGCATAAAATAATATACAATGATATATAATCAATGAGAAAAGAGGCGCATCTTTGTCCACCTAAGAGCATTTCAAACAGTTTAATGTCTTCCACAAGGGTCAACACTTCGTATTAAAATTTCGATTTCTGGTTAAAATTTTAACATTTTATAAGGTGTTGCAGATCTTCAAGTCATCGCATTGATATTTAATTATTCATTTATACATTTTGACCAATAAAAAATGTAAATATTGACTATTGAGTCTAAAATGGAGATAGATCATTGCTATGCAAACATTTCTCCTAAGAGATTTAAGGAAAAATAACATACTTTTTTAGATACTTATATTTAATTACTCTATGGCATTGGAGAATTATTGCGTTAAGACTTAAGTAGTATATGTTTACAACTAAAGCTCACAAAATTGTATTAATATATTTGCAAATATCTCAGAAACTGTTGCTTTTATAAAAATATATGTCAAATAAAAGTTTTTTATTTCTAATAGTCCTACAATTTTGCAATGATAAGTTGTTTAGTTTCTCAAATAGTTGTGGAGATACGGAAATTAACGCTTCTGTAAAGTACCCTAAAAATCATTTTCATAGGAAAATGAAAATAGCCAGTTTATTTATAATCTTAATCAACGCCTAGATACGAATTTTAATCAAAATCGTTTGAGCAGATTTTGAGAAAACCAAATTTTTCTCTTTTCGCCCTTCAGTAAACTACCCTTAATTTTAAGTTTTTATAGACACACAGACAGACGGCATTGCAAAGACTATTTTTTAGGGTTCGGGGGGTCATGAGACGTCGACATCCATCAACATTTCAGGTTAGTTTTTTTTTACGGTCGCAATACTTAAACTTTAATGTCCAAAAAGTTAAAAAAATTCATATAATTGCGTATAGATTGAAAGTTATTGATTTTATAAAAATATGTTTCGGATAAAATATCTGTATTATAAATATATATACATATTTGTAATGCTAAGTAATTTCATATCTCAAATAGTTTCGGAGCTATTATAAAAAATGTTAATTTACGCATCAGACCGGAGCCCTTAAAGCCATTTTGCCGAAATATTGAGAGTAGCCATTTTGTTTGGAATATTTATTAATGTTCATAAATGAAATTTAATCAAAATCGTTAGAGCCGATTTTGAGAAAATCGACTTTTTCTCTTTTTGCCCTTCAGTAAACTACCCTTAATTTTAAGTTTTAATAGACACACAGACAGACGGCATTGCAAAGACTATTTTTTAGGGTTCGGGGGGTCATGAGACGTCGACATCCATCAACATTTCAGGTTAGTTTTTTTTACGATCGCAATACTTAAGCTTTAATGTCCAAAAAGTTAAAAATATATATATAATTGCGTATAGATTGAAAATTATTGATTTTATAAAAATATGTTTCGAATAAAATATTTGTATTATAAATATATATACATATTTGTAATGCTAAGTAATTTCATATCTCAAATAGTTTCGGAGCTATTATAAAAAATGTTAATTTACGCATCAGACCGGAGCCCTTAAAGCCATTTTGCCGAAATATTGAGAGTAGCCATTTTGTTTGGAATATTTATTAATGTTCATAAATGAAATTTAATCAAAATCGTTAGAGCCGATTTTGAGAAAATCGACTTTTTCTCTTTTTGCCCTTCAGTAAACTACCCTTAATTTTAAGTTTTAATAGACACACAGACAGACGGCATTGCAAAGACTATTTTTTAGGGTTCGGGGGGTCATGAGACGTCGAAATCCATCAACATTTCAGGTTAGTTTTTTTTACGATCGCAATACTTAAGCTTTAATGTCCAAAAAGCTAAAAATATATATATAATTGCGTATAGATTGAAAATTATTGATTTTATAAAAATATGTTTCGAATAAAATATTTGTATTATAAATATATATACATATTTGTAATGCTAAGTAATTTCATATCTCAAATAGTTTCGGAGCTATTATAAAAAATGTTAATTTACGCATCAGACCGGAGCCCTTAAAGCCATTTTGCCGAAATATTGAGAGTAGCCATTTTGTTTGGAATATTTATTAATGTTCATAAATGAAATTTAATCAAAATCGTTAGAGCCGATTTTGAGAAAATCGACTTTTTCTCTTTTTTCCCTTCAGTAAACTACCCTTAATTTTAGGGGTAGATATCCAATTCCAAAAACCCCTCGGGGCAACCCTATGAAAACCCTAGATATCAAGTTTCAGCTCAATCGGTAAAATAGTTTAGGCTCTAGTTGGAGGTACAGACAGACAGACAGACAGACAGACAGACGGAAATTCAAAAACCACTTTTTTGGATTCAGGAAGTCATGAAACGTCAAAATTCATCAAAATCTCGAGTTCGATTTTTTTGACGATCACCATACTTTCTCTACCTGTAAGATAGAGAGAAAGTAAAAAGGTGAAGTTTCACGATTTAAAATGGAATCTGCCAATATACTCTTCTGGAGGAGTCCATTTGGACATGGCAATGGACCTGTTGAAAGATATAACACGTAATATTATTATTATTATTATTAATAATAATATAGTACGTTTCAATTTATCCTTTAACAAGGTTTAAAATCAAAGTAAAAATTAGAAACTGCATAGTTGCATAAATGCTCAAAGTAACTATTCAGGGTTTGAAGTTAAATATTTAAAATTAAAAAATATTTTACACATGGCATAACATAACATTTTCTCAAAGTGCTTACATATTGCTACCCGTTTGTGCTATTCGCACTTTATCTAAGGTAAGGATTAAAAAGGTAGAATTTTAGATGAAACGTAAGTACACATTTTTGGATGGTGTGTAGGAATCCATATAGGGAGACGTTGGGGGTGGGGGGAGGATGGGTTGGGAACTTCAGTGGCCTACAACTAGCTGGGACTCAAACCCAGCCTTCCAGTTATCAGTAAACCAAACTTGATGAGCTTGACACCTTAGACTATGTGCCTACCAATGCAGGTTTTATTCGTTAGTTACCATAATACGCGCCTTAATACCTTTCAAATCCATCCGCATATTTTAGACTGACGTGGTAAGGAATGCTAATTTATAGCTTAAGAGAAAGTGTACCCACGATTGCGTTTCAGGACTTTAAGGAAAATATTCGTTCAGTATACCCCACCAGGATTTAACCCACGATTTCCTATCACCATAAAATCAGAAACAATGAGACTTACGCTTTTGGCCACCAATATGTGTGTGTGTAGTGGAACTATTATTTAGTTCATTAGAGTCAGTCAGCGCCATTGACAGTCCAATTTTCATAGGAAGAACCTATCTGACAATTTAAAAAGTTACTAGATCTACTTTCGCGTAACCCGCTTTGGTGGCTGCATGGTCTAAGCCGTCACTCTCGCAATAGACTGGCCTGACTATGAAAAGGAGATAGGGGTTCATATCCTGTTTGGGTGTACTGAGAGTTTTTTTTTTCTTAAATGGTTTTCCAATCTTCTTTCAAGCAAATTCGGGTACATTTACTTTAAATTAAACCATCTCATCCCTAACACAGAGCGCAATTAGTATGCGTACATTCCAAATAGGTAGAAAAACGTGATACAAATAACTTTCACGTATTCATACGTCAAGTCATGCTATCTGCAGCTGTAATATTTGATGCATTTTAACATTACCTAAGTGTAACAATATCATAATATTGCCTTTGTGGTCTTAGTGCTCATAGTTCTTAGCTACAGATACAGAGGTCCTCGGTTTAATCCCAAGCTCTCTCAGATTTTCTTGAAACTGTAGGTTTGGCACGGGGTCAACTCAATCTAGTGAGGACAATTGAGGAGCTACTCAAGTGAAGAAGTAGCGACTCTGCCATAGAAAACTGAGAGTGACAGCCAGAGGTTTCATTGTGATGACCACATGACACACACTATCCTCAAATGTTGGCACTATCTTTGCCAACATGCGGCGGCCACTCGGTCGGTATAGCTCGCTAGCGGGCTGACGCCATGGAATTAATATTGTGAAATGTTATCAATTTTTACCACATCAAAATATATTTTGATTTCTAAAAGATCCTTTCTATGGAAATTGAACTGGAGGAAAGTCGGATTAGAACAATCCGTAGTTTCCATAGTAATATGGTTTAAAAGGTGGTATTAAATTAATTTAGAAAAAAAAAAGTAGTTTCATTCTAAACTGTAGTTCTCTTCAATGAGAGCGTAGTCCGCAACGTAATCAAATCATTCGTATCTGTGTTCGAACGAGGGATACCTACTAAGCATGCGCGTGTGACCTTGCTTGGAATTCCTGACCTTTCGCTCTCGAGGTCACGTCGTGTGTGGTTACGGTCAGACGTCATGACCGATATCTCCCCCCCTCCCCCTTCTACAACACACTACTCTATTCCTCTACTAGACCGTGAAGTTACGAAATCTGAGATCTTTCCAAATGTCTCGCCATGTTTTTAACGATTTATTCACTTTACACTGAGATCATTTCTCCACGTGGAAAGAAGCAGGTTTTTTTTGGAGGGGGTTAACGGGAGGTATTAGGGGGAGAAGGGGATATCTCCTGAGAATGGTTGTAAAAACGATGACACTTAAATCAAAGTGTGGCTTTGATAAAGACGACATTATAAATAATTCAGCCGTTTACTTTATTCGGACTATCTCTTTCGAAACACACAAATACACACACATGCACAAAAATCATTGCCACCGCATGTAAAGATTCGGATCTTTTTTAAAATAAACATAGCTTTATGTCATGTTAATGTTTCCATTCTGCTTGGACTATATATTTACTTTGTTCAATTGTTGTAATCTTGAAAAATAAAACATTTTATGTTTGTGATTTCTTTTTACAATATTCTGTATTACGTAAAAAAAAAAACAACATTCCTAACAACTTGATAAAAGAAAAGTTCATCTATCGAATACCTTTTGAGCTTATTTATGTATGCCAGTATTTTCTACGAAAAAAAAAAAGAGTATTTTTTTTATTTTGAAGTGATTCAACAAAAAAATATTGGATGCAAAAACTACTGAGCTAAATCTTTTCTCTTCAAATTAAAGGTAGCACCGTAGCATTTTATTTATTAGAATACTCTTATAAAATATGTGACTTTTAATGATATAAGTGCGAAAAAAAATCATAAATTGACCACGTAAAATATTGTAATAATACTACAGAAAAAAGTGTGAATGCATATTTCTATAATGCTGCTAATAACTATTCATCCCTTAAATACCGAATTCAAATATACACAATATTTGCCCCAGTAAAAAACAAGACTTTCTCAGATGAGCCAACAAAATTAAAAAAAAAAAAATGGTTTTTCAACTATGTTAAGAAAAATGGGCCTTTAAAGTATTATTTGAAATTTTAGAAAAAAAAATGCATTTAACTTTATAATTTATTTTTTCACTGAGTCTAATTATCCGTCCAGGCTAGTCATATTTAATTACATTAATGGGATAGGTATGAGTAAGAACAATACAAATGTACCTGCTTTTGAATGGTGAGAGAGAAGGAAATAACGTAGAAAAAACATCATATGTACACCCGGTTGGAGTTCGAACCTCTACCTCTTCAACATATACAAGCTGAATGAGATAAGCTGACTGCCCACACTAACTTGTGGGTTTTGTCAGACTTTTATAAATAGAATTGTATCGGTAAACATTATGATAACTAGTTTGAGAATCAGGAAGAACCAGGTTGGATAAAATTATTAGGGAAAATTAAAGTATTAAGTTAAGCGGATAAATTGTATGGATCCATTTAACTGGATGAATTCACTGATATATGATATAGAAAGAAGTTCCCAAAACTTTTTAAGCCTAAGGAGTCCTTGCACCAGAAAAAATACATGTTGGAGCCCTCGTTAAAATGCTTACACCAATATAATGAACATTCACTAGTGACAGTTGAATTTTAAAAATATAAAACAATCAGAAAACATCGCATGTTATGGCTTCGACTTTGGAAAATGTCCTTTATACATATTTAAAAAATTTGGTATTCCAATTAACTGATATTATTTTATAGTGTGAAAAACAAATCAAGAATATTCTAAACTTGTCTCACGTAGCCTGAGATAACTTTGGCGGAGCCTAGTTTGAAAAAAGGTGACAGAGAACATATTTTTCCTTCAAAATCTTGAGATAGATATTTGCCACAATCACTAGACTTCCTGTCAAACAAGCACTAAAGAAAGTAACCAATTATATATAATTTAAGTTTGTCGTTGAATGTATACGGATGCTATTATGACGGGGTTGAAAGAATAATAAAAAAGTATAAGGGATTTTCTAAAAATCTTGAGCTGTATATTTTCATGAATATCATAAAACCTATGAACAGTCCTTGGGTTCTGTGATAGTAGTAGTAGTAGTAGAATCTTAGTAGGAAGGACCATTTAGAAACCAAAATTATTATTGTTTGATCAGCATTGATATCATTTTATTTTAATTTTAGTAGTAGTCGTCAATAGGTATTGATACAATCCAAGTGAATAACTGAGGATCAGATGACTTGACGTATGAATGTATTAAAATTCAGCCTGTGCGAGAATGACATTTTGAATCCGGGAAATTTTCAGACAGGATCGGGACGGGAAACAGGGAAAAAATAAATAAAAATAAATGGTACGGATCCCCGTACGGACTTTCTCGATCTACTGTTTAAAAATCGAGATATTTATTCAAAACTTGTAATATATATGAAACTAAACTAGCAAACCCAAGAATAAATTGCACTATATTTATGTAAAACATTTTTTGAATCACGGTTTTAAATTTTATATTTTTATTTTTAAAAGAATTAATGTCCTCATTTGTATGTTTGGACCAATAAAGAAGATTAATATTGGGTCCACAAGTGTCAACACTTCGTATTAAAATTTTGACTTCGTATCGACATTTTATTAGGTGTTGCACATCTTCATATCATCACATTGCTATTAAATTCCTCATTTATAAATTTTGACCAATAAAAAATGTAAATATTGACTATTGATTCTAAAATGGAGATAGATCATTGCTGTACAATATTTAATTACTCTATGGCATTGGAGAATTATTGCGTTAAAACATAAGTAGTATATCTTTACAACTAAAGCTCCCAAAATTATATTAATATATTTGTCAATATCTCAGAAACCGTTGGTTTTATAAAAATGTATTTCGTATAAAAGTTTTTTATCTTTAATAGTACTACAATTTTACAATGATAAGTTATTTAGTATCTCAAATAGTTGTGGAGATACGGAAATTAACGCTTCTGTAAAGTACCCTAAAAGTAATTTTCATGGGAAAATGAAAATAGCCAGTATATTTATAATCTTAATCAACGCCTAGATACGAATTTTAATTAAAATCGTTAGAGCCGATTTTGAAAAAATCTTTTTTTTTCTCTTTTCGCCCTTTATAAAACTACTCTTAATTTTAAGTTTTAAAAGACACACAGATAGACGGCATTGCAAAGACCGTTTTTAAGAGTTTGGGGGGTCATGCATGAAACGTCGACCTCCATCAACATTTCAGGTTAGATTTTTTTTTTACGGTCGCAATACTTAACCTTTAGTGTTCGAAAAGTTAAAAAATATATATATTTGCGTATAGCTTGTAAGTTATTTGTTTTATAAAAATATGCTTCGAATAAAATATTTGTATTATTAATATATATACATATTTGTAATGATAATTAGTTTCATATCTCAAATAGTTTATGAAATATGATAAAAAATGAGAGTTAACGTATCAGACCGGAGCCCTTAAAGTCATTTTGCCGAAATATTGAGAGTAGCCATTTTGTTTGGAATATTTATAAATGTTTAAAAATGAAATTAATCAAAATCGTTAGAGCCTATTTTGAGAAAATCGACTCTTTGTCTTTTTGCCCTTCAGTAAACTACCCTTAATTTTATGGGTGGATATCCATTTCCAAAAATCCCTCGGGGCAACCCTATGAAAACCCTAGATACCAAGCTTTAGCCCGATGGGTAAAATAGTTTAGGCTCTATTTGGAGTTACAGATAGACAGACAGACGGAAATTAAATAATATTTTTTTCGGATTCAGGTAGTCATGAAACGTCAAAATTAATCAAAATCTTGAGTTCGATTTTTTTTGACGATCACAATACTTTCTCTACCTGTAAGATAGCGAGAAAGTAAAAATGTCTTAGTTGAGGGGGTCAGAGCTAAAACACGATAACCCCAATTTAATGAAAAAATTTGTTCTGGTAGCTTACCTCTTGAATTAAAAGTTGTTTTTATAGTCAGTCAAGACCTAGAGGATAGCTAATAATGACGAATATTCTATTTATTCTTTATAACTAGATTTACAGATTTTTATAGACGTTTAAAAAGTGAAAATATCCCATATAAATCTGTAAGGGTTATCATGTTTTTGCCCCAACCCCCTTTATTGCGCCAGTGTACCTGGTTTACTATGACTATTTAGCTACCAAACCTCTCATAAAAAGCACTGTTGGACTCCAAAAAGTTTAGTTTATCCATCTGTTACTATTTATAATATAAAAGTAATTGGATGCTATTACAAATAATAACATTAACGTAGTGGAGGTTCCTTAATGCAAATAATTGTGAAAAATGTGTATTTTGTGCGTAATTTAATATTTAAGAGCCACTTTTCTCATTATTTTCACTGAACATTTTTTTCCGGCCTTAAATATATTCAGGGGTAGATATTACCATTAATTATATGTAGCACAGTATGGTTATGATATTTAATGGTACTCAGTTTTGTTGACAAGGTATTTGTAAAATAAAAACGACTTAAGTTTCGGGTCTTAACGGAAGATAATGTTTATTCAACTTTTAATAAATCAATAGTATTCTTAATGGACATTAAATACATATGTGACATTTAAGAACGTTTATTTCATTGACACTTTTTAAGTTTAAATTTTTTAATGAAAAATATTTTTTTCCGCCTTAGTTTTGGGAACATCTAATTTCTCGAAAGTTTTACTTAAGTTCTGGAACCCACCTCGGCCTAGTAAAAATTTCTTTATTAATTATTTAAGCTGTCAAAAATGTTTTTCCTTACCTAAATTAGACTATACCCATCCTGGGATATGACTATGGTGGGTTTTTTGATTGGGTACGATGACTAGTAATGTCTTGATATTATTTTGAATACTTATATATATATATATATTTTTTTTCCATATGACATCATAGTTGTTTTGCTACTTCTGCCATTTTAGATCGTGAACTATGAAATGTTGCTTTAAACTATGTTTTATGTAACTTTTATCGTTTGTGAAATTAACGTTTTATTGGAGTGAGAGCAGTTTCTTTAGTGATGTGTTCAATGTGAGTTATGTGGTGGCTCAAAACACAAGGCCGGGCTATAAACTTAAGTAATGGAACGGCATTGTTGATCCAGTATCTCATACTTGTGGCAGAGTATCTAGGACCGTAGTAGTCCTCAACGATACTAACTACTGACAAGCCAATTACAAAATAACTCTTTGTTTTTGATGACTAACTCAACTGCCTTGATCTTATTCGGTCCCTATGTCACGTAACGTTTGAGACTTGTTTGAGTGTATGATTATAGGGTATGGGGGGAAGGTGACACTTATTTTTTGTAAGCGTGCTTCCAATATGTTGATAAAATTCAAATAAATGTTTTCACAAACACATAAGAATTTTTAGTGGTAAACATGATAAATGAAATCTTTACTTAGTACTGCTAGTTATAATTTAACTATGTATTTATAATCATAAATGATGATTGATTATTTTTATCAGAATTTGTTGAAACGTTTTGGGAAACTCTTTTAGCTGAAGTTTTAGAAATTATACGTTATTTATAATGAATACATAGCAAAAGACAAAATTAATGACTTTATGATAGTAATAAGAAGCCAATTTAAGTTTTCAAAAAAAACTCTTTAAAAAAAATATATAGCCTTATTTGTAAATACATTTTGACCACATGTCAAGAAAATATTCTTGTGTGTCAATTTGGGCCAATGGAAATTTAGAAAACATTCAATACTATTATAAATGTTGATAAGTATAATTGCTATATTACTTAGAGAAATAAAATAAGTTTAAGCTTATTGTATTGTAATTTGGTTTTTGTGCCAAATAGTGCAGTCAATTTATCATAATTTATTAAAGTTATTGTACTGAAATGTAAATATGTAAAATAAGATTGGTAATTTAATATGAGATAGTTCAATTAAAGAACATTGAGTAGCTATCAATTGTTCATTAAAAATTAAAAAATGGTTATTTAACTGTCTAGAAAAACTATTACAATCAAGTCAAGTGGAGTTGTATATTGTAACAGTACATAAAACTGGAACGTTGGTAAATATATTTATTTTGATAATGATTAATTAATAACTTATTCTAAGTTCATATCTTATCTGGTAGGAATAACTTAATTGCCTTAATCAATTTTGGGGCCGATTAGGAGTCTGCTACATGGAATTGTCACCATGTTTGGATTCAAGCACCATCAACAGAAAACCTATATAAACTTTTTGTTTAGGAAATATCTAGCTAGTTAGAAAATATTAGAAACTTAAAAATCTTTAAATAGGTGGGATAAATTACTACATATTGTACTAATATTTTTTTTCCACCATGCACCATGTCTTATTTTCTGCCTGGGCTATCCACCTATTTACACTATTGAGGTAGATACTTGAAAGGTGAAACTTTAGAGGACGTACACCCGCATTTGTCGGGAGGAAAAAAAGTATCTAGGAAAAAAATATCCTTAGGGTCATTCCATATCAAGTGGTCCAACACTGGTTGCTTGACTATTTTTTAAAAAATTGATTTTTTCTTGTCAATTACCCTAACATGTTGGTAGTTCAAAATGACTATTATTTTATTTTTATTATTTTTGGTTTTCACATAGTGACCATATTTGTTTTACAAGGTGCTACATTTTTTGCCATTTCAAGGGTTTACGGAAACGCAAATATCTCAGCCTCTGTTCAATCAACATGAAAGGAAAATCATTTATTTGGAAAGTAAAGGGCTACAAGTTTGTTTATGGATAATTTTAACCTAAACTCAATTCTAAAGGGTGAAATTTCTAAATA
>CABFWB010000614.1:177207-257867 GCA_902151455.1 Timema bartmani | reverse complement strand
TAAGGTTTTACGAACGACTGTTTCAACAATTTTAACTAAACACGACTATCCAACATATCAGTGATAGTTATTTCTGAACACAAACTGTACACAAATGAACACATGTGTGGACATGAAGAATTAATCAAAGCGTGACCTTTTGCTGACACATTTTGTTATTCAGTCACCGTAGAAACTATCTATTTATATATCTACGAATTTAAGGGAAATACAGAAATGTTAAGACATATTGTTTGGAAATCGTTACGGACATCATTCACAACTGAATGGTTGCACAGCTACAGACTTTTAAATGCAAGCATTGATTAGTGTTTTTAGTGGTAAACCCAGAAACTTATTTTGAGTGTGACTTAAAATATAACTAAGCTATTATCTCCGCACCCTTTTATTTTCTAATTGAGAATATTATAGCTACTTTTAGTGTTTGTTGTGTCATAATATCCAAGTCATAAGCCTGCTCTTAAAATCCAGCCAAAACATTCTATGGTTGATTTTCAGCGGTATATAGTCTATATATATATATATGTTGTTCTTGATAGATTTTAAGGGTTTATTAAAACTATTTACGATCTTGGAGTTGGGTAGGGGGGACAACCGTGAACATACCCCCTCCCCCTCCCCAGGAGTCCTTGATGTGCCCCTGAGTGTTTTACCAAGCTTGTAGGATATGGTAGGATTCTGGTAGGAAGGAAATTTAAAAACAATACAAACTTTCTGCGTCAATTACTGATAACATTTTACTATAACTTATTATTAGTGATATGTTATATGCATTTACCAATCAAAAGTGACAGCTGCATATCAAATGACTTGATGTATGAATGTATGTAAAAGTAAACCAAGGATGTCTGACGCCCTAGCTTATTCGGTAGCGTGTCTGCCTACTGAACTTAAGGCTACTTGGTTCAAATCCCGGCATGACAAAAAAATAAGTAGTGAAACCGGGGAGTCCCATTTCATAGTGATGAATTAACGGTCGGGGGCTGGATGTTGTGTCTCTTCTAGATTTAAGTTAGTTTATAAATCGGGGGCTGATATAATCAGTCGGTTCATAAAGTGCACGTTAAATACCTAAAAAAAGTAGATATAGGAAATTTACTTAGCTGTCTGATAAGGCCCTTTCTATGAAAATTGGACTTTAANTTATAAATCGGGGGCTGATATAATCAGTCGGTTCATAAAGTGCACGTTAAATACCTAAAAAAAGTAGATATAGGAAATTTACTTAGCTGTCTGATAAGGCCCTTTCTATGAAAATTGGACTTTAACTTGTTAAGTACTTAATTATAGGACCACGATGAATAAGTGCGCTGGTTGCTTTTTTATTTCATCACCGCGTTATACTATCTTTTCGGATGTTACCCACATGTACTCATTACTCTAATTTATTAAAGATGAGAAAGGTTGAATTTATAGTAAGTGTACCCACATTTTCGTGAAGGAGAGAGGAAAACCATTTAGGGAAAAAAACCTCAATACACCCGACCGGGATTGGAACCCTGATCTCCCCGTCATCGGCAGTCTACTCTATTGCGAGAGTGAGGCCTTAGCCCAGGCATGTCAAAACATGTGGCCCGAACCATGATTCTGTGCGGTCCAAAGAACTATTAATGAACCAACACACAATTTTACCCGAGTAAGCTTATTATAAATTGGTAGAAATATACCAATAAAGATTATTATTTATTATTTGGAAAGGGATCATTATTTGAGGACAGCTAGTAAGTGGGTTTTGTCCTCTGAATTGTCACTCTTTACTCACCAAAGACAGTCTCTCAAAAATGGTTAGATTTGCGCACCGAATATGTCCGATGTTTGTCAGTGCATGAGCCTGTGAACAGTTGCTTTCATCCTCTTCGGTGACCTTGTGGTCTAAGGCGTCACTTTAGGAATATACTAGACTACCGACGATGGGGAGATCGGGATTTGATCCTGGTCTGGTGTATTGTGAGTGCTTTTTCCTAAATTATTTTCCAATCTTTCTCCACGCAAGTGAGAGTACACTTCTTCTAAATTTAACCTTACTAATCCTTAACACATTAGATTAATTAGTATATAGACGAATAAACCGAATGTGTAGTAAGACGCGACGATAAAACAAAAGTTGCCATCTCTTATTAAAAGGAACAAACACAAGAGATAATCACGACTCACGGACACGCATGTCATCAATTATAATGATAGTGACTTCAAGAGGACACAAACACCCTTTCTGCAAGTAAAATGTTTGAAAATCTTAAAATTATGTATTATTTTAATAATCACTTTGTTATGATAAGAATTTTTAAAATTTAGTTAACTTTTTTTACTTGAAATTACAATAATATTGAATGTTTAATGACATGCGACCTCCTCAGTATTTTCTATTTTTAATGTGGGTCCTTTTGCTCAAATTAGTTTAACACTCCTGCCTTGCACCAGGGGTATGAAACCCCAAGGTCTTAACACCATTTGGGGTCCCGATTCACCAAGGAGCACTGATATTTTTTTTTATTGGCGGAAAATAATTATGACAAAGGTAAAACCCCTATTTTAGGTCAGATGCAGCCTTTATAATCATGTAAGCCAGGGTGGTTCAACGTTTTTCATCCCCAAGGACCAAATATGACAATCAATTTACACCGTGGGCCGAAGATATATTTAGTAATCCCATCAACTTAATATAGGCATACAAACGACCGTTAATAAACAATTATTTTCTTTACTTATTTATACCCACCTCGGTGGCGTACTTGGATAACGCGCTAGTTTCGTGTTAAGCTAGACTGCCGAGGACGGGGAGACCGAGGTTTGAATTTTGGTCGGGTGAACTGAGAGGTTTTTTCTTAATGGTTTTCTACTCTCCCTCCACGTAAATGTGGGTTAACTTCCTATAAATTCAACCTTCCCTACTCCTAACCCATTAGCGTAATTAGTACTTAAGCGAATAACTCGAATGAGTAGTAAGACGCAGTGCTAAATAATAATAGTAATAGTAATAATTAACTTATTTATAAATTATAATTTTGTTAGTGGAATATTTCAAATTTTACTGGCAAAAAAAAAGTATTAATCTCACGAAAATGTGTTATTCAATATGCACTCATACAGATGTTCACACAACAACTTAGCACTATAAATATATATGTATGTGTACATATTTTTACTAATCAAATAAATGCTCATTTAAATGCAATCATGACAATCTTGAATGCATATTTTTATTTCGAATCATTCACTATTTCACATCTGCCACCGAGGGTTTCCCTTTAATTTTTCTCCAGGACACTGGGAGGGTCACATTTTCACTGAGCGCGGGCTGGATCTGGCCCACGGGCCATCACTTGGATCACACTGCTCCAAGCGAATGCTATGTGTAATAAAATGACTTTGGTTATAGCCATCTGACAGTCTTAGAAACTAATTGTAGGACGCCAAAAATTAATCGTATACATGAGGAGAAGGCGTAAAAGTAGGAGGAAAACATTTATTTTATTTCCAGGGTGGCCAGGGGTCTTCTAAATAAAATAATAATTCAGTTTGAGTCGCGCCTACAAAAAGGCTGCCAACCATTGTCACTTACCATTCGATCAACGAAGCGGGATGCTGGTTGGTTGCGATTGTCGGTCGACAGCAAGTAAACCTTACTCTCTTCAGTGGGCGCATGATCTAAGGCGTCACTCTCGTGTTGGACTGGCCTGGTGAAGCCGTGGATATTGGGGTTAGAATCCCTGTCGGGTTTAAAGGTTGTTTTTTCCTAAATTGTTTTCCACTCTCGTTCTACGCAAATGCGGGTAGACTACCTCTAAAATGCTTACCTCCCCATCCCTACCCCATTAGAGTAATGATCATAAATGCGTATAACCTGAACAGGTAGTAAGACGCGGGGATTAAAAAAAAAGAAGTAAACCTTCTCACAAGGTGGTTCTTGATTAGTCCTCGATAGGTTTCCCAGGCGTATTAACCTGACACGGTGATTCATATTGTGTCCCACGTATGAAGGACTCCCGTCTAATTGATCCACTCTCCTCCCTCCCCCCCTTACAACTTCCTCATTGTTGTGCATGGGAACCCGAAGGATTGTCGGGTGCCGAGGTCTGACACTAACTATGCCATAAACTGCCCATGGGATACCTTCCCAGGACCGGTGACGTCACGCTCGCGGTAAGAACTCTAGAAACTTGGTCTACTGCGCAACCCTGGTCTGGTTAGGGGCCCAATAGGTTCTGGGAGACCTTTATTTCACTCCGTATCCTCCGGGGATAAACCATAAAAATAAGTCATAACCATGGCCCGGATTTGGATGAGCTAAAAATAAAATGACCTAAAAAACTCACTTAAAAAAAAGACCTAAAAATATGAGCAAAAATTCGTAATAAATGTACACGAGTAATTTAAACACGCACTTTACAACATTGCTAACTAAAAATATATAGGGCCTATACAGTGAAAATTATCTAACAACTGAACTCTTGCCTTCTACTAAATAATATACTATTGAATGATTGACTAACAAATATCTGCTTCAGGTATCAGGAGTACCCCCTCCCAACGCAACCCTCTCCAGCCTAGTTGCAATCTCACCAGGAATGTGTATTTTACAACCAAACAAGCAAAGAGGATACAAAGTTCATTGTCTGCACTATCTTCTCATTCAACAACTGAGTGTTAAAAAAAATACGTTTGGAGTATTTACGTGTTTATAAAATAAACTCGCTTTGCTCGTTGGGGACCCCGCCCCCAAACCCCCAGTGTGTTTTCTTTGCAGGTGGATGTAAACTAATGTAATCCCAGCGTTGTTTTGAACGTAACAACTTAAAGCTACCGGTATTGTATTGTATATACCGCACCGACTTTAAAGCTGCTCCGCCATTTTGATTTTTTTTCGGGGGTTAAATTTTTTTTTTAACTTTTTGGGATTTTCCCGTCGGTTACAGGCTAGAAGCTATAAGTTTGCCCAATTTTAAGTTTCTATCTAATCTGGAAGGGGGTAAACATTAATGTCGGTGAGTGAGTGAGGGAATGAATCAGCCATGTGGCTTTATAGTAGTATAATATAGTATTTAAAAATAATCTTATTCAACATGAATGCCTTAAAGTTACTCAAAAATGACTAAAATATGACGTACAATCCAAGAAAAAATGTCATAAAATTTAAAAATTACAACCAAATTATCAAAAATGACTTATAAAATATACATTTCCACAACCAGCGGATCATGAATAGAGTTTATGTACGATTAGCATTGTCTGTAATGTAAAAAAAACAAAAAAAGATGACGTCATCAAAATCCTGGTCCTGATATTGACTGCATAAGTTAATATTAATGAAATTAATCCTTCAAAATGAAGAACAGTCAAATCTTTTATAGGACAGCTAGGAAAATAATACTTGATCTACTTTCACTTATTCATACGTCAAGTCATATGATTTGCAGTTGTCACTTTTTGAATTGATAGATATATATAGTCAATAATTATAAAATAAGCTAATAATAGAGTAAGATGTTAACAAATTCTGATCGAAAAAAGTTTTTATTTTATAAAATGGCCTTTATTATGAACATTTGATTTTAGTAACTTTTTAGAAATCTTCGTAAAGGTTCTTATAATCTCAGCTCGACTCTAAATTTAGAGCAGATGCGTGCATTCATCTTTATTAAATATAAAATTAGTGTAGGCCTAACTTATATAATATTATCTCAGCTTATAAACCACTTATTTTACTCCCCTTAAGAAAGTTACTGCCATATCTCTCTCTCTCTCTCTTTCTCTTACACACACACACACACACACACACTCACACGTATTACTGACAAATTATATTGGACTAACACATTTACCGAATCAATTCAAAAGTATATTATTCTATCAAAATAATCCTAGTAACTCTCTTCGCATATACCTTAAACCCCATATACAAAGTCCTTAAGCTCCGCATCCTTGAGTTCTTTAGTCCTTAATGGTCCTTAGAAATTGAATTCGCGTCTTCACAGTCCGTATCTGTAATCACGTGACCGTTCCAACCAATGAGAAAGTTAAAACAACGTTTCCCACTCTTAACTCACGTGAACGCGGGTACACTTCCTCCTAATTTAACCTTCCTCAGCCCTACCCTATTAGCGCAGTTAGTACAAATGCGTATAACCTGAACCGGTGGTAAGCCGCGGTAATAAAAAAAAAGTATACCATAGTGGAAGCACGCAAGGTAAACTTACTTACCTTTCAGGATGAACGAAACCTTCTTTGTTCTTACAAGATATGGTTAATGGTAGCCGCCATCTTTGCTCAAAGCACCATTAGAATTCTGGGATAGAGAAACTTTAAAAAAATATTTTTTTTGGCGGTCAATATTGATAACATTTTACAAAATGATTAATGTTATATTTATTGATAGCTATCAAAAGTGACAGCTGCAGTTCACATTACTTGACGTATGAATACGTGATATTAAATCTAGTAACTTTTCTATCTGTCAGATAAGGTCCGTTCTATATATTAAAGAAGCCTCCTCCAAGTTAAAAAAGAAAACACGTTCCTCTTACCATGTCAGTCCATGGTACCGCAGACCCACATCTCAAGAGTCCCAGCTGATTTGAGGCTGTGTAATTACTGTACTCTCTCATACATCTCATTAGACCAAGTTCTCATAGATCTTGTCGCAAGATCGTTGCTTACACACTCTCGCAACAGGCGGGTGGTACAAGGGGACACGGGACGTAATTAGGGCCTACATGAGACGTTAGTTTCATAATGAACCAAACGAAACCCTTCGGCTGACTTTAGGAGTTCCGTGAGCTAAACGTCATGACAATTAGGAACCTCTTTTAATACTAAAGAACCCGTCTCTTGACCTATTAACCGGGATACTAGAGGCAAGATGACTCACTAAACAATCAAAACATATTGTATTATTTTTTAAATTTTGTTGTATTTTTTAATATAATAAATAATGATTTTTAGCGTATAGTAGGTGCAGTGATTTCGCCCCGATAAGATGGTTTGATCATGATTATGATGACTATATGGTGCTGGTAGAAATAATTAACCTAACCTAAGCTAAATTAATCGGATCATGGTGACAGTAGGAACAATTGCCCTTCGGGAAAATTACCCATGGTAAAGCCGGGGATCGAACCCGGGACTTCCAGATTAGTAGCCAGTAATGCTGACCACTAGACCAAGAAGCCGGTCAAAATACGGCTAAAATTGTTCCTTTGTTTTATAAAGTAGACTACATTAAAACACATCGAGACGCACAGTCAAGTTGAGTTGTATAACCTAGCTTTGTGTTCTCTGGTAGGAAAGCGGGGTGGGGGGTTGGTAGAGGCATAATACAGTGTTCAATTTGCATTTCACTTTTGTCTTTGTTGACGGGGTTTTTCATTCCTCCCTCCAAGCTAATCATAGTGTCGTTTCCTTACAAACCCACGCTGTATATCCTGTTCTCTAAAGCTATAGACCCTATACAGATTCTTAAAATTTATTTTATTCGTGATCTTGTTTCATAAGACAAACTTAATAGCGACTCCGACCCAGTAGTAATTAAATCAAGATATATACATATATATGTTTAAATATCCTACTGTGGGTTTTCTGCAGTTTTGGATAAAATGAGATATAGAAACAACTAACATATTTATTGTAAAAAAAAGTATAGGCCTAACTGCAGTTATATTTAATATTATTATAGATTGAACGCTCGAATGCTCTAATCCCTTGAATCCTATGATATTCTAGTGATTCTAGATTCTTTAAAAATCTTTTAAAAAATATCTTGAATACAATATTATGAAAACCTTGACTTTAATTTATAATTTTAAACAATTAATAAAGGAAATTATACAAACTTGTGTAGCTGGAAGAATCAAACCTGGGACGATTAATTAAGCTAAACGTATCCACTGAAGCAATATTTCATTTGTTTTGAACAGTACTAGTTTTTGCTACAAAAACTGCCTAAACACTGATTTTAACTCGCCTTCTCTTCAACTCCACCTTAAATATCTAGCAAAACGGACACAAGTTAAAGAGGGCAGTTCTCCAAATAACCGCATCATATTTTTTTAAGCAAACGGGGCAGGGGGGTGATTGCTAAAAAAAAATGGCTCCAGTGTGAAGGATAAGAATCCGATCCCGGCCCTTCGTCTCAGGGTCAGGCACACTACCCTTACAACCAAACTGGTTACATTGGTACTGGTCATTGTTTGCATTGCCCAACTAAGTTTTCTCAGACAAAAGTTGCAGAGCGAAAATGTTCACAGTGAAAGGACTACAGAAGGTCATTCAGAGTTCATGTCTGAGTATTGTTCCGAAATATCGCGAAACGTGTTTTATTTTTACCTAGTACATTAGAATTAAAATATAAAAGTTTATTGTATATAGATTATGGCCTATCTATATAATTTATTTTATCAATGTGTTTTACTATCTGGTCAGATTATACGCATCTGTACTAATTACGCTAATGAGGTAGGGATGAGGAAGGTTAAATTTTAGAGGAAGCGTACCCGCATTTTTGTGACGGTAGAATGGAGGAAAACAATTAAAAAACTCAATATACCCGACCGGGAATAGAACTCTTATATCCCTGCCATTGGCAGTCTAGTCACGAGAGTAACGACTTAGACCATGCGGCCACCTAAGCAGGTTGGAAGTATTATCTTGGAATATATTAAATAAGCGAAATAAAACGAAACAATCTTTTGGCGAAATTGACTACTCTTTACCTTTGATTTGCGAATAATGGTTCATTTGTTTGATTTTAATAAGCGTTAACTATATCCACTTCAGTAGCCGAATGGTCTAAGGCGTCACTATCATGTTAGACTGGCCTGCCGAAGAAGTGGATAGCGGGGTTCGAATCCCGGTTGGGTCTACTGAGGGTATTTTTTCCATTATGGCTTTCCACCTTCCTTCAACGCAAATGCGGGTAGATTACCTCATCCCTACCTTATTAGAACAACTTTAATACATGTGTGTAGCCTGGACAGGTAGTAACACGCAGTGATAAAAAACAAACAAAAAACACAATAATAATAGTCAAAATTACTCATATTAGAATTCGTCGTTCTTTGAATTTTTTTGCCTTAGATTTCCAAGGAAAGCTTATTACCAACCTCACTAAAATAATTTTCTTCTTAATATTCCTAATCCATTAAATGTTCCCCTAACCAAAGAGCGTCGGTGAATAAAAAAGAAAATATATGTTTTAACATGCTGTAATGACGATTATATTGTGACAATAAGACAATTATTTAAAGTTTAGGAATAAAAATTTGATCAATATTTTTTTATAATCGCTTTATCGCTTAGGTGTGAGTTAGTTTGTTACCATTTTTATCCTACGGAGGTATTTTAATTAACGAATTTTATGCCGAAATACATTTTTTTTTGCTTAACGGAATATGTTCATTTTATTTACTATAAACTGTCCGACACCTTGTTTTAGATGGTAGCGTGTATGTCTACTGAGCTAAGGGTCTTGGGTTATATTCCTGGCGTGGCCAAAAAATGTATCACAGGTGAAACATGGGTTTACCCTTTCACAGCTGGGGGCCGAATGTTGTGTCTGTTCTAGACTTAAGTTAATTAATAAGTCGTGTGCTGATATATTCAGTCGGTTGAGAAAGGGCACTTCACAAATCAGGGTTTCTAACAATCACCTAAGAGTCGGTCTGACCTAACGTATTTTTTGTGCGTCGTTATGAAAACACGCCGTTTGCAAGAACAGACGGTTCTGAATCACCGAAACAATATTCCGACAACATTTCCCCCAGAGGAAGGTAGCGGCATATAAACTTCCGTCGTTAAAGTGTCATTATAAAGTGAGACGCCGCGTCGTTAGAGAAAATTGGGTTGTTTTCCTCAGATATTCACATCCTGCACAGTTTTGTGGCGGGCTACTAT
Source organism: Timema bartmani (assembly GCA_902151455.1). Classification (NCBI taxonomy): domain Eukaryota; kingdom Metazoa; phylum Arthropoda; class Insecta; order Phasmatodea; family Timematidae; genus Timema; species Timema bartmani. The sequence continues at coordinate 247,979 of CABFWB010000614.1, read as the reverse complement.
TTGTGAATACCCTAGAAATTTGTTGTTACTGTCCAATTTTTATAGGAAGAGCTTTTTCTAAAATACAAACACAATTTTTTGTGGCAAAAATTGATAACATTTTAATACATTATTGGTGTTATTTTATAATTATTGATAACTGCAGATCACAGGATTTGACGAATGAATAATTGAAAGTATATATATATAGTAGCTTTTCTAGCTTTCAGATAAGGTGCTTCATAAGAAAATTGGATTATAGCAACTATTTAACAATCTACACCTTATAATTAATTCCGTTTGCCTACATTTCCTGTATCTGATGTGCACTTTCTAAAGGAAGAGCTTTTTTTTCGTGCATAGCGTCTTACTAACCTTTCGGCCTATCCGCTTAGTTAAACTAAATAGGATAGGGATGAGTAAGGTAGAGATATAAGGAAACTCACCCGCATTTGTTTGGTGGGAGGCTGAAACCCCATCTAGGAAAAATACACCCTCAGTAAACCCAAATTGGATTAGAACTCCGATCTCCCCGTCATCGGCAGTCAAGTAAATTGCGAAACTAACTCTTTAGACCTTTCGCCCATCGACGCGGGTAAAGGGCAAGATTACAAACTAGACCGCAACTATAGAAAAAACAACGAACCTTACCCACGACGGTGGAGCATAGGGATGAAGACTTCAATCTCGTTTATGCTATTTATTTTGTCAGTGTTGAGAAGGTTGGGTCTTGAATCTCGAACGGCTGCGCTGAAGTAATTTTTCTAAACATTTCCTTAATTCCATCTCACGAAAATAAAGTTACACTTCTTTTTAACTCCACCGATCCGTTCCCCAACTCCATTTGTGCGGATGGCCCGTACCGGTCGTAAAAGGCGGCGATAGAAAAGTTATTTACGGATGGGAAGCGTTATCCCTCACTGTGTGCAATAAATTGAAAGTCTTGGAGAACAAAGTGCTAAGAGTAAAATTTGGACCAAAGAGGGATGGATAGGCAGGAGAACTTCATCGTTCGTACGAATCCCCAAATATATTAAGGATAATAAAGAAGCGCAGAATGAGATGAAGTGGTCATGTGACGCGTATGGCCGAATACGGGTGTGGACGCGACATTTTAGTTGGGAGACGTGAAGAAACAAGAGCCCTTGTGTAGGCCGTGACGTTGATGCGAGGATATTGTGAGACTGTATCTGAAGGAGATTTGGTGTCAAGTTAGGGAGAGGATGGCGAGCTATATGTTTAGACGGCCATGATCTTTCTAGTTCCGACCAGTGTGTTAGGGCCGTGATCATAAATCTCATTTGGATGATAACAGTTCTTAAACGCTAAAATAAAAGTCCTTGGATGCAGAGAGATTCGCATGCAGGGAGTGAACTGCTGTCATTCGAATGAGCTTCATAGTCTCGGTCCACAGTTATTTAGTTATAAGAATTTAGGATACAAAACTTTTCCATCAAATACTCTTAGTCTATTCCCATGACATTCCCCGGCATGGTCGGGACGTGAAGTGTGGATCAGGAGATCTTGTCACTCGTGGGGAACGGATGTTCATGAGATTGTGTCCCCGCTCCGTGTCTTGGGGACATATATCACTCACGCTTGTTCCTTTCACCGGCCACGTCTCGCTTCGCTCGGGCAAAACTTCCGGGTCTGAGGACATGAAGGGAGATAGTCACAAGATCTCTTAAGAGCAACAACGTTTATATAGTCTGAAACCCGCTTCGGTGGCCGCATGGCTTAAGGAGTCACTCTCGCAATAGAGTAGACTGCCGATGATGGGCAGATCGGGGTTCGAATCTCGGTCGGGTGTACTGTAGGTGGCTTTCCAAAACGGGTTTTCACGCAAATGCGGGTACACTTCCTCTAAATATAACCTTCATAATCCCTAAAACCACTAGCGTGATTAGTATGTATAGTCCAAACGGGTAGTAGGCCGTGGTGCTAAAAAAAAAGAACAAAAATTACTAAACTTCTTATCTCAAGGTAAAGAGGATATCTCACTGCTAGTTCTCAAATATCTTAACATTTTCTGTTGTGAGCCAAACAAAAATGTATGTAGTTGTTAGAGGAAGGTTAAATCTAAAACCCTTTTTCATCAAATCTAGTCTCATAGCAGCGTAAATATAGAAAATCTTTGAAAATTAGGAAGAACCCTGTTGGAATATTTCAACTTTATTTTGGCTTGAACCATATTTTTAAAATAACGTATCAGTAAAATTAAATAATTGTGTTATAGCTGAACGTCTGCGCAGCAATTTCTCTCTTACCGAGGCGGTCCCCTTAAACACGGAGGGAGGGAAGAGTTTGTGTGCGCACACCAAGGCCAGACAGTGCGACAGATGTTTGAACAGTTTCTGTCCACCCCTGAGACAAAGCAACAAGGGAGAGCAACGGAGAGAAGCTGCTTGCTACCCCAGCAGGGGAAACGTTACAAAAATTCTGACACATGTTGTTTTAGTAAATGACTACATCTGTTCGAATATAACTATACACTGTATGAAAAAAAACCACACACACATCAAGAAGTCACTCACTCCATAATGGGTGCGTTGGTTTTTTTTACAGTTTTTCTAAAGACTGCGTTTTTTTTAGCCCTTTTTTCATATTAATAGGACTAATTTAACGACCATGCTTGTCTGCGTATGATATGTCAACCTCCCAGCTTTATAAATAAATGGCGGTTCTTAACCGAACTTTTAAACACAGACTATGGTTAACATTCGTTCCCAAAATAAAGACTTATGTCCTGGACTAATTTTGTCCCTGATTTATTAAATTAATTAATTAAATCTGAAATTTATATGGATTAGCCTTTTTCGGTAGCCGCATGGTCCAAGGCGTCCCACTCATGTTAGCCTAGACTGCCGATGAAAGAGAGATCGGGGCTCGAATCCCGGTCGAATGTACAGAGGTATTTTCCACAAAATGGATTCTCACTTTCACCCTATGCAAATGTGAATACACTTCCTCTGAATTCAACCTTACTCATACCTAACTCATGGCGTAATTAGTAAAGTGTATAACCCAAACGGGTATTAAGAAGCAGTGATAAAAAAATATGGATTAAATAAAAATAATAATCAAGTCAGTAGATAAAACGTTAAATACAAAACCTGACAATAATGCACATCATAATATCTAGCGAAGAGTATTTATAACTCTTATGATATTTTTTTATTAACTTTTTTGTTCTAACTTTACATATGTTAGCGCACTAATTTCATGTACTGTGCCTTATTCTATTACTTTCATGTTATATCACACTACATTTCATTTATCTAACACTACGTTTACCCTGAAAGGTAGCAGTCTCACCTTGACCGATTACATTATGGCTTTATCTTATAATAAGCTGCACCATAGTGGAGACCGTCAAGGTAAGCTTTTACTTTTCAGGGCAAACAGAATGTAACATTCAAGTTAAAACTACGATCTCAGACTCCAACCAATGGTTTTAAAGTGACTGCCTCCAAAAATGAAATAAAAACATATTTTTTTTGTCACTTTAACATACAATAAGCAGGACAATTTTATATTGGTATTTTTTAAACTTCATTTGTGTCATCATTTTTCGTTTAGAAATGAACGATTCCGGTAATGTTTGGCTCTTTAAAAGCACCATGAAAATGTCAATCATGCTTATAAAAGCTAGCATAAAATTAGTTGAGGTGTAGTAGTACTATATAAATAACCCGGATAGAACTATGTCGGTGAAAAAATCTGAAAGTAAAACGCCTTAAAATTCTTGGCCTTAAACGAGGTCAATCTTACTACTACTGTCTTCAACAGTCTACAAGGTTTTGAAAAGTCACCCATCAAATACCGTCTCTGCATCTTCCGCATGTCGATGATTACGTGTTTTTTTTATGGCCAACCGAGCCAAACAATTACTTGAGTCTGTAGCGACAGGACCTTTGTTGAAATGAGTGATGGAGGAAAGTCGGCACATGTCCACTTTGTACGGCCACATGGCCGGAAGTGTTAGGGGAAAGGGGTGTACTCCGTCGCTTACCTCTGTAATGCAAGTCTGAACGTACTCATTCAAATCATTACATTCCATTAACATTCGTATTTTTGCAGTTTTAGTAAAAAAAAATATATTTTTTTTCAAAAATAAATTAAATATGGCTTCAGTAGTTAGCATGAATATCAACACACAAGCTGCAAATAATTTTAGCTATGGGAATGTCCGTATGGAAGAGACCACAATTAATTTATTTTAAATTAGTTGAAAAATGATACCTGGATACAGGAATTGAACCCTGTACCTTTGACTTAGCGCGCCAATGCTTTGCCACTGAGCTATCCAGAACTCAACTCGTGGTCAGAGCCATTCTTCGCTCATAAGAATAACAGCCCTCCCGAATCGCAGATCGCTGTGGTTTCTGATATCTCGCGATATTAGCTGACGATTTCCACACGTCCATCACAGACTCAGACTTAAGCTATGAGTGATGAATGACCCTGAGCATGGCACGAATCCGGGATATCTCAGTGGTAGAGCATTGGTGCGTTGAGCCAAGGGTCCTGGATTTGATTCTCGTGTACAAGTGTCATTTTAAAACTAATTTAAATTAATTCAGTAGATACGTTTAGTTTAATTTTCTTCAAATAGTAATCCAAACAGTTGTTGAATATCCGTCATGAGTAATGAGTATAGCAGTATTCAATAAGAAACTTTTTAAATGAAGAGAAAAAGTTGTCATTAAATTCCAGGACACCCTTGACAGATATTCAACAACTGTTGATGTCACTGTAAATTCCGAAGAAAATAATATAACTCTTACGTTTCTACCTGAGACAATATTTTATTTATTTTGGCCAAAAAAATAGTTTTGCTCTAAAAACTGCAAAAATACTGCCCTTAACCCGCTTTCTCTACACAAACAAAAGTTCAATTCGTGGCCGATTAGAGGACACACACTCAATTCCTTTTCGATTGAGAGAATTATCTCTGCGCATGCGCATACCAGTCTCCCGTAGTGTCGCCCACTGGCACTTGCAGTGTGCCGCGAGGACTCACGACAAATAATAGTGTGTCGTGAGCAAAAAATAAATAAAAAAAGTTTGAGACCCATTCTCCTTCAACCTGTCGTCGCCCTCTGCCACTGAAGCTATCTTGGTATGTGTTTGTATCGTGTCAAATCGTCCCATCTCTTGGAACACTAATAAAGTCTTGTTTTCGTGACGTTTATATCCTCCGGGGTGTTTTCCATCCACTTGTCACTTCAAGGTCACCGCCATTCTCTTTCTGAAACGAGCTTTTTTTTTAATCACCGCGCCTTACCACCTGTACATGTTATACGTACATATGATAATTAATTATTTAATTACTCTAATGAGGTAGTGATGAGGACGGAAACATTTTAGAGGTAATCTAACCGAATTGGCGTGGAAGTAGGGTGGGAAAACATAGCTGACTCGACCGAGATTTGAACCCCGATCTCTCCGTCTTCACTGGGCCAGTCCAACACGAGTGTGACGCCTTAGACTATTCGACCACTGAAGCGCGTGACGATGATTTCCTTTTCTGTTCCTTTGACCAAATGGATAGAGAAGTCGATCACATAAATTAGTCTAATTAGGGCCTTATATAGTCGAAATTCGGAGCTCAGTTCGAACGGAGCTCCTTGGCTTGTTGTTTGTAAACAGATAGATTGGTTGACTCCCGAGACTAGAATATAAAATTAATAAAACCCTCAGAGTAGTAAGTTTAGACTGATAGATTCCCTCTTCCAGCCCTCCCTTCCGTTTCTTTCGTGCATTTGTCTTTTCAAAGGAAAAGTCGAATGCATCAAATAAATGGGGGGAAGGGGGGAAGTGAAGAGAGTTAATAATTCAGTGCCGTGGAGTTTAACTAGAGTAAGAATTTGCTATAGATTATTTGTCGTAATATTGTTGTTGCTTCGACATTTGATAAAGCCTCTGCTCTTTGCCATAGCATTTTTCTTCTGACATGTAATTTACCTCATCGATGGTTGAAAGCGTTAGGGCTTTAAGAGTTCAGAGGATGACCGACCACCTTTGAGAAGACTTAAGTTTGAAATCCGTTTAGGTCTGAATTTAGTATTCACTTGGTATTAAAACACCCGGAGTTAAGTTATGCTGACCCATTGTATTCTGCCCCTATAGGTCCCCTTGAATTAAGCGTCCTTAAAAATGTTATAAAAAAGAAATATATTATTATTATTAGTTGTTCTGTCTTACGACATGTCCATTCCTATTGTCAGTGAACCGCTAATGCGCCCTGTCCTCTGCCTCCTGCTTCAGTTCCCAGAATTGTCTTAGTTCCTTCAAGCCATGCAATATTTAAATCCTCCCCCTTTTTAAGCTCTTCTTTCCCTCAACCTTGCCTTCTATGACGTCATTTAGAATACAGTTCTTCCTAAGGATGTTTCCGATCCAGTTTGCTTTGAACCGAAGAATCACATCCAAAATGGTTCTCTGCTAATTCATCCTTATTAGGACTTCTTCATTTGTCACCCTGTCTGTCCACATTATCTTCTCAAGTCTTCTCCATCAATGTATATATATATCACCAAATTTCGGACTTGAAAGTACTATTATTTCGCACAAGTGAAGGGTAGTGGTAGGGACCCACAATCTTAGTGAACTACAAATCCTTCGTTCCTCGACTGCTTTCGCAACGCGTGAAGACATTAAACCTACGACACCATTGGCGCTTGAACTAATGTCTCTCAGATATGTTTGGACAGGTTTAGAAGGTACAACGCCTCGGCGATTTTGCCCGCAGATAAATCCTCCAAACATTTGTAGTAATGACGCAACCCTGGAGGTCAAGAGAAGGGTCACTGGGTCTACCTGCGAACTTCTCAGCGGCCGGCGGTGAAACAGGTTGAGGTGTTCTATTTTCTCTCCATATAGGTCCAGGCTACATGTACTGTATGAATCATAATATTGGCTCTATACTGAGAAAGGTTGAGGTGTTCTATTTTCTCTACATACAAGTCCAGGCTACATGTACTGTATGAATCATAATATTGGCTCTATACTGAGATAGGTTGAAGTGTTCTGTTTTCTCTCCATACAAGTCCAGACTACATGTACTGTATGAATCATAATATTGGCTCTATACTGAGAAAGGTTGAGGTGTTCTATTTTCTCTCCATACAGGTCCAGACTACATGTACTGTATGAATCATAATATTGGCTCTATACCGAGACAGGTTGAGGTGTTATATTTTCTCTCCATACAAGTCTAGACTACATGTACTGTATAAATCATAATATTGGCCCGATGTGCTGCTATAGGTGATAGTTTGACCTAAGACCCAAGCCCCCAAGACTCGTTGGGGGTGGGAACTGATCGTGAGTCCCCGAGGTGTGGGTTTGATTGTACCGATACCCCTTCTATTCCGGCCATTGCCTGTCGGGTGACTGTATTCACGCGTTCAAAGGGCTAATATTAGTTTTACTACAGCTGTAGAAATTGACACGGCCTGTCAAAATTCAAATGAGCTAGAGAAAGGGTGTATATGTAAGACCCGCATGTCCTTTCACAGATTCCTCAAGGCCGTACACTTCATGTAAGGTAAGTTTTACCAACATTATAAACCCGTGCCCTACCTAAATATAAGTTAAAGGCGTATTAGTAACCAATAAAGGAACGAATAGTTTTTTAGTCTATTTTCTTTTTCCGTTTTACTCAACGAGGACACATTTCAATTAAAAAAATATATATATACCGTATATTCATAGAGGAACACTTTTAAAAAAAAAAGAATATATAAATTATAAAATATTTGACAGAAACAGTATTTTCGCTTTTTCTCGCGTTTGCTCTACATGGATTTTGGTTCATTTTTAAATTAAAATAATAATATACATAATAAAATAATTAAATTTAAATAAGTGTAGATATTTACTGTACAAGCATGCTTGAAAATATAGGCCTTTATTATCATGTATTAAAAGATTATAAAATCACTCAAGAATAAAGCTCAACAAAATAACAGCTCAACAGTTTATTATATTGTAGGAATATAATTTAAGTTTTAAGATTTTATAATTTATAAATGATGATACATAACTGACAGAATATGTAAAAAGGCCGCAGATTCCGCATCCCTGACATAGCGTATATTTTTTTTAGCACAACGTCTTAGTACCCGTCCGGATTATACGGATATGTACTAATTACCAGCGTAAATCCGAACGGGTAGTAAGACGCGGTCCTAAAAAAAATTAATTACTCTGATGTGCTAGGGATGATAAAAGTTGAATTTTTTTTGGAAGCTTAACCGAATTTGTGTGGAAGAAGAGCGGAAAACCATTTAAGAAAAAAACACTCTCAGTAAGCCTGACCGGAATTTGAACTCCGATATCCCCGTCATCGGCAGTTTATTATTTGGCGATAGTGATGCCTTTAGACCAATCGACCACAAAACCTAGCGAGTAAATAAATTAAAATAAATCTAGCAACTTTTACGTCTGTCATAAACAAAAGGTTTGACAAATAACAAATTCTCAATACTCGAGGTCTGTGTTGCGCGGGTGGACTCGAGCCTCAAAAGGGGATGTTCAAGTTGTAACTACAGTCTAATTTTCATAGGGAGGTCCTTTTATAAAATACATGCAACTTTTTTTGTAATCAAGATTGATAACATTTTACTGTATTATTATTGTTATTTTATAGGTATTGATAATATCACATGACTTGACGTATTACTATGTGAAAGTAGGCCTACATATCTCTAGTAATTCTTCTAGCTGTCAGATAATGCCCTTTTTATAAAAATTGAATTTTACGTCATTAATTTTTTTTCCGGCGACTATATAAAAAAAGTAAGGGGATTATTAGCACCTAAGATCGTCATCTTCGACTCACTCCTCCTTCGTCAGATTTTACACAACGTAGGATTCGAACCAAGGGGAATGAAATTGACTGTATACCATGCCCCGCCCGAATCGGTAATCAAACTGTCAAAGGCGTCAGCCTGTCAATAGATGTGATTGCCGGGTGACAGGTAGGTCGAGGTCCAAATCTCGACTACAGTACATATTTATACCTAGATACTTGATGTGATTTGCTGATAGTAGGAATGGACCTAGATTATTTGACACCCGGGGTGGGTCCTTCTTTTAGCACCTCCCATAAACAACTTTTAAATTTAGACATACACACAAAAATTAGTAGGTTTCTAATTAGACATTTAAACAGTACAGCAATGTCACAAACAAGTTGAAAATAAGAAAAATTCAAATAATTAAATATTCAGTAAACAAGTAATAACTTACTTAATTTTATTGTATTTAAAAAATCAGTCTCAATGCTTAGCCCATTCTTCAAAGATTCACAGTCTCTGCGTTCGAGCCTTAATTTCTGCAATACTATGAATTACCTTATCAAAATTCACCTTCTTCGCGTATTCATGTTTGAAAGTAAAGCCAGATTACGAAATTAGTATGGTAACTTATACAAGTATTTCGATTCTCTCTACAGCACCCCCCTATTTGCTGTCACCCGGGGTAGACAGCTTCCCTCGCCTTCCTCTTAGTACGCCACTGGCCGATAGCACTAACGAACAGTGATTGATTCATGAGATTTCAACCCGAAGGTTGGTCCTGATGTGTTTCCCATCCATCCGGAGTTGAGCATGCACTCAGGTATTCGGCTGGCTAGGGCTTCCCGCACCATCTGGTAGAAAGCACATTTACTAGGGAAGTTCAGAAAGTGTGGTGGTTTCCCGTTGTTAACTGCACTGAAATCTTAAGACAGAGCGCTAAAGAGCCCACCAATTTTGCTGGAAATGTATTTTCACATGCCTTCAAAGGTTATTTTACATGCCACACTCAACATGGGACCGACGGCTTTACTTTCCCTCCGAAAGAAGTTGTGCTACGGATCTCTACTGTTAAAGAAAAATCCTTCGATCTCAGCTGAGTTTGAACCCTCAAACTTTGTGTCTTGAGGCGAGCACTTTACCCCAATACCACCGAGGTCGACTAACGAACAGTAAGGCGCTGATATTATGGAACGGGAGCGGTGTAGTTGGGTATGTAGAGAACCAGTTCTACCCACGGTGTAGACTAAAGACCATGTTAACTTAAAGGAGAGACAGCGTCTGATACAAACAAGAACCGCTGAGATCATTCACCGAGCTAACTCCACCTTCTTGCAACATGCTCTAGTCCCTGGTGGACAGGCTACTAACATTTAGATGAGCTGGCTCATGAATAGTGATATCAACAATGCAGAGTGGAGTACTAATCACCAGTCATTATTAAGGTAATCAAATCATGCAAATTACAGTAGGAAGGACATGCAGTGAGAATGGGAGATTCTAGAACCTTGTTAAAGGTATTGACCAGCAAACCCAATGGTGGTAGGATAACATTAGAATGGACCTGAAAAAGATAGGGTGTAATGAGGTGGACTGGATAGAACTAGCTCAAGACAGGGAAAGGGTGTAATGAGATGGACTGGATAGAACTAGCTCAACTAGGGATAGGTGGAGTATTTTTTTTGTAAGTGCAGCAGTAAACTTTCGAGTTCCTAAGAACATCAGAGTAATAAGTCCCCGAAATACCCTATCGTCTATCGCCTCTGATAGACCTACGCGTCCTACTGCCCGTTTAGGCTACACTCTACTTTCACTGGCTAAATCCGAGGTCACAATCGTTTAATGTTCAGCTGACGTAGAGAAATATAGAGGGTAATCAGTATTCACGTAATGTTACGAAAGAATTCTAGCAAATAGGAAATTAATTGGAACTGTTTTAAAACAAATTGTTAGCTAAAATGAAACGAGCAGTTAAGGCTGATTAGGCTACAAATAATTGCAATAGAAGCGTACTGGACATACAAAATAAAATATGAGAATATATCATGACTTTTGTTGTTCTCAAGACGATAACAAACTAACTAACTAGACCGAAGAAGTTGTCTGCACACCATAAACAAACAAAGGGAGTACTAAATAGCCGTGTTGATGTTACTCGCAACATGATTGGCTGGTTAGAGCTCGTGGTACCCTTCACTTAACATTCACGTAACGTAAAAGTTCTCCCATGGACAACTCTTACGAGTAGATATTTTAAATTGAATTGAAAAGATAAAGCATGATTTAATATTAAGATTTGTTTACCTACCTTTAAAAGGTTTTCTGCCTCACAACTGTTATTTACCCTTTCAGTAATTTAAAAAGGAGAGCGGTGTACGTAGTCGAGACTAGTACGTGAACCTGAACCGTGAACCGTGAACCGTGAACCGTGAACATTCAGCCTGAACCTGCTTGCTATACGTATACAGGGAGATTGGTCGACTCCCGAGACTAGACTATAAATACAGTAGCCCCGTGGCTTCTTTGGTGCTGACTGACAGTTCACAACTGACTTCTGACAGTCAACATTTAGGTATATACCTAAATGTTGACTGTCAGAAGTGACAGCTGCTAAACACATGTTTTTGCAAATCATATGGTTCGGCGTAGGGATACATAATTTGGTCTGTAACTTTCAAGCCGTCAGCGGTCAGCTGTGAGCTGTCACTCAGCACCAAAGAAGCCATGGGGCTACTGTACGTATCCTTGAGTCTTGGCCCTCTACGGTAGGTACATGGGAAGGGCCTTATCTGACATGGCTACGTACTGAAAGCGCACAGGTCGAATTTGTGGTCCTGCTTTGGCGTTATATCAGAAGCGCACAAGATATGTGAATTAAAAGTGCACCTTTGTTTCAGTATCTGAGCCCCAAATGGCAACCAACACTACTTGTTGGTTCGTTCACGAACGACACATCTCTTTCAATTTGAGTTGTATTGTGTAAACTTGCATCCTAACCAACCTAACCTAACCCTGTAATTTTATTATTTTATTGTAATAGTTGTAAAGATTATGAGGTTTGTTTACAATACATGTTTGACATGTTGTTTTTTTCCCTGTGCACTTTTGATACAAGTTTTAGGTGTATTTTTGTTTGATCCATATCTTCGTGAGTTTTCGATATGAGTTTTTCTCCCTCTTGTGCGCTTTCGATGCTCCCCGATATGACATCTAGAAAGGTTACTTAATCCATTTTGACGTATTGATACGTCACACTGCTGGTGTGACACTGTCACCTGATAGATAACCGGCCCCGTGGTATAGTGATCAGTGAACCTGGCTACGAACCTAGGCGTCCAAGGTAGGATTCCCGGCTGGTTCTTTGGGTATTTTTTCCCCGAAAGGGGAACTACCCCAAAGGTCACAAAGGTTTGGTTAATTAGGCCTAATTTAGGTTTAAGTGTTTCCACTGGTTCCAAACCCTCATACTCACTATCACCACCACCTCATCTCATCGGGACAAGAAAAGGAGCCAACACGAAAAGAATGTACAATCAGTACATTCGGGCGTCCCCTTGGCAACGGTACGTTAGTACTGGCTAATCTTTCCACTACTGGGCTAAGAATGATTTAGCCCAGACGTGCTATATATATATATATCTGAGAGATGACTGCTGACAGCGTTGTCTTGTTACAGAGGCCCGCTGCGGTCATCCAGCTGTCCCCGTCAACTCGAGGGTCTCCCTCAGCAACCCGGACCTGAAACAGGGAACCACCGCCACCTACACCTGCGATGAGGGCTACGAGCTGTTCGGGTGAGTGAAACACGACACCCACCCTCTCTTCATGAGATGGGTTCAAATATAACGTCCACTTTCTAGAGGGTCCCTCTAGACTATAGTAAACGGCTTTCCTATGATAAACCATGACGAATAAAAACTCCATGGCGTCATCCCGTAATTGAGCCATACCGATCAAGTGGCCGCCATCTGTTGGCGAAGATATTTCCAACTTCTGCGGGTATAGAGTGTCATTTTGTCAGAACAATGAACCCTCCGGCCGTTAATCTAACTTTTCTAGACTGGAGCCGCTAATTCTTTATTCAAGTACCTGCTCATTTGTCCTTACGAGGCTGAGTTGACCAAGTTCCAGACCCACTGCTTCAAGAAAATCTGGATGTGCTGGGAAGTGAACCCGGCACCTCTGGTTCTGTAGCCAGAAACTCTGGCCACAAAACCATCAGAGGCGGTCAACAACGACGAATGCAAATTTTAAATACATCATTTTGCATACCTACTGATGACAGAAAATTAAAACATATTTTCGAATATTATTAAGTTTGTTGCCTTCTTGTTAGATAATGGTTCAATCCAAACGGACGTTGCAGCATCAGTAGATCATTTTTTTTAATCCACCATTAATTCATACTCTTAAATAATAACAAATGAGTGTTGCTTATGCAAGAAAGAAAATTAACGCAATTAAATGTTAACCTATACTTCATTCAGTTTCGTGTCTGCCTACTGAGCTTAAATAAGAGTCCCGGGTTCGATTCCATGTGGCCGAAAAATTTACCTTTAGTGAAATTGGAGTTTCCCCTTTCACGGTGGGTGATAGGTGTAGTTACTATTATACATTTAAGCTAGTTTATAAGTCGTGTGATGATATAATCAGTCGATTCAGAAAGTTCGCGTTAAATACCTCAAATATTAACTATTTAAAGTTGTTGTGACGTAACACATTGCCCCAATTTCTTAATACATCCCACTAAACAGTTTTATTTTATTTTCAGGACGTCAATTCTGGTTTGCCTACCCTCCGGGAGTTGGCAAGGGGATATACCTTTCTGCGGTAAGTAACTAACCTTCCTGATTTATTGTATTATTACTTTTAAATAACCCGCTTTGGTGGCCGAATGGTCTAAAGAAGTGTGGTTCAACTGGCGATCACTGATAATGGGGCCCTCACAGTATCGACGGTAGCCAGTAGATGGGAAATAAATCATTATTCAAATATTAATATTTATTTTAAAATGTCATGATTTCATTTTATTATCATATTTAATTAATAAAATATATGTATAAACTTATATTCATAATGCTAATTTATTTTGTGAAAGTGTGTGCGTGCATATTTAATATTATTAATACAATTTTGAGAGTTTAATAAATTATTTTTTTGACAGTAAAATTTGAAATATTCTACCACCCAAAAATACAATATATATAATACGTATTGAGAGTAATTGTTTATTAAGTGTTTTTTGTAGGCCTATATTAAGTTGATGGTATTACTATATATATATATATGCGGCCCGTGGTACAAACTGATAATCAGATTTGGTCCTTGGGATGAAAAACGTTGAACCACCCTGATCGTCACTCTAGCAATATAATATACTGCTGAAGATGGGGATATCGGGGTTCGAATCCTGGTCAGGTGTACTGAGGGAGATCGTGGGAGGTTCTTCATGGTTTCCACTAGAGCTTCTCTTCACGCAAATGCGGGTAAAATTCCTCTAAATTCTACCTTCTTTCTCTTAAACACATTAGTGTAAAACCCGAATGGGTAGTAAGACGCGGTGCTAAAATCTACTTTGAAACCCTAGCTTTACGGTTACGGTTAAGTTCACGGAAAGTATTTCAGGGGCTACGCGACGAACCAATGAGTTTTTTTTTCCATTATAAAATATTTATTGACGAGCAAAGTAACGCAGATTTTGATGTGATTATAATGGTACTTTCTTTCCCTCGGTCACGGCTACTATTTAGTGTGGGCTCAAAAATAATACATTGCACAAATACATAAATTGTAAACAAATGATAGCAATCCGATACCGGGGTATAAGTAAGTAGTCATATGAGTAAAAATAAACAAAAACAGCTAGGGGTAAAAAAGTACAGTAGAACCCCGACTATACAAACACCGGCTATCCGCACCGGTTATTCGGGATTCGTATCGCAGCAGCGGTTTTCGTTAAATTCGAACAAAATAATTTGTTAATAACTTTGCCTAGTTGTTAAGAGTTTTATATATGGTATATAATTTCTTTAAATAATTTCAAAGTTTTTTTTGGTGTTTTATAATAAATAGTCTACACATGTAATTTGTTTTATGCTGTGTTGTAAGTACATACCTGTACATACGTCACATGATTTTTAAGTTTTTAGTACTATATTTTCAAGTATTTTAGTGCTAAATCCTCTTTTTTCTCTATAAGATTAATTAACCGGATTTTCGACTATACGGACTAACCTAGGTCCTAATTAGTCCGGTTAGCCGGGGTTCCACTGTACTAGTATTGAAAGTAAAGTATTATTTCAACCTCCCCCTACACTGAATATCACCTTTTAGAGAATGCAGCAATGATAAACATTTTACTATATTATTTGTGTTATTCCATAGGTGTTGCTAGTATCTATTAAAAGTGACAGCTGCAGATAACATAACTTGATGTATGAATATATTAAAATAGTCTTAGTAACCAAAATCTACTCTTCTTCCTACCAAAATCATACAATAGTTCTCAATTATCTTTAAGTTTTCTGTTGTAAGCCTATCAAAAAAGACTGTATTTTCTAGAGGTAGGCTTTCATCAAGCCTAGTCTCATAGCTCCGCAAGGGTGCTTAAAAAATCATTGAAAATGAGCTAATGTAAAATTTTCACACTTTTTTTTTATATAAATAAAACTCAAACTATAGGGTTGTTAAGGAAAATGAGCGCTGTTGCAAATTTGGAATCTCTCAACTTTACTATGACGTGAACCATATTTTGAAATAACACATCGTAGAATTAAATATCAGCCTTAGAGCTGAACGAACGTCAGCGCGGCAATTTCTCATTTACCGAGGCGGGCCATTTAATTAAGAATTGGCAACAAGAGAATGACACCGCGGTTTCCCAAAAGTAGGTATGCAGTTAGTTACCTCAGAGATGATATCCCGTGTAGGCGTGTCTACCACCTTCATAAGGAAGAGCATCGTTTGTTGTTCAGGTTTGTCGAAACATTGCTTATGGTTGGCGACAGTTGGGTGTGGGTGTGGGTGCGGTGTGGGTGCCGCAGTAGAAAACAACAACAGAGATTGGGTAAAAGGTTTTGATGACTTTTGTAGCGAAATTAGTACATATATTACGTAAATGTCGTCTCTCTGCGTTCCTGGTCATCCTTGCGAAGATTCTCCTAACAGTCTTATTTGTTTCTCTTATAGTTTCGTCGTTAAGGAAGAGAGGATAATATAAGTGAGCGAGAGAGAGAGAGGAAAATATACTTCACACTCTGGTGGCTTTTGTGATTTTACCGTGACTCAAAACATTCTCCTTTGTGTTGTACATATTTTAATTCGGTGCGTTTCTCCGAGCTACGAAAGGATTTAAACGACCAAAACTAATGAATGCGGATACATCTTACATCAAAGTAAATATTCGGGCGACTCTGTTTGCTCTTGGAATCATCCATAGAGAGCAGTAGCGGCCGGATACTCAGCCAGCAGGACACAAAGACAAAGGCAGTAGGAGTATCTGAAGCGTGACCGACCTACAAGTTGACACAACAATCCGTTTTCTTGTATAAACCTCCTTCTGTGAGAGTTTTGTTTAAAAAGCTCGAGTGCGGTCAACTAGCGCTAACCTCGACATCAAGATGGAGGCCGGGAACCCAACCAGACTTCCCCTTTTATTCTTTTGTTCTTATACTGTCTTGTGACTTCCTGCAGATATCGTCGCTGGAAACGCTCCGGTTGTGATGCGCGCTTAGTTTTGTTTTTTTACCCTGCTGGATGCAACCATCGAGTCCGCCATTTTAACATGCAACTACCAACTTACATTTCCATCCCACAGCTTATAATTATTATTTTTAAATAGATGAAACCCGCTTCGGTGGTAAGGGTGGACCCAGGGACTGTTTTTGGGGTGGGGTATTGGTTTTCATAAGGCTCCTTCAAATATAAATTAAATATTTTTAAAAATCAATTAATCAAGATTTTAATTTATAATAATTTTAATAATAGCCTAGTAATATTGCTAGTTTATAAAAATAATTTTAATTGATGAGTATAATAAATTAAAAGAGGACGTGTAAGAAAAAACACACTTTTTAATAACACATTTGTAAATTTAACACACAAAAAAAAACACTTAAAAGTTAAAACAAAAAGTCACCGTCACCATTGATGTAATACATATATACATGGGTTTAAAACGTTTTAGTAGGCTTAAATAGAAAACATATGTATTTTAATACAAATAACTAGCTATCATATTAAACTTAGTACTGTAATCTAGTTTACTGGGGAGTTCTAGTTCTAAGCCACTTGCTTTTCTGCACATTAGAGCTAAGTTGAAAGAGCTATTGATGAGTTCATGTAGGAGATAGGGCGAGGGAGATGTTAGTAGACATTCTTTACCACATTAAGGTATTGTATTTTTTATTATTTTCCCCGGATTCGCCACTGTTAGGTGGCCACATGGTCTAAGGCAGCGTTTTTCAAACTGTGCTCCATCATAGTTATCTCAGGCTTTGTGAAACAATTTTAGGATATTGTTTAGTTGTTTTGCACCCTATAAAACAACATAAGTAATTAGAATTGCCAATTTTTTCAAATCTGAATAAAGGAAATTTTCCAAAAGTGCAGCGCAGAACATATGCTATTTTCCGTTTATTTTATGCTTGTAAAATCTATCTTTCTTTATTAAATGTTCATACTAAACCATTTTATGAGGGCTTTAAAATGTCTTTTTTCTGATGCAAGGGCGCCTTCTGTCCAAAAAGTTTGGGAACTCCTGGTCTAAGGCTTCACTATCACAATAAACTGGACTATCGGTGACGGATAGATCGGGGCTCGAATCTTGGTCAGTTGTACCGACTCTGGTTTTTCCTCACTTGTTTTCCCCTTACCCTCGACCCAAATGCTGGCACACTTTCTCTAAATGCAACCTTCCTCATCCCTAACACATTATCGTAATTAGTAGGCCTACATATGCGTACAACCCGAACGGGTAGTAAGACGCGTTGAGAAATAGAAAGGAAAAGCTAGATGCATTTTCGGGATATCTACAATTTATACTAACTTAAAGTTACAGGATGAGGAAGATCCCCTATGGGGAGGTTCAGCCCACTTTTTACTCCAAAAGTGTTAGTAATTATGTGTTTCTTTTATTCCTCCTCAAAATCGATCTCATTGGAGTTTTATAGCATTCATAATTTTTAATTGCGCCAATAGGAATTGAATGGTCAAAAATTATCTCCTGGCTGGGGGACATTACCCCAATCCACCGAAGGTATCAGGACCCCCTTCCCTCCAATTACATTTTTGGGTAAAGCCCCGATTTGATTACCAGGTTTTGAAAATAAACAATACCATACATAATTTTTGCATTTTTGAAACATTGGCTACCGCGGCCGTTTTAATAATCTCTCCCTGTCGTAGCCGGATACAGATGTCGGTGGAAATCATCCGTCTCCACGAATAAAGCACGACAGTAGATCAGGGATTTTTCTTAGCACCGCGTCTTACTACCCGTTCGTGTTATACGCCTATGTAGTCTACTAATGACGCTAGTGTGTTAGGGATTAGGAAGGTTGAATTTAGAGGAAGTGCACTCGCATTTGCGTGGAAGGAGAGTATAGAAACATCCAAGAAAAACACTCAGTACACCCTTCTGGGATCGAGCCACGATATTCCTTGTCATCAGCAGTATAGCCTATTGCGAGATTTACGCCTTAGAATATGCGGCCATCGAAGTGGTAGCATGAATCTTACTAGCTGTTCAAGCTATATGCATTATGTACTAATTACGCTGGTGAGCTAGAGATGAGAAAGGTTGTATTTTGAGGAAGTGTCCCCACATTAACGCGAGAAGGAGAGTTGACAATTATTTAGGAAAAACCACATTCAGTACACCCGACCAGTGTCCAAACCCCTGTAATCGGTAGAATAGTCCATCGCGAGAGTGACGTCTTAGACCAGGTGGCCACAGAAGTAGGTATTTGGTGTGATACCGGGCGGTTTATTTTACTATCCAAATATTGTATTCTAGCCGTTAAGGTTGCGGATGTTTACGTCTAGTTAGCGGTATTGCTGTTGAGTTAGTTATGTGGTAATATAATATACAGCCGTAGTTGAGAAAGTGGATGTTTAAATACCAGAGAATAAAACCCGATCGGAAATCCACGAGGACGCGTTTTATGGGAACGAGTAGTGGGTCCCGCCCATATAATATGTTGACTTGGGTGAACATGTGTCTGTACTTACCACGAGAGGTCAGTCGTGTATGTTGACACTTGACAGCACAGGAGTCGCAACATTGCATGCCATGACAGTCCGGTAACTTCATCACGCCACTGGACTGGAAGTGGTGGGCACATTAAGGATGAGCGGGCGCTGGGCCTATAGGGCCTTTGGGAAAACAATCATTCATCGTCATAGGCAAGGCCGTTCTCAGGATTTTTGTAAGGAGGGGGGGGGGCGTGTCAATAATCAATTTTTTTTGATTAAGTAATATTAACTGGTTAACAATACAATAACCTAATATGTGATATAGTTATAGTACCACATAATATATTATATAGATATTTCCTTAAGTAATAAAACATAATTTAAATAATTGTATTTTATAAGGACGACAAAAATTGTAAGGATAAAAAATAATCACAATCATTCGCAGCACTCAACCCTTCATGACGCATCGATACCAACCGTTTCTGTTCCGTCTCATTATAGTGATATTGTTTTATCTAGTGTAAATTTATTTCGCAATGGAAAGGGTTTAAACCCCCCCAGACTCCTCCGCCCCGCCACCCGTGTCTACGGCCCTGGTCAGAGGATTTAGAATCTATATTTGATATAGGTGATTATAGATGAGTATAGATGATGCCAAGTGTTTGGGGACAAATAAAATTACCTATTTTAAAGGACATGCCGCCAACAACCCTTTTGTGTTGAACAGCCTTAAATTCCGCGAAAAAACCGTAAAAAAGTCAAACTCTTTTTAACACCGCGTCTTACTACCCGTTAGGACTAAACGTATACGTATTAATTAAAATAATATATTAAGGATGAAGAAGGTTGAATTAAGAGGTGATCTACCCTCATCTGTGTGGAGGGAGATAAAAAAACCATCCTCAGTACACCCGACCGGGATTCGAACCCTGATCCCCCTCGTCACCGGCAGTTCCATAATATTGTGAGAGTGACGCCTTGGACCATTCTATCACCAAAGCGGTTGAAAAATGAAACTGCTCTGCGAAATATATATGAATGCTTACTTTCTTATACAGTCTATTTGCCGGTGATAGGGAGGTCGGGGATAGAATCCCGGCTTGGTATGCCGAGGTAGTTTTAAAAAATACCACTCTCCTTCCACGCTAATGCGGGTGTGTTTCCTCTAAATTCTACCTTCATAGTAGGTTAAGAAAAGTTACTAGATCTACTTTCATGTGTTCTTAAGTCAAGTCATTTGATCTATCAGCTGTCACTTTTTATAGATATTATCAATAACTTACAAAATAACACTAATTAATCTAAATAAATGTTATCAATTTTGGGGACGAAAAAACATATGTTTGTATTTTCTCAAAAGTTTTTCCTATGCACATTAAATTGTACCTGAAGTGGGCTAACATTATTAGTATTATTTTCTGAAAATTGAAAAATAACACCTGGACACGGGAATTGAACCGGGACCTTTGACTTAATACGCCAATGCTCTAACCACTGAGCTATCCAGGAATTGTCCCATGCTCAGGGTCATTCTTCACTCATATTTTAAGGCAGAGAATATGATAGACGTGCAGAAATCGTCGGCTACCAATGTGTGATTTTATTAAGATCACGAGCTATCAGATAACGTAGCCTTGGGCTATTTGATTCTATTATTTATTATTATTATTATTATTATTATTATTATTATTATTATTATTATTATTATTATTATTATTATTAGGTATTCTGTCTTACGACAGGTCCATTCCTTTTGTCAGTTAACTTAGACCACCAATGCGCCCTGTCCTCTGCCTACTCCTTCAGCTCCCAGAGTTTTCTTCTTTCTTTCAAGTCTTCTAATATTTGAATACTCCAGAGGTATAATATTATTATTATTATAACGCGGTTTTCAAAATAAATGAAACTCGCGTATAAGTTTACTAACGTACACACGTATCTAGATCACTCTTACTTTAGGACAACTATAAACAAGGTGAATGTTAATGATGACTAATTGGAGGGCCCATAAAAAATGGCGAGGTCTTATGGTTTGCATGCGAAATAGTTTTAGAAACGAGCCAGCCGATGTTTTCCATCCGCCCCTCCCCTTAGCCAAACAGTCTAATAAGGGTCCTAGCAATTATCCACGCACGAGTGTAGCGAGTAATAGCACACGGACTTGTGTAAGACGAGGGAACAATAAACTTTCCAATATATGGTGCACGTACAACTTCTATAAGAGCGGTACTCGCGTACAAACTGTTCGAAAACATCTAGAACAGTGGTTTTCAACAGATACCCGCCATCTTACCTTGGAAGGTAGCAGTCTTACCTTGACCAATAACACCATGGCCATATATTATCATTTAAATTAATTTAAATTAGTTTTAAGATGGCACCTGGATGCGGGAATCGAACTCGGGACCTTTGGTTTTACGCGTCACACCACTAAACTATCCTATGTTCGTCCTGTGTCCAGGGTTTTATCGCTCATATCTAGCTGACATTTTCCTCACGTCCATCACAGACTCAGCCTCAAACTATGATTGAAGATTAACCCTGAGCACGAGATGAATCCTGGATAGTTTATAGTGGAAGATCATTGGAACGCTAATTCAAAAGTCCCGGGTTCGATTCCCATGTCCAGGTGTCATTTTACAGATAATTTTTATTTAATTGTGGTCTCCCCCATACGGACATTCCCATTGTTACAATTATTCGCAGCTTGTGTGCTTATATTCACCTATAGGCCTATTATAAGCTGCGCCAAGGCAAGGATACACGGGGTGTACGTGGACATAATTTAGCAATGACAACTTCTTTATGGTTCCAAGTTAGCCCAATTTGACCCTTAAATTTAAAAAAAACTTGTGTTCTTTGAAAAAAAGCTCAGGGCCATCGTTAGATATGTATTTTTTTAAATTTAATTCAAATATGAATTTTATTTTCACATCAATGTATTATTTATCTTTTTATGGCTAAGATACAAATATGTTTTTATTTTGTCCCGTCGTCTCACTAACCTTTTCGGGTTGTACGCATATGCACTAATTAAGCCAATATTATATGAAGAAGGTTGAATCTAGAGGAAGTGTAGCCGTATTTTCTTAAGGGTAGGTAGACAGCTATTTCTAATGAAAAAATCTCATTACACCCGACTGATATTCGAACCACGATATTTCCGTCACTGGTAATCCAGTTTAACACTAGTGCTGAGTTTTTGGGGGTTCAAGCCCCCCCCCCCTGAAATTTTATGAACAAAATATATATGGCTTTATTTAATATTCAAACAATATCAAAATTAAGATACAAGTACAAATTAGGGGACTGTGTTACCATAAAAATCACTTCAGATAGCTTCTAGAGGTGTTTAATATCTCGAACTTTTCCTAGCCTTCGGCAATTAGGGGGTTATGTTGCCATAACAAAAATTCTGTTAGCTTCTAGAACTGTTTATCATTTAGAATGTTTTTCTAGCCTTCCGCTATTGGGGGATGTGCCCACCAAAACTCCCCACCCCCTGAAATTATTGGCTGGCTGCGGCCTTGTTGGTGTAAAGTGTTTGCCTCAGGACCCGATATCCGTGAGTTCAAACCCTAGCCCAGGTTGACGAATTTTCCTTGAGTGATAAAAATTCGTAGCACAACTTCCTTCGGAGGGGAAGTAAATTCTTCTGTCTCATGTCGATTGTGGCATGTAAAAGAACCCGACAGGTATGTGAAAATGCCTTTCCCGGCAAAAATTGTTCTTGCTCATGTAAATTCAGTGTGGAATAAAATATAGAATTGCCACTGTTCCTGAATCTTCGCTAGTACATGGTATTTCTACCAGATGTTGCAGGCGCCACTAACCAATCGAAAGGCTGAGCGCATGCCCAACTCCGGAGGGATAAAAATCACATCAAACTGACCTTCAGATCTTGACTGAAGGAGAGCATATTTAGAACAAATACTCCATTAATTTTAATAGATTGGCAGCTAAACACACGGAGGGATTTAGGTAAAATTTCCTGTTTTCTTAGCACCGCGTTTCACTAACCCATTCGGGCTATACGCTTATATACTAATTACGCTAATGCGTTAGGGATGAGGAAGGCTTAATTGAGAGGAAGTGGACCCGCATTAGCGTGGAGAGAGGGAGTGGAAAACCATTTAGGGATAAACACCAGACCGCGATTGAACCCCGATCTACTTTTTTTTTTCATTCTAGTCTATTGCTAGAGCAGTGCCTTAGACCATGCGGCCGCCGGAATGGGTATGAGCATCCTTGACGGTATCAGGTAAATTAAGATTCGCCCTTAAGATGGGGTGCTAGTGAGCGTGAGTTTAAGGAAGTATTTTTGAGGTTTTTACAGCATAAACATTTTTGGCCAAAATAAATCAAATATTTCTTCTATAGAAACATATAGTTTAGTTTTCTGCACATGATAATCTCAACAGTCCTTGAATATTTGTCAGATGTGTCCTGGAATTTAATGACAACTTTTTCTCTTAATTTAAAAAGTTTGTCACCAAATTCCACCATGCTCATGCCAGATATTAAAAAACTGTTGAGATTAGCACGTGCAGAAAACTAAACTCTATGTTTCTATAGAAGAAAAATTTGATTTATTTTGTTCAAAAAATGTTTATGCTATAAAAACTGCAAAATTAGCGCACTAAATTCGCGCTCACTAGCACCCAACCTTAATCTATCATTCTCCATGCGTGCAAATCGTTTAGAAAGTGGCATTCTTGATGTTCGTTTCAGACAATTTAAAGGTTGGTGGTCTCGAGCAGCTTCGTTAAATACAACAAAACACTTTTTATTCTACTTTTGTTCACACAGATTCGCGTCGCCTTTTCCGATATATTTTAATTATGTGAACTAGATACATGTTTTATACAAATGGGCTTTTTAAATTAACGCTACCATTCACGTGACTACTAATTTTCTTCTTCTTTATCACCGCGTTTTACTACTTATTCATTTACTCTAATGGGGTAGGGATGAGGAAGGAAGTATTTTAGAGGCAATATACCCTTATTTTCTTGGAAGGAGAGTGGGAAACCTTTTATAGAAAACCACCCTCAGTAGCCCCGACCAAGGTTCAAACCCCGGTCTCCCCTTCATCAGAAGGCAAGTCCATCAACAACATCAGAGTGACGCCTTAAACCGTTCGGCCACTGAAGCGGATGAGTACCAATCTAATCTTCCTTTCACTTCGCTGTTATTGCTAGAGTTGGTTCCTGGTAACTGTTGGACTCTTACGGCATTATTGTAAAGTTACTGAAAATACATAATATTATTAGACTATGTGTCGGACTCGAAAATATGTGTGATCACTTTAGCAAGGTTTTTGATGGTTATTAGATACCGGTAGATGACGTAAACCTAACTTAGACATAATTAATCCGACGAGGGCAACAATAGGAATAATTCCCCTTCGGAAAATATACCTATGGTTCCACCGGGAATCGAAACCGGGACCACTAGACCAAGAGGCCGATCACTCTAGCAAGTGAAGTCAATGTTATATTAATTGTCAGATTAGCATGGGATATTTGGCAAATAGTTGAATATGTTACTTTATTTTTTAGTAGTCTTATTCTTTAACTGATAGTAAAAGGGAGAAATCATCCCAAACGGACTCTAAAGCACAAGTTAGGGCCTTTAATAAAATACAAACTTTTTTTCTGTCAAACTATCATTAATATTTTATATACTGATAATATCTTTCGAAAAATGATAACTGCAGATCACATGACTTAACGTATGCATACGTGAAAGTAGATCTATTTTTCAGAAAAGGTTCTTCCTATAAAAATTGCATTCTACCATATACGTCTTGTGTTTGATTGATATTCAATCTTTTCCAAGCTCCTGTAGTTAGCCTCAATTCAACATGCAAGCTAATAATCAGGAAAAAATACTTTATTGTAGTAATTGAAAGCATTTTTTTCTGAAACGTTTCAAGAAGATAAAAGGCGCTTGATTAAAAAACACCATATTCTTTAAATTAAAAAAAAACTGGGCACAGTAATAGAACCATGGACCTCTGACATAGTACGCCAATGCTCTAACCGCTGAGCTATCCAAGAATCGTCCCGTGCCCAGGGTTATTCTTCACTCATATTTTAAGACAGAGTCTGTGATGGACGTGTGGAAATCGTGACCTACATGAGTGATCAATTACGATCACGAGCTATCAGATAACGCAGCCGTCTTAGACTCAGGAGGACTTTATTTTGCCCATAATACAATTTCAATTGTACGAATGCGCATATCATGATGGATTCAATAGCTAAGCTTTTATATTTGATAATTACTCTTACAGCCGCATCTAAATATCATATTCTTTAAATTGAAAAAAATACATGTGATTCGATTCCGGGACCTTGTCTTAGTCCGCCATAGCTCCAACCACTGAGCTATCCAGGTTTTATTTCTTAATTTAAAGAATATTATATTTAGATGTGGCTATAACTATAAGTCCATAACTAACAAATTTAATAGCTTGGCTATTTAATCTATTTAAAAAACACTAAACGATCTTATAACCTTTTTAGTATCCATTAGAAACGCAGAAAAAAATTATACAATATTATAAGTCATTTTAAAACTGCTATTCTTTCAAGAAAATACTTCACAGGGAAAATTAGTTTTAACTTTTAAGAGTCTGGTTTGTGTTGTTTTTATCCCACGAACTGATCCGACCAATATTGTTATATTGAGGCTTATATGTCAGCTCAAAAAGTAACTAAGACCTACAACAGTAATATACAGTAATGCGCTCATACGCCATGTGTTTCATAGGTGCCCCTTTTGACATGTTGGAAATGTTGACATTTGGAAGTTAAACAAAATGACCCTTTCACAAAAGTTACCTCTCATAAAGTTCAAGTTTCATAGTCTTTTTTTGGCAGATAGAAAAGCTACTCGCTCTATTTCTACGTGTTCATACGTCAAGTTATTCGATCTGCAGCTGTCACTTTTGACTATCTATACCTACCTATAAAATAACCTTACCTTACCTATAAAATAACACTAATAATATATTAAAATGTTAATATTGTTGACCGCAAAAAAGTTTGTATTTTCTAAAATGCCCATTCTATGATTGAACTGTAGCTTCTTTATTTATTTTTTGTTCTCACAACAGCTTACTACCCGTGCAAGAGTGACGCTTTGGCTTAGTTAAACCTTTCGACCACCGAAGCGGTTTTAACCTAAAAATTAATGTAAACCTCTAAAATTCAGTTTTTATGTCCAAGGTATTTGCGAATCCTATACTAATGATCAAAGCGGAGTACGATCTGTGTCCTACAATCACGTAATTTTAAACAATCGCATCCCCACCTATTTATTTACACTTCAAACGACCGAAACAATTACTGTATTGTAGTACTCTTACCGTATGTAGGCCTAATATTCTCTTAGTGAATATTCCCACAGTTTGGGAACGTGTAAACGGTTTTGAAATACCTGCCGCGGAGAAGGTTCTTGAAGTGGTTAGCGAGCCACAGATAATATTAGTCGGACGCAAAGCACCGTTCATTCTTCAACGAAATGGACATGTCCGCGTCAGAGATATATGGGCTAAGGTTATTTTACAAGAAGCCCGAAAGATTGAAATCTGCTAATTACTGTCACACGTCTCACATGTCATGAAGGATCGTGTGAAGCAGTCGGCTTGTTTTCTTAAAGCGCTACCCTGTGTGAGAACAGCTACTTCGTCATTTTGTTGGCATTGTTTGCTGTGGAATTATGGGAAACCTTAAGTAGATAGCTATAATAATAGTAATTGGAAAGTAAGGTTGAGTTGGCTTAAAATAAAGCGACCTTACCGCGCCCTTCCTCTTCGTCCATTCACAATGTCTCAAAATATGCACTCAATTATTCCAAGGACGTTTCCGATGGAGAAAACAAAAATGTGTCAAAAGAAGCCGTTTCTGTGATCTTTTGTCAACAGAATAAAACCATTTTTGCATTTATGTAAATAATGTCTCGTAATAATAGATCACCCACTTCGTTGGCCGTATAGTCTAAGGCGTCACTATTGGAAAAAACTAAACTGCCGATGATAGGAAGATCAGGATTCGATCCTGGCCGGGTGTACTGAGAGTGTTTTTTTCTAAATGGTTTTACACTCTCTCTCCACAAAAATGCGGGTAAATTTCTTCTAAATGCAACCTTGCTTGCTAGTCCCTAGTTAATTAGAGCAGCGTTTCTCCAATTAATTTTAGTCATGGGACCCTTTTATATTTTGTACGACACAACGGAACCCCTTCAATATTTTTAGTGTATCACATTCATGTCCCGTAAATAAATGCAGTCAGCCTGTACACGTGCCTGCCGGGAAGGGGGAGGGGGGAATGATTATTATGGTATTAGATTTATTATTATTAGTTTGTTAGACTGGAGGCAATTAGCTGATTGTAACTGAAAGTTTCAATGCATCATGAGTAAACAAATACTCCCAACTTTCCGCGCGTGTGTGAACATCCGCGCCACAAAGCAGAGCGGATCCTCTGCAGGTTCTGGATAGCAATTCACAAAGGCAGTTTAGTACACAAGCCGTGCAGTAAAAGCGACCTGGCCCGAATATTGTCTCGTCCGCCAGATATAAACGTACAGTACCTACAATTTTTTTTTACCTTTGAATGTGTACAATTTTTTTTAATTCTTGATTTCCAAGCAGAACCCTTAAATTTACCTCATGGAGCCGCATTTAGGAAACGGTGCATTAGAGTAATTAATACGTAGGCGGGTAACCCGAACCGGTAGTAAGACGTGGTGCTAAATAATAATTTAAAAAAAATAGATCGCTTTAATGTAGCAGGAACTGAAACGTTCAAATTTCAAAGAATATGACAAAACATAGGATGGATAAGATATAAGAAAATTACGGCCTGTCGGTGTACTCAATCAGACCCGCAGGATAAATAATTTAAATATGTTGTGTTTAGAAGCAGGCTTTTTTTTAAAAAACACACAACAAAACTGTATTTTTATAAGGCCATGCCAAAATCAACGTTTTTAAACTTGGTAAATCATGTCTAAGAATACACGGCATTGTTTGCATCCTTATATTCATTCGAACAAATATTGTTTCCAACCATAAAATTTAGGAAATGTGATCTAAAGGCCCGTACAGACCAAAATCAACTGCTGGCGAACAGTTCGCGAGCACGACGTCCACACCAAATGTTTTGAATAATGAAGGCGTGTTCGCCATGTTCGCCACGCAGTCCGTCAGCAGTTCGCAAAATGTCGATGTCATCGAGTGAAGAAGAAGAAGAAAATGATGATGATAATAATAATAATAATAATAATAATAATAATAATAATAATAATAATAAATACGTCCACACTGCAATTGCTGTTCGCCACGTGTTCGCTAACAGTTTCTTTGATGTTACCGCTCATGTGGCGAACTTCTACTGAACACAAACACCTAACCTGAGCTGCTTGCGCTCTCTAGCGCACACCGGGCTCGTCAGTTGTTCGCAAACAGTTCGCTAATAACAGTTCGCTATATTGGTGTGTACGGGCCTTTAGAAACCGACTTACTGATGAATAGGGACCGGATTTTGCTTATTTACCTTTTCTTTTCCTTGATCGTAAAACATAGGTAGTTGAGATGTATACGCATTTAATATTATTATGAGTACAATATGTTAATTTTAAAATGCCTATAATTACCTATTTTGTTGGGATTTTTTCTTCTTTTATGAATAAGAGACTTAACATGCCTATTTTGGCTTTGGCCTCTCTTTTTTCCATACGGTATATTTTCTGCTGAAAGAGAGGGTCCGGTTTCTTATAAATCTTAAGTTGTGGCCTACTTAATTGGAGAAGATTTGAAAATTGACACTTTTTAAATATCTTCCAATGAGCGTAATTCGGTTGGAGGACAATGGGAGCAGTGGCAGACATCTTGGGAGAAAACGGCATGAGGTTCCAGGAGAAAAGCTCAACATATTCGGAAACGGCAAATTAAAAATTTTGTTCCTTGATATTGTGTGAAGTAGAACTAAGCTTTTCAAATTATAAAACACATTTTATTTGGAAATATAACCCATTTCAATACCGAAGATCTATAAAGGTATCTAGTGATTAGCATCATGTGACCTGACTCGGTGGTAGAATGGTCACCCTCGCAAGTAGACTGTACCGGTATTTTTGATGAAAGGGGAGATCAAGATTTGAATCTCGGTCCAGTCAACTTAAGGTGTGTTTTACTAAATATTCTCCCGCTCCCCCCCACTCAAACGGAGGTATATTAATTCTATATTTAACCTTTCTAAGCCCTAACACATTAGCGGAATTATCACATATGCGTACAACCTGAAGGAGTGGAGCTAAAAGAAAAATGAAATAAAAAGACAGCAATGTGAATTGACTGTAGGTAATAAAATAGTAAGTAGTAAATCAATTTGACATTGCTTATTGTGTACTTGTTTTTTCTTGAGTGCCTATTCTGGTTCCTATTTTTAATGCCTTTTTGCCTGCCTATTTTAAACATTTTTAGTGGCTAAGAATCCGGTCCTTACTGATGAGCATCTGTCTTCTCTCTCGAGAATAACCTCCTCACAGTTTAACCCAGATTATAAAACAATGTTGGAAGCTCATGTTCAGTTTCACTCAACTCACAACCCATCATATTAATCTTCTGAACGAATTTCATATCAAGCCACTGAGGGATTTATGATTGTTAAACATTATCAATCCATTTAAACTTATTCATGTCAGTATATTATGTGTTTATAATTTTTTTAAATGAAATTTGAAGAAAAGTTAATGAATACAAATCTTTGGTCTGCTAAACTTTTTTTTTTTTAATTTGGCTCTTCTGTAAACAAGTTTGCACATCCCTGGGGTATATTATATAACACAGTGTTTCTCGATCTTTTCCCAATGGCGGACCACTTGATAAGCGTTCAATGTACACGCGGACCACCTAACTTAATATAGGCCTACTACCGACCTGTCACTTGTTGAACAGGACATTTTCTAATGGATGTGTTTATCAAGCAGTAAAGAAAGCTTATTTATTGGACGAACAATACTGTGGAACAGATTATAGTTAGCGTAGTTAGCCTGTCAATATTGTACTATTTAATTTAGTTTACTTTTTACTTTCTAATGAAGTGAAAAAATATTGTAACTGTGAAGAATTTTGGCATTAAGATTATGATTAACCTTTACGTTTTATGTGTCCCATAACCCAAAAACAATTATATTTGTCCTCGGGGTGTTGTTTTGATTTGGATTGAAGCCTTAGAATAAAGGATAATCTAATGTTTGGTAATTTTCGAAAATCGACCTAACGATATCTGGAAAGTCCTTGATTGAAGAACATTTAAGGTTAGATTACTGGATACTTATTTTTGAAAACTATAATATACTATTTTAGAAAGCAAACACGATAGTGCCATACCATTCATTTTCCCGTGGTCCGCGGACCACAGTTTGATAAAAGCTGATATAACACACAAGTTTACCGTCCAACTTTCATAGGAAGGGATTACAATATCCCCTCTACCCTACAGTTGCCTACGACATTATCTCAGTGTTTTAGTGGCTCCCTTTATGGACCACGAATCTCCATTAAAAGGATTAGAGAAAGCTGTGTTGACGTAGAGTCCTTTACAACTCTCAAAGAGTGACGCACACTTTGTTCTGGAAACATTTAGACCGCTCGACACTTGATACACACTCGTTAGCAGAGAACAAGGGCGAAGAAAGCTTATTAATCAAAAGGGGATAGGGGGAGGGAACTAGAAAGTGGACATAATATGTCAATATCGTAATATATATAAAAAAAAGGGTGGTGGAGGAAGGAATTCTTTTTTATCACCGCGTCTTCTAGCTGTTCGGTTTATACGCATATAATATGATAATTACTCTAGTGGGGTATGAATGAGGAAGGAAACATTTTAGAGGTAATCTACCCGCATTTGCTTGGAAGGAGAATGGTAAACCACTTAGGAAAAACCCCTCTCCACCATGGCCGTTATAG
Source organism: Timema bartmani (assembly GCA_902151455.1). Lineage (NCBI taxonomy): Eukaryota > Metazoa > Arthropoda > Insecta > Phasmatodea > Timematidae > Timema > Timema bartmani. The sequence continues at coordinate 217,013 of CABFWB010000614.1, read as the reverse complement.
TAGAAACATTTTAGGCTAGAAAATGTCCAACCCTTTCTGAGAGACTTTGGTTCGAATCCTGGACAAGTCCAAACTCGTGTGTTTGCATGGTGTGAAAGCGGATGAGTTTATTTTTTATGCGTGATTCCAAGTTCCCTTATTTCTGATTTTAGTAAACCACCGCTGATCCGCTTCAGTGGCCGTATGGTCTAGGGCGTCACTCTCGTGTAAAACTGGCCTGCTGATAACGGGGAGATCGGGGCTTGAATCCCGGTCGGATCTACTGAGGGTGGTTTATCCTAAATGGTTTCCCACTCTCCTCCCATGGAAATGCGGGTATATTACGTCTAAAATTCTTCCTTCCTCATTCCTACCCCAGTAGAGTAATTATATATGCGTATAACCTGAACAGGTAGTAAGACGTGGTGATAAAAAAAAAGTAAACCACTTTTAAGGTGGGATAGGAGAAGTGCGCTTAAATAATTATTTTTGACGTTTTTATTAAAATAATTTTTTTATCCAAAATAACTAAAATATTTTCCAGTAGATACATTTGGTTGAATTTTCTACATTTATTCATATCAACAGATTTTAATTATCTGTCATGAGTATTGTGGCATTAGATAATAAACTTTTAAAAGATAAAAAAAAGTTCGAGGCAAGTGTCACAATGCTCATGACAAGATAATCAAAAACTGTTGATATCACTAAATGTAGAAAATTCAACCAAATGTATTTATTGAAGAAATATGTTATGTATTTTGGGCAAAAATATAACTTCCTTACCACCTTAAATTAAACTCACCCTGATACAATTGTACTTAAGGTCCCCGACACGTTTTGAGCCAGAACACATGCGCTCTCCCTGTTATGTAAAGAGAAGTGCCCCTTCCTTCCTCTCGCGGGCGACAGTAATCATTTGTTCAGGGAATGTGACATCGCCACGCTTGGTAGCGCCGTCGCCGTGATCCGTTCACTCTCCATGTTGCCGACAACCCACAACGCGCAATAATAATGACACTCTTCACGGTGTCACGAACAAACTAGATGGCGTGCGAGCATCAAGACTGCCTTTATCAGTCACCTTCACTCTTCCGTCCAGAGCAGTAGTTGGAGACTAAGGACCTTTCGAGGCTAGGTTTCAACCAGGAAGACCTCTTCGACAAGTAACCTCTGCTTCTCAATACAGAAGAGGAAGAGATGACTAAGGACCCTTCGCAACTATGGTTCAACCAGGAAGACCACTTCGACAAGCAACCTCTGCTTCCCAATACAGAAGAGGAAGAGATGACTAAGCAACTATGGTTCAACCAGAAAGACCACTTCGACAAGCCACCTTTGCTTTTCAATACAGAAAAGAAAGAGTTGACTAAGGACCCTCCGAAGTCGTCGCAAAGTATCATGAGCAGGTAAGTCGACGGGCTTGTTCTGGGCTTAGTTGTAAATAATGGTCCAGTTGTGTCCAGAGTTTATATTTCTTCCATCTCAAGCGCTGAGTACAATTTATTGAAACTCCTAAAAGAGCTTCGTGTTCTAATCCAATTCATGGACTTAAATCCTTCACGGCGCGAGTGATTTGAAGTCCACTATAGTCAGAAGGTGCTAATTAGTAGCTAAGGTGGGCTAAAAGGCCTAAAAAGATACAATTAATAATGTGAGATCCTCTCGTTTGTTACTATACTTAATCAATGTTAATTTTTATTAGTTAAATTATATATTACGTGACATTACAGCTATTAGTGACTACAACGTGGATTTAATTGATTTAGTTTTTTAATTTTTACTATTGTTAATATTAACTAAAAAATCTTGAAGGAGGGCCCCCCCATGGATACGCCCCTGGTACGACTGAACTATTGAACTAGATAATTGAACCATTGTGGGTATAACTGAAGGGCATTGCAACCCTTTTCCCCCATCCAGATATATTCTAAGCCCTCTAATGTTATCTAATATAATGCTGTAATATCTAATTTTCAAAAGCAATTCCAAAAGAGGATCATTCCAAATGGTTTCTAAGAATATCCAATTTTCAAAGTATTGCTGGGCAAAGACCACTTTAAATAGCTTCTAGAGGCATCTAATTTTCGAGATAAGTTCAGGTGAGGATCAATCTAAATAATTTTAGAAGCATTTAAATTCTAAAAAATCTCGGGGAAGACCTCTTCAAATAGCTTTTAAGATATTTAGATTCTTAAAAATCTGGTTGAGGACTATTTAAAATATCTTCTAGAATCTAGAAGGATCCAAATTATATATTTTTTTTAATCCCGAAGGAAGATTACCTACTCCAAATAGGTTCTAGAAGCATACAAATTTAAAAATATTTCTGGGGAAGAGTACTCGAAATAGTTCCATCTTCGGGGGAGTGTGGGGTTGATGGAGAAAGGGTATAAGTCTGGATTGAATCACTTTGAACTGCCCTTTGACAGTGAACGGTATCTGCCCATCTCTATAATGAATCAGTCCAGACTCTACCGTCACTGTCCACCCCTCGTGACATCATCAAGTGGCTTCCAGTGATGTGGCAGACATCCTGTACCACTCGCCCCTGATCTACTGTGGGAAAACAACCGTATTCTACTTGTTCCTCTTATCACAGGGGCTCGTTCGTCTAATCTCCTGTGGGAATTATTTTTTAATTATTGCGTTTTAGTCTCCCCACTCTTTCCTAGATGCTTACAGATTATCTCGCCATGTTCTACTCGAACTCGTAAAATTTCATCTCGTAAAGTTGTTACCCTTGAGTATTTTATATCTCAAGATTCCTATAATCGTGCTCTATGTCACAGAAACCCGCTTCGGTGGCCGAACAGTCTAAGACGTTATTCTCGTGTTAGACTGGTCTGCTGATGACGGGGAGAGAGGTGCTCAAATCCCGGTCGGGTGTACTTAGTGTGGTTTTCCCTAAATAGTTTCCCACTTTACTTCGACGCAAATTTGGGTATATATTGCCTCTAAAATTCTTATTTCCTCAACCCTACTCCATTATAGTAATTAACTAATTATATATGCATATAACCTGTACAGGTAGTAAGACATGGTATATATATATATATATATATTATACGAGTAAAGCGTATACTCCCGAGCTTCCGGTGTGGAATATTGTGAGTTGTATTGGAACATTCTATGAACACACCTTTCAGCCACTAAACAATACTAGACCGTATTCGGTGTCCGAATACTCTAACCCGTCACTCTCGCAAAAAATCAGAATTCCGATGATGGATCGTGGTATCAAATTCCGGTCGGGTGTTTTTTTTTCTTCTAAATGGTGGTCAAGAAGTTGTATTTGAGTCTTGTTTCTAAGTTACTGACGACAATGTAATGAATATCGCTACAAAATATGTTTGCTGTAAAATCACTCAGTCACAAAATAAAAAGTTGACCAATTAAGACTGTAATCAATTAAACAAATGATAATTAATATCAGTGTCTAGACCAAACATCACATTTCATAATAATATTTTGTACTTGTACACTCTTGTATTTTGTATCAGTAATGGCAATTAACCAATTAAAATGTTCTACACAAGGGGACAGTAGGATGGAGAGAATGAGTTCTTAATGGACTCTACCAGCACTCTCTTGGATAGAGGATGGGAAAACACATCGAGGACAACACACTCCCCTACCCCTTCCAGTGCTCCGGTAGGTCCTCTCTAGAGAATGAACCAGTAGGTCCCCGTTGGAGGATAACCCAATAGGTCCCTGATTGAGGATGACGCAGCAGATCCGTGGTGAAAAAGTATGCAATAGGTCCCCGATGGAGGATGACTCAGTAGTTCCCCGATCTAGTATGATGCAGTAGGTCTTAGGATGACCCAGTAGGTCCCCAATGTAGGATTATCCAGAAAATCCCCGGTGGAGGACAACCCACTAGTTCTCCGATGGAGAATGATCTAGTAGGTCCCCGATGGAGGACTATGCAGGAGGCCCGTGGTTGATATTATATAACGGTAGGTCCCCAATAGAGAATGTGGCAGCAGATCCCTAACTAAGAATGACGCAGTATGTCCCCGGGGGAGAATTACCCAGTCGGTCCCTGATTGAGGATGTTGCAGGAGGTCCCCGGTGTAGAATGACCCAGTATGTCCAGTTGGAAGTACCCCTCGTCTTGTTCTTGTGTAGAAAGTTTGCCCAATCGGCGTGTGAAGGTTATCCGTTAATAAACGCGCGTTGATGCAGAGTTGGCTTCCATTGTGTGCTAATTCCCCCCTCCCCGCAACGCGAACTGAGCTCCATGGTGTTGAGAGCCCTTCCCATTAGGTTTCCACCTGCAAAACAATGAGACAATAAAGTAATTAGTGAGAATATATTTACAATAATTACTGCGGTAATAGGCTCTCGGAGTGTTACATTTTCTCTTTCTCGGGTGTTTATCTCGTGAAGAATTAGCTGGTGACACTGAGATATGGGATGTGAATCATTTGATGTGTCGAGATGATCAGCACTGTCAGTTTAGTATTTTATCTTTGACTAGCAGACGTACCCGGCTTTGCCCGGAGTAACCGCGCAATGCATTTCGTGGTTACCACGGGAAACACCTTTCTTTGCTTCAAACAGACAGAAAAAAATCCCTTCATTTTATTTCTTCCGATCTAGTTTTTAATAAATAAAAAAATATAATCAAAAACCTAAAATTCCAGCTTTGAGGTGCACATGTTCGTGCACAGGGGCTACTAATTTTAAAATTTCAGACCGCTGCGTGCGGTGGATAGCACACCGCTCATGACAAACTCTTCATTTTGTTAATATAGATTAAATAATTTTGTATACACAAAGTAATCTCAACAGCTCTTTGAATATCTGTCATGAGCATCGCGGAATTTGGATAGTACTTTTTTATTCTTAATTTAAAAGTGTCTCGACTATCAAAAAAAGTTTTAAAATACAATCCAGAAGAAAGACGGTCCATAGGTAGATCTAGGTAGAGATCCGGAAAGAGGCATATAACCTAACCCATGTAATGAGGAATAAGTAGAATTTTAAAATGTTATGTTTATATTACACAATGACCCGCTTCAGTGGCCTAAGACGTCACTCTCGTGTTAGCCTGGCCCGCTGATGATGGGTAGATCAGGGTTCGAATCCCGTTCGGGACCACGGAGGACTTTTTTACTAAATGGTTTCCTACTCTCCTTCTACGCAAATGCGGGTAGATTCTCTCTAAAATGCTTCCTTCTTCATCCCTACCCCACTAGAGTAGACTTAATTATATATGCGTATAACCGTAACAGGCAGTAAGACGCGGCGATAATTTTTTTTAAAAATAAATGCCATAATGCTCCGTAACAGCTATTCAATAATTACGTTTGAGATTATGTATGGAAACTGGAAAGGAGTACAGCAAATAAGAGTTAATATGGTAGTTCGTATAGTGAGCCACGATAATTTGACGAAGATAATTATAGGAGGAAATGTGGAAGGGAGAAATTCATGGAGATCATGACTTAAGTACATGAATCAGATAGCGAATGATGTTATCAGAAGAAGGTACAAATATTTTTAAAAAATTGGGCCCAGGATATATTAAAGTGAAGAGCTGTCGCAAGTCATTCGCAAGATTGATGACCTAATGATGATGTGTAGAGGTTATGTTTGATTAAGTGTAGAAAATCAAACTAAACAAATCTAATGAAGCAATATTCTATTTATTTGGGCCAATTTTTTTTTTCTTCGCTATAAAAACTGCAAAATACTTTCCCGTTTTATTCCATCCCACCTTAAATAATGATGAGAAGGAAGGAGGTGATGATGATGATGATGATTGCGGCGGAGCGTGTAGAGCTTGAAGAGTGCTCCTTTCATTGTTATGATGAGAGGTTTGAGCGTAGCCCCGCTAGCACAGTTACATGAAATTATGAGGTATTGAGAAACCTCGAGCCGAGGTACCTCTGATGTTATCTGGACACGCCGCGTCCGGCGAGACTGGAGCAGACACCAACCAGTCTGCAGCACTATCTTCATAGGAAGGTTCTTAGATAGCAGACATCACCACCAGACACCAACCAGTCTGCAGCACTATCTTCATAGGAAGGTTGTTAGATGGCAGACACCACCACCATGACACCAACCAGTCTGCAGCACTATCTTCATAGGAAGGTTCTTAGATAGCAGACACCACCACCAGACACCAACCAGTCTGTAGCACAATCTTCATAGGAAGGTTCTTAGATAGCAGACACCATCACCAGACACCAACCAATCTGTAGCACAATCTTCATAGGAAGGTTGTTAGATAGCAGACACCACCACCAGACACCAACCAGTCTGCAGCACTATCTTCATAGGAAGGTTCTTAGATAGCAGACACCACCACCAGACACCAACCAGTCTGCAGCACAATCTTCATAGGAAGGTTATTAGATAGCAGACATTATCACCAGACACCAACCAGTCTGTAGCACAATCTTCATAGGAAGGTTGTTAGATGGCAGACATCATCACCAGACACCAACCAGTCTGCAGCACAATCTTCATAGGAAGGTTCTTAGATAGCAGACACCATCACCAGACACCAACCAATCTAAAATAACACCAGTAATATAGTAACATTTTATCAATGTTGACTGCGAAAATGGTATCAGGGTTTCCACGCAACTGGAAAAGCGGTAAAACACAAAAAAAATTTCAAAATCTAGTAGAAATACTGGAATATTTGTTAATTCGCAACATTTAACTGAAAGCTTGAAATAATAGATCTTTGGATGGACGAAAAAGTGAACTGATTTTTTTAACACTCCAAAACCTAAGATGTGAAATCGCGCTCATTTTTCAGTGGAGCTATTTGAAATTGTAGATTTCAATGAGAGGCGTATGAATGGAATTCTATCGCTGAGCGAAAACCTTGCTTAGTTATCTTTAGATACAATTTGGTGCGAAATTTAGAATAGTCACTCTAATTGAATTTAAACATTTTCGGGGGAAATGTAGTCCCCTATAATGTGAGACCCGGGGCAATTGCCCCTTTTATCCCCTCCCCCCCTAGACGCGGCCCTGACTGTATTATAAACGGACTTACAAAGTAAACTAGTCTAGATCGACACATTTGAAACCCGAATCCTAGTACAAGAATAATTGTATCTGAGTGAAAGTATGAACCTTATTATTATTATTATTATTATTATTATCATCATCATCATCACCGCGTCTTATTACCCGTTCGGGTTATCTTAACTTACGCTAATGTGTAATGGTAGGGTGATTGTGAGATGATATGAAGGACCTACAGTCTAACGTGGACTCCGAACCACGGTGGAGGCCTGGCATTCCACACATTCACAAGTTGTGATTAATACACGTCTTGTCAGAGGTGAAGGAAGGGTTTGGCAATCAGATAAATCTGTGCCGGGACCGAGGATTGAACCCCGGACCCCCAGCACAGAAGTCCGACACCTTACTCATAGACCGCCAGGTCACCATGAACCTTATTTAGAGCGAACCTTTGTCCCTCGGACCTGTATGTAACCTTGATAATCATTTTAACATGCATGGTGATTAATTTTTTCTTCGATTTTTTTTTCTGGTGTGAATTTTGTATTTTCACATTTTACTCAAATTTAAACATAACTTTCAGTTTTTATTTTAACTTAACAAGCCTGTGTCTGATAATAATTGATCAATGTTTATATTTCATAAACTTGAACAAAATAATATAATTACAGTAGGATTATGTCAAATATGTATTGATAATATCTATCAAAAGTATCAACTGCAAGTCACATGACGTGACGTATAAATACATGAAAATTGTTTTAACAACTTTGTAGCTTATTAAAAAGCTTCTTCTTGCCTACACTTGCGTTCAAGTCTCCAAGTTTTTACTTATCCGTGATATTTCAATAGTAATAATAATAAACTCCATGGCGTCAGCCCACAATTGAGCCATACCGACCGAGTGGCGGCCGTCTGTTGGCGAAGATAGTGGCGGATAGAGGGTGTCATGTGGTCAGCACAACGAACCCTCAGGCCATTAATCTCGGTTTTCTATACCGGAGGTCCGCTACTTTTTTCATTCAAGTAGCTCCTCATTTGTCCTCACGAGGCCAAGTTGACCCAATACCAGACCCACTGTTTCACAGAAAATCTGAAAGTGCTGGGTATCGAACCCGGGACCTCTGGATCTGACACGGTACTTAATAAATAGATATAATATTAAAACTCGACGCCAAGACCGTTTGACTCAAAGTATAAACATAGGCGTCGCTATATATTAATTATTGGGAGGACAAAATCCTAAATTGATCCATTACCACTTTAAACGAAAAAGTAAAAATACTAACTGAATAACGCGAATTATTTCATGGAAATTATTATATAAATCATACAAGTAAGATACCTTACTCATTTATGCATTGCTTCTAACACGAATTTTTATTTTACTGAGAACGATAACAGTTCATGGAATTTCTAGCGGTGCTCAATGTGTCCCAGTTAAATACAACCCCCTCCCCCCTCTTTGTCCCTTCCGTTAACGTCGCCTGTGAGTATAAAACAAATCAACTGAACCACGAGTGAGACGTTTGATCTCTTTAACAGTGTTCATATAGTTTATTTTTGTTTCTTCCGAGCGTTGTTATTTGGAGTTGTCGGCGACCACTTTCCAAGGCCGACGATCAAATATAGCCTTGAGCTCAACACAGTTACTGTTACCTTATTTAGGAAGAGTATACCTCAGTTTTAGCTTATGTGGTGCTGACTGACAGTTCACAGCTGACTTCTGACAGTCAACATTTAGGTATATACCTAAATGTTGACTGTCAGAAGTGACAACTGCTAAAGACATGTTTTTTGCAGATCATATGGTTCGGCGTAGGGATACATAATTTGGTCTGGTAGCTTTTCAAAGCCGTCAGAAGTCAGCTGTGAGCTGTCAGTCAGCACCACATAAGCTAAAACTGAGGTATACGACAGCTTCCTCGGCGCCCCAATAGCTCACTCAAGGAGGTAAATAGTCTCACGTGTTAGTATTTATATATGTTACAAGCAGGGCTCGGGCTTTGATGACCTAAAAAACGATCACCCACCTTTCTTGGTTCCACTGTAGTGTAGCTTATAAGAAAGGCTCATAGTGTAATCTGTCAAGGTAAGACAGCTATCTTGCTTTCTTCCACTATGGTGCAGCTTATAAGGTATAAGGAAGGGCCATGGTGTAATCTGTCAAGGTAAACGGAGTGTACGTATTCATAAATTTGAAAATAACAGCTGGATACGGGAACCTAACCCGGGACCTTTGTCTTAGTGCAGCAATGTTCTATCACTGAGCTATCCAAGATTCGTCCCGTGCTCAGGGTCATTCATCACTCATATCTTAAGGCAGAGTCTGTGATGGACATAGTTTAAATATTATGTTAATACAAATTAATACCATACATAAATTAAGTTTATTATTTTGTTTGAAAGGCCCACCCCGAAACGTCTCTGCCCTAGGCCCCCTAAACCCTCTGGGTGGCCATCCTGTATATCTCAATGAGGGAAGCGCAGAATGTTTTCAAATATGTCCCCCTTTTTTTTGTTCCTTCATCTAATATTCGCGCATGGGCCTTGCTCCCCCTCGATTACAGCACCGCCCTCTCTTGTCTGCAGGTACTAACATCGCCCTGATGAAACCGGCCAATCAGTCGACAACGGTGCGTGGGGGCGCAGCAGCTAACGGAAACGACGGTGAGCGGACTCCGGTCCACGACGGCAAGAGCTGCACCGAGACCATGAAGGAGGCGTCCCCCTGGTGGATGGTGGACCTCCTCAAGCCCTACCCTGTCCGCGTGGTCAGGGTCGCTACCCGGGGCTGTTGTGGTGAGTGAGTCCTCCCCTTTCGAGAACCTTTAGAATTGTCTGATGGAAGAGATTGGCTGCTTTCTGCGCTTCTCGTTTATTTCTTCCCCAGGAGACTCGTTAATAGCTAAGGGGCTTCGCTAATTGTTTATATACATCTCCTAGTATTTCTATTTCTCTCTCTTTATATAATTAAAATATAAATATAAAATGCTTCTAAGCTACTTGTGCAAATTAATTACATTTCAAAATTATTCTTAGCTTACAGATAAATAAAAATAATAATCCTCCAAGTATTTTAGACATTGTCGCTGAATGTCAGCCTTTAGCCTGGTACACAATAGACTATTTCGTGTACAAGTTGATGGTGACATTTATTACACACAGGCACAAGTTTTGCCCAGGGACTGTTCACATAGCTATTTAACACAATATTTGAACAATATAATGGCTTTTGTCTGCCTTTTAATGGCTAAATAATAATTTGTGTAAATTTTTTTAAATATAATAAAATGGTCGAACAGTAAAAACCATGGGTATTCAAGCTCCTCTGATTTAAATTTATATTTATTTTGATCAAGTATTAGTTTCTAAAAAAATATACAATCACTCACTAAAAAAGTAAGCATTTAGCAGATATGGTATGGTTATCTATGTTAACAACTCAAAAGGTATAGAGAACAAATGACCAATATAAGATGTGTTTAGAATAGTACGTAAAGAGCCTAGAATTCTCTCTATATTTCCTATGCCATGATAGTCATAATAATGTATGTAAAATAGCATATTTTTTACCATCCCTAAACACAACAGCAATATCAAGTTTCTAATGATAATAAAATTAGTGCCATACATTTTGTATATATATAATTAAAAAATAACTCAGATAAATCAAAGAAGAACATGTATTTAAAATAGGAATTGTCACGAATGGGTACCGTACCAAAAGTACTTAAATAGGCAATAATTCAATAGCTATGATTTTTATTACTATAAACATATTGAATATTGTGCATCAAAATACTTATAATCATGCACTTTAATACATTCAATGTCAATTAAATATATTAGCTGTGGGGCTACCAATTTAAAAAAAATACAATAGTAATTTTACTATTAAATTTGCTGTTGTTCTTGTGTGTATAGATGATAACAAATATTAAATCTACTATAATAGTACTATCCCCAATGTGTTTTATTTCCTATAAAATACAAGATATGGTATACAATTAATATTTGTACAATCTTGGGTGTTACCACCGCACAACCTTGTGGCTGTCAATATCACATTGAACAACCAATTGTATTTTGTATTACCGGGCCTAATATCTTTGTATTTACGTTTTAAAAATGATTTTATCCTGACATGTTCCTGCATCCAGGCCATCAGCCCTTGAAGGACATTGAGATCCGAGTGGGGAACAGCAGCTCGGACCTACAGAGAAACCCTCTATGCGCCTGGTTTCCTGGGACAATCGGTGAGTTACGTATTCCCAACTCTCTACCTTATTTGCTGTAGAGATATTATTTGAGGGTTTACCACGACTAGATCTAAGGGGTTTGAGGTAAGGAAGGTGGACCACTGTTCTCCTTGAGAAAATATAAGAAAAAACACTTCCATGTGTGCTCTAACCCACGACTCCCGAGCTATATTTCAAGCCCGCCAGCACCATCACTTAGAGCAGTTTAATCTAATTTACTTCCCCCTTCTTCCACAACATAAATGTGTGGTCACGCCTCTGGTATTTAATCAACATTGATCGTCTAATGGGAAATAGTCCAATATAAGGAGGCGATGTCTTATTGTTGTAGCTAATGTTTGTTTCTTGTTTACAGAAGAAGGGGTGACCAAGACATTCACGTGTGCACGAACCTTGGTGGGACAGCACGTGTTTCTGCAGCTGGTAGGGGTAGAGGGGTCGCTATCCGTGTGTGAGGTTGAGGTCTTCACTACTGATGGTGAGTGAGGTTGAGGTATTTACTAATGATGATGGTGACACACAGACATTCTTGACATGATAGCTTGGAATAATTTTCAACCAAAGATGTGTGTGTTGGAATGTTCCATAATAATTATACTAACAGTCATTATCTTATTTTAATTTTTAGACATTTATATGGAATTAAATTGGTGAAAAATTACAACCTGGACGCGAGAATCAAACCCGAAACCAAGTTGTAATTTTTTCACTGTATTGAGCTAGATTCAGCTATTAGGACTGATACTGCAACAATCATAACATATCCAGCATCATTTTGTGATACATATGAATTTAAAAAAAAGTATATGTGGAACTTCCCTGCTAAGGAGTGCAAAAATTTCCAAGGGAGTTGTCCAGATTAATTTTGCACTCCAGAGTGTTACGTCACTGATATTGTTCAAACCCCCTCGCAGAGTTCTCCAATGACCGCTGCGCCCCACCCGGCTCCTCTCCCGACGTGGAGCTGGCGTCTTTCGACCGGACGTGCTACGAGCTGAGCATAGCCCGTGGAGGATCCTTCCTGGACGCCCGCACCCACTGCCAGAAGCACGGGGGTGACCTGGTGCACGGTCTGGAGGGGGCGGCTACTCCTTTCCTGCTGGCACAACTCGAGCGCAGGAAACCCACCCTCAAGACGCAGCTCGTGTGGATCGGTGCCACCAAGGAGCCCGGGTTCACAACCAGGACGTGGCGGTGGGTTAACGGTGAGTTGTCAAGCCAAGGGGTTAAAATAACTCTCAAGTTACATAATTAATTAAGCAAATAAAGAGATATATAAATACATGATAGGGAAAATGAGACATAAAGGTTTAATCTGGCTCAGGAAATGGGCAAGATTGTGGCGCCCATGAATTATTAGCATGATTACCATCATATGGCGTGAGATAATCGCCTCAAGTACATCCACTTAGGCTTGAGCTCCAACTTATATCAGTGTAAGTAAAGTCCAATTTTCATAGGAAGACAGTTTTTGAAAATACAAACTTTTTTTGATCAACATTTTTACTAAATTATTATTGTTATTTTTTATACGTATTCATAATAATCATCGAACGTTACAGCTGCAGATCACACGACTTGACGTATGAACACGATACAGTAGATCTAGTAACTTTCTTAGCTGTCCGATAAGGCCCTTCCTGTGTAAATTAGAGTGTAATTGACCTTTTTGATATTAAAATACTGTTTAACATACTATATAGGTATCTATGATTGGGTAACACTAGTTTTTTTTAGGGTTTTAGTATGTACTTTCTAAATACAAAGTACCTTAACTTTGGGTCCGAGTTGCCAAAGGCAGTAGATACAGTTCACTTGGTCGCAGTTTAACATGAGTTCAGGGTTCATAACCAGACCAGGTATCTATCTTCTCTCTACGCTAATCATGTGATTGTCTCTGAGTCTTTAGGAAAACTTATGTTAGCATGTGTTGTATACAGGTGAGGTTGTGTCGCGGCCATCTTGGGGCAAGGAGCAGCCCAACAACTACAACGGAGAGCAGAACTGTGTCGTCCTGGATGGAGGGAGAAACTGGCTGTGGAACGACGTTGGGTGTAACTTGGACTATCTGCACTGGGTTTGTCAGAGATGTGAGTACTAGGCTGACTATAGTACAGATATATGCGAACACTAGATCAACTATAGTACAGATATGTGAGTACCAGACTGACTATAGTACAGATATGTGAGTACCAGACTGACTATAGTACAGATATATGCGAGCACTAGATCAACTACAGTACAAATATGTGAGTACTAGATTGATAGCCCAGGAAAAATAAGGTTTGCCGACGTAACCTTACCTCCTCCTCCCCNTGATTGAAACCATATTATTTCTTTTTAATTTCAATCCTCAAGCTTCAAGCAAGCTACACACTACAAAATTGTCTTTCTCTGATTTTACGCTAATACCAATAGTTTTGTCTTAATTTTAATCAAAACTTAAATAAGCGTTAATTTTATTTTGAAATTAAAAGTTTTAATATTGTAGCTTGATTGTAAATGACAATATTGGAATAGGTTTTGTATAAAAGTTGTAGCTTGATTCAACAAAAGCTTTAAAATGATAGATATCATGTTTGCACCCATGACACTTCATATAATACAGTTCTGTGTGGATGGTACTACCACTGGCGTACCACTTAGTAGGCAGTAGCCTACCACTACGCCAGCAGGTAATTCCCTCGACCTTTGACCTGCATAATCAATTTTTACCGCTACAATTGACAATATATTCAGAACTACTTGTCAAAAAGAGTCTCACTTTCTTCAATGAAACTAGGTGAGTAGTAGCTTGAAGGCCATTGCAGTGCTCACACATTGCGGTGCAATTTAATCCAGATTATATCATCTCTTTTGATTTTGGACAATCTACAAGTCCCTCACCTATAGTAGTTCTTGAAAATGTTTTGTAACAACTTGCACAGTAACGTGTTTCTGGTCCCACGAGGTCACTCACACTAAGAAGATTGGCTCTTACCCGTTCTCCCCACTAAAATCTCATACTTGACATTAATAAAAATCTTTAATTATCTTTTAAGTCACTACCACGTGAACATTTTTTCTAAGTTTAGATGCAGATTTAGAATCAACACCTGCTTCCTCTCTACAAACCTAGCAGTTTGTTTTGAAATTGAACTTCTTTTCTGAGCTCCATGAACAAGGTGAAGATGTTGAAGAACGAGATGATCTATCAGTCTGTACTGCTAGAAGAGCAGCTTTGACACTAGTAGGTCTGGGGTTCTGCTTGCACTCATTTTAATCCCAAATAGTAATTTGTACTTCCAACTTTTTATTCAGTCAATCAGTTTTAAAATAGTCTCAATGATTGTCCGTAAACCATTTTTCACGCTCACAGTTTCTCCTTCAAGGTCCTTTCCACAATGAGCACACAATCAGTCGAAATAATCCATTTTCTTCTTCTTTTTTTATTTGCATATAGTCAAATAAGAAGTTGTAAAGAATAATAAATACTGTACGTGTCAAAACTGCAATAAATGTGCATTCTACTGTAGATTCTGATAAGATGCTGTAAATTAGCCTATGCTACATAACTTAAAATGTACTGTACATTTGCAGTAACTGTGTTCATCCATTACATGTCTTCTCATATCAAAACATTACCGAAATGCACTAATGGTGTACACGAAGGACACTTGGCACCACACAACGACACAAACACACACACATTGTCATATACATCGGCAGCCCAAAGCTGACTTGCAACGCAGTGAGGGTGTGTTTTGAGCATTGCTCACCACACTGATAGCACCATGCAGCCTCATGTTGTGGCTTGGGTTCAAATATGTGGATATAAATATAATTTAAAAGCTTTTTAATTAGGCTACAACTTTTATTCTAAACCTATTCCGATATTGTCATTTTCAAAAAGCTACAAGGTTAAACTTTAAATATCAAAATAAAAATACTGTTTATTTTACGTTTTTATTGAAATTAAGAACAACCTAATGGTGTTCGCATAAAATTAAGGAGGAATAATTTTGCAGTGTGTAATATTAGATTTAAAACTAAAAAAATTTCATCATCCCAATAAATTGGTTATGGGGATATAAGTCAGTTTCTAAAAGTCTGTGAATGTGAAGTACAGAGGGTGAAGGGAAGCACAGGGGTAAGGCTGGGGGGAGGGATTCTTGGGGAAGTACACCTCTTATAGTGGTCTAATAACTGGCCAAAATTCAGCTTTCCCCTAATTATTCCCAACATTTGACATTTTTCCTTTTATTTCTCAGGCTATGACTCTAGTATAGATATGTGATTACTAGACCAACTATAGTACATATGTATATTTACAGGATTGAAGAGAAAATGCTAGAAGGAACATCTCTAACAAATAGTTTAATAGTTTTATTTGGCTATTCCAATATCTCACATCTAATCACATAACTGTTTCTGTGTTGGTGGTGGAAACCTAGATCAGGAAATGTATATTGCAAACTGAATGTTGACACTAACTTGTCAGCAAGCTAGAAATGAACGGGACATGAATTAATGTTTCTTGAGGCTAATTACTTTGTTTCACTACAAAGAATTTTTTTTACCTAACATCTTATTTATTTTTGTTTGACATATATTAGTACTAGATCGTTACTATTTTGCACTGGCAGGCCCTAGTTAAAACTTTTTGTTCTTGAAGTTTTAATGAATGGACTTATTGTTGACAAGTTGGATGTGATAGTGCTTCGTCACTGTCTCTATGTATTTATTTGTATATTTTAATGAAAGCGATCTAGTGAGTCTTGTTGGCAAGTCACTCATTAGTTCGAGTTATGTGTAATGAGCTATCCCTCAGTTTAACAATTTTTCTTTTTTTTTTCTTTTGCTTGCAACTTGGTTGCTTAACCTCTTGAACAATTTAATATCCACAGTTCAATTTTTATAAGAAGAGCCTGTTTTTTAGAAAATGCAAACATATTTTTTTTTCAAGTCAACTTTGATAACTTTTTTTTTTACATGTATTATCTTTGAAAAGTAAAGTAATGACAGACCCCTTGATTTTACATATAAATATGTGACGACAGCGGTTGGTGGCCTCGGTAGCCAGGAAAGCAACTTTGGATGTGGTATCAGGGGTAAATATGTTCTAAAGCTTGTTTTTATCTTTGGCTTGTATAAATAATTTTATTGGCATAAATTGTATTTAATTATCATGTTGAATACATACAATTGTGCTTAATTAAAATAAATTTGGTTAATAAGGTAATTTTTTTTAAAACCTTGAATAACGCGAATAAAGACCCATTAGAACAGTCCTAAACACACGACTGGCGTAAAACTGACCCTGTGCATGTGCCAACATTGACCAGGAATGCTCACTGGATATTTTACCATTCTATTCTTTCATTGGTCGAAATACTCCGTGGCAGCGAGAGGCAGATTTTATAAGTGATTTAAAATGTATTTGTGAATACAAAATAAAAAGTTTTATTTCGCTTAAAGTAAGCAAGTAGTGCTTTCAATGCTTACATAGATGGACCAACCACGACTGCTACCTATATGAACATTCTTTTAGTAACTTGTATTAATGTCAAAAGTTCCTTCCTGACTAAATCGGACTATAGGTTATTTAAACACTTGTAAACTTTTAAAAAAATCTAATATAAAGTGAGTAGTTATAAATTTTTAAAAATTTATAAATCTTATTTAATTTTCAAATTTAACCATTACATATATTATTCATTCTAACAAATACGATTATTAAGGGGACAATATAATACAAGAGTTTAAGACAAGGAAGATGAGTTATTTTTTAAATACCTATTTATAATCTGTTTCAAATTACTATTGTAATTTGGGTACATATTTATTTTTTCACATAATGTACTCATCCATTTTTATTGGAATCAACCAAAAAATTAGGTTTATTAAAGAAATCAAGGCTATATGTTTTGGGTCGAACTATTAGACAATCGATTGGCTAAGGGCCGTCTTGTGAACCTCCTGGCCAACCCTGATCTATGAAATATACATGAAACACTCATCGGTGGTCGCATGGTCTTAACACGTCACTCTTGTGTCAAACTAGAATGCCAGTGATCAGTGTATTATGGCTTCGAATCCCAGTCATGTGTACTGAAGGTGTTTATCATAAATGGTTTACCTCTCTCCCTCTAAACAAATGTGGGTACAATTCTTCTAAAAATTCTACATTCTTCAACTCTATTCCATTAGCATAATTAATGTTTGTGTACAACCTGAATGGGTACTAAGACATGGTAAAATAAAAAACAAAAACTCTTGAAAATGTATTATGTGTTTAAAAGCACACACATAGCTTAACAAATACCATATAAAATAAGTATCTAATCTACCTAAAAAAGTGCCCCTTGATTAAAGATCTCAAGTTGAGATGTCGACCCACACGCCTCGTGTCGTTCACCTCCGCCCACACTGACTTTGCCAGTCCTCTCTGCCACTTCCCCCGCCCTTCCCTTCTTGGGGACAAGGCTAGCCTAGTATGTTGCATCGAGGAATATTAGCAACAAGTTTAGGAGTAAACAACATTCTTCCTCTTCCGCCTTAAACATTCATCTTACTCAGATCTGTCTCGAGAGTAATCTTCTGACCCGCTTCGGTGGCCGCATGGTCTGAGGCGTTACTCTCGCACTAGATTAGACTTCCGATGACAGGGATATTGAGGTTCAATCCTGGTTGGGTGTACAGAGGGTGGTTTTCTCTAAATAGTTTCCCACTCTCTCTCCACGCAAATGGAGATACATTTCCTATTAATTCAAATTTCCTGATCCCTAACACATTATCATAATTAGTACTTAAGCGCATAACTCGAACGGGTAGTAAGACGCGGTGCTAAATAATAATAATATATATTTACTGCCTTATGACTAAGACCATATGTGGCCTCGTATTAGAAGTGAGGTTTTTTTTTCTGTGTTTCCCCCTCTTCTTCACAACAATGCCCTGCGTGGGCTGTGTATGGATTCAAACTTGAATGGTTTCTGTCTTTTGAAGGTCCCACGAGAGCCCTACCCACGTGTTTTATATATATATATATATATATATATATATAAGGTTCTGGGTTTGGTTTCCGTGTCCAGGTGTCATTTTTCAATTTTCAGAATATATATATATATATTGATCGTGATGTATCAATTTACGTTTACTTTGTTGAATACATATCTTGTAAATAAATAAAGAAAGAAAAATTCTTGATGTTTGACAGTAAATTAGATTAAAAAACATAAATGTTATAATAAAAATGAGTGCAGTAGATTAATAAATATATATTGAAACAATAAAATAATTTACAGTTAAAATTGTAAATACAATGTTTATCAAGCCATAGTGGACAAATTAAAATGACAATATTATTTTATTTATTTTTTAAAATTTTCATAAAACTTTAACTAATCCTTTCTATTTTCTTAAGTGTTACATGTTTTTAATAATTATGGTATTTAAACTTTATAAACATTTTAAATCAAGGTTTGGCTATTTTCTACTTTTAACAAACAACAAACTTTGTGTTTATGATTTTAATTGTGCATTATGTTTTTGTTTCAATATATATTAATTAATCAACTCCATTACGGTACTATAACATTTATATTTGGAAGAAGTTACAGTAAAGGTGGATCTAGAAACATTTAAAAGGAAACGAACACAATATGGCTTTTACAATTAAAATAAGAACACATTTCACACTTTACATTGCTGCCATTAGACAAATTTTCTTTTTCTCACTTTTGCGTTTTTTGTTTCCTCTTTTAGGAAGTTGTGTTGCGCATTTCACATTCCCTCCTTATGAGTTTCGATAGGATAAAACCTAAATCGGGGTAGTGGGCGGTAACGATAGATTTTCTTCAAGAGGCAGCTGTTACCTTTTTGTCCAATGGCATCAATGTAAAGTGTGAACTATGTTCTTCTTTTCAATGTAAAAGCCATATTATGTTCATTCCTTTTATTTGTTTCTATCCGCCTTTCCTGTACCTTCTTCCAAATATATTGTAATTACCTCATAGAGTGAAAAGAGATTTTTCTTATAGAGATTTAATAATAAAACATTTGTGTTTTTTAATTCTATTTATTGTCAGACATCAATAATTTTAACAGGGCCTCGGATAGTACCAAAATGTATTATAAAATAAAGAAGAGGTTCTTTTTTTCCTAATATTATTCCCCTGTCAAGCTACGATGAACATGACAATTGAGTCCTGATGCTATAAGTCAATTGTCCCATACAACTCTCACCAAACCATGTGTTTTCACCAGCTCCGTCGGACTGCGGCAGCCCAGATAAGCTCCTCAACACGACTATTTCTGGCAGTAACTACAGTGTAGAAGCAGTCATCAGCTACCAGTGTCCCCTAGGGCACAGACTCGTAGGGGAGAGGAACAGGTCCTGCACTGTCAATGGCTTCTGGTCAGGTCAAGCGCCTGGCTGTCAGTGTGAGTATACTGTCACATAACCTCAGTAGGATTGTCAGTGTCACATAGCATCCTTAGTAGACAGACTTTACTGAGTAACAACTTAACTATTAACTAGGGTAGTTGCCAAGTTCTGACAAGTAAATTAAATATGATCCTGATGCATCACATCTTGTCAAAGTATCATCTTCATCATCAACTGTTTCCAGTTCGACCCCATTGCTCAGTCAAAAGCGTGTCTTGTCTACTGAGCTGAGTCCCCGGTTCGACTCCCGGCATGGCTGAAAAATTTGTCATTGGTGAAATGTGGGGTTTCTCTTTCACAGTGATGAATTAACGTCCTGGGGGGCTGGATGTTGTGTCTGTTGTAGAACTATGTTAGTTTATAAGTCATGTGCTGATATAAACAGTTTGTTCATAGAGTGTATGTTACCTCAAATAAATAAATAAAAACAAACTGTTTCCAACCAGTGGCCAGCCACTTTAGTAAAATGCCTCCATCTTCCTCTCTCCTTCCACCACTCTTCCTCCTTCAATAACTTCCATTCTTATCCTCTTACTTCCACAGTTTATATCATCTGATCCTCCCATCTATTTCTTGGTCTTCCTTACTGTCTTTTTCCTACATACTTTATCTTCATCATTCTCTTTGGTATTCTCTCCTTTTCTATCCTCATCACATGTCCATACCATCTCAGCCTTATTTTCTCTACTATCTCATGTACTCCCTGTTCTCCTACTCTTTTCAAGATAACTTCATTCCTAATCCTGTTTCTCTTCATGACAGCTAACATGCTCCTCACAAACTTCATTCCTCTGGCCTCCACTTTCCTAGTCTCTCTTACATTCACTGTCCATGTTTCTGCTGCGTGACTAGGGTCACAAAGTATGGCCTATTCTGCATTTCTTTACACTTAAAGGTCACCTTTCTTCTCAAAAACAGCTCTCTTACACATATATTATAGAAAAACTCTCCCTACTGTCCTCTTCTTATTAGGTCCTCTCCATTTCCACCCTTCGCCTCATCAAAATATTTTACACTCTGTATTTTTTTCAGTTCTACTCCATCACTACTTTATGGCTTTACTAGGCCTTATCCTCTTCCTTGTCAACCATCACTTCATACTTCACTTCAAAGTATCATAAACAATAAAACAAATTCTTGACTACTCAATCATGGAAATTGATATAAGTAAAAATAAACTAATTCGGGTAATTCTGAGTGAATAAAGTCCACCTAGGAAAAGAGGAAAAAATATCGAAAGAATCCATTGAACATAGTTGACATCGTCTTCCTTTCTTCTGGCTTGAGTAGAAATAAAGTCACAAATACATTGCTTACACTATGTTCTTCTTCTCTTTTCTCCTCCTATTTTGATAAAGACAATAATGCCAAAATAAAATTTAAAAGAAATTTGTTTCAATTATTTATGACTTTCTATAGGTCTAGTATAGAACCCAGAAGTTGTCATAATTGTGCATTGTATTCTTCCCAAGTTTTTTCCTCTTTCTCTAGGTGGACTTTCTTCACTAATTTTTCACTTAATTACTTTATCTCTAGATATTATTTTTATAAATTTCCATTATTGTATAATCATTTAGCCACTTCTTGGTTATAATAGCTATTAATAACTGAGGGGGTTGGGGCATAAACATGATAACCCTGATAGATTTGGATGGGATATATTCACTATTTAAACTTCTATCAAATCTGTAAATCTAGCAAGAGAAAATAAATAAACATTCATCAATATTAGCTATCCTCAAAGTCTTGACTGACTCTAAAACAACTTGTTGTTCAATAGGTAAGCCACCAGAAATCATTGCTAACACATTTTTTAATCAAATTAGGTTTATCAAGTTTTTGCTCCAACACTCTCATATGTGTTAGTATCGGTGATACAACAATTTGAACCAGGGTAACAGGATTTAACTACTTACTTACTACTCCTCATGTGCGGTGCTAGACTAAATACAGGAAGACACCTACCTACCTAAAACAAAATGGAATGGGCCAGTTTCATATGCGAAACTGGCCCATTCCATTTAAGTTTTAAGTAGGTGTCATCTTGTATGTAATACAGCTCCACACCTGAGGTGTACTAAGTCTGACTATGAAACTGGTCCTAAGAATGTGGGTACATGCCTGTTGTTTCAGATGTTGATTGCGGCTCGCTACCCAAACTGGACCACGGTGTGGTGATGCTGGAGGACAATCGCACTACCCACGGGGCCTGGGCCAGATACTCGTGCCACGAGAACTACACCCTCACCGGACGGGAGAAGAGGCAGTGCGGGGACGATGGAAAGTGGAGCGACGAGCCACCACAGTGCCTCTGTGAGTCCCATCGTCAACTACTGCCAGGGCCAAGTGGTCGACTACATATTCTGTGGGAAGGGAGGGGGCGGCTTAGAATTTAATATTTGTGTATTGGTTTTGTAATTGAATTGAAATTTTGAATCTTGATTTTATCCTCGACTCTTGGAAAAAATTGAACATAAGAGGAAATAAGAAATTGACAGAATAATAGGAAATATAAATAGTAGCTAAATGTTAACATTATTTACTAAAATGCATTCATTATAAAGTTAATTCATTGATCTTTCTCGGTCTCACTTTGGTTCTGACAAATATAAAACTGGCAAAGGTATGAACGATGCTAGTATAACATTCAATATACAGCCAGTCCTTGTGATGAATGGAGTGAAGGTGTCGCTTGTAGAGTCAGGAGTCAAGGATTCGAGGATCCCATCCCTATAGTTAACTAAACAAATCATCCCAATTTTTTTTAGGTATTTATATGCTTGTTTATGTGGCGTCTTTAGTTGACTGGTGCCCGGAACCTCCAGTGGTGCATGGTGGTACAGTAGAGGTGTCGGGCAGAAGAACGGGGTCCGTCGCAATCTATACCTGCAAGTCAGGGTTCATACCCTTCGGAGAACCCGTGAGTAACCAAAATCTGATGTTTCGGTTATGATTGCTGTGTTTCTTGCATTAACATTAATGTGTACTGTGTGGCATGTATCTATAGGCATAGATTAACTACTGTGGGGGATAGAACGGGCCCATACCAATTTAAATGAAAAAAAAGAAGTGAATAACACAAATTATATAGCAAAAACAACTATACCAGTAATACATGTAATATTCTTAATCCTGTATGCATTATTTCAAACATCCAATTTTCATTTTTATGAATAAACACTTCAGTGTTTCTTTGAAAGTGTTCCCAGTTAAATGCATTATTTGGGGAGGGCGGAACGGATGTGAAAACACCGATTCAGTTATTTTTAAAAAGTTACTATTTCAAACTCTGTTTCTCAATTGAAGCTACAGTAGCTCCACGACTTATTTGGTGCTGACTGACAGCTTACAGCTGACTTCTGACACTCAACATTTAGGTATATACCTAAATTTTGACTGTTAGAAGTTACAGCTGTTAAACACATGTTTTTTGTAGATCATATGGTTCAACGTAGGGATTAATAATTTGGTCTGGTAACGTTTCAAAGCCGTCAGCTGTCAGCTGTGAACTGTCAGTCAGCACCAAATAAATCATGCATAGGGTTTATGTACATTCTATGGTAAGGTTTTGGTTGAAAGAAACTTTTAGAAAATACAATTTTTTATGTCAACATTAGGCATTGATAATATCAATCAAAAGTGACAGCTGCAAATAAAATGATTTTATGTATAAATATAATTTATATCTAGAAACTTTTTAAGCTGTCCTATGAAAATTATATTGTAATATATATTTCTATATTTTGCTATACCAGTAGCTAACATTTTGGAAAGGAATTCTTTGCTCTTGAATAAATATTTGCTTAACGTTCTCTAATATTTTCATAGCTACATAATAAATATTTCAATATTAATTGGATTTATAGTTGTTTATCATTAAAATCTAATAAAATCTCTAGAGATTTGTTAAAGCTGTTTTATAAATGATGAACATTTTAAGGAAGGTACCCAACAAGGTTTATTTTAGAACAAAAGTTTGTTAACGAAGAAGATAAAAATAGTTTCCCTCCCAAAAAAATATGTTAAAAAACATTCAAAACTCACTTGTAGGCTACACTATTTGGTCATTGTCTCTCCACTTTTCCTGTACCTTCTTCCAAATACACATACAAAGTAGGTACCTCAAAAGTGTGAAGAGGTTTTCCTTAAACATGTATATTATAATTATATTCACATCCAATGTCCATTCCCTGTGTTTGTCCTTGATGTTATTTGTTTCTTTTACATATTCCTATCGAAGTATCTTATAATTACTCTCCACCAATTTCCTTTTCTCCCTTTTGTGCTTTTTGGTTTCCTCTTTTAGAAAGTTGCGTTGCGCGTTTCACACTCCCTCCTGATGAGTTCTGATAGAATGAAACCTATATCAGGGGATTGGGTGGTACCGAGAGATTTTCTTCAAGCGGAAGCTATTATCTCTTTGTCCAGTGGCAGCAATGTAAAGTGTGAACCATGTTCTTCTTTTTATTGTAAAAGCCATATCATGTTCCTTTTCTTTTATCTGTTTTTATTCACCTTTCCTTTACCTTCTTCTAAATATAAATATTTATCATTATTTAAAATTATTTAGCCATTGGGCCTCCTCACTGCTAAACAATTTTTGTCATTAGAAAGTTATTCCATTAAATTTAAAAAAATATAATTTCATCACCTCCTGCTGAAAGAAGAATACAAGGCTTTGTCATGATTAAAGTTGCTAAGCTATGGTATTTAAGTGCTCATCTCTTAGAGTTTACAAATCATTCATGTTAGAATTCCAGTTGGAAACATCAAGAGGAAATTTAAATGTGAGTATTATAACCAACGTCTTTGGGCGTACTTTAAATAAAAGAAATAACTTTCGACATTTCTGCTGTAGTTGCAACCACCATCATTTGCCATAATGTCGCCGAAAGTGATTTCTTTTCAATGCAGTACAAGCCCAAAAAAACATCAGTTTTGATTTAAACACCAAATACGAAAGCCTTTAAAACATAGATGTGAGTAGTTCAGAGTCTTTTGTAATCAGGAAGTCCCAAGGCACCAACAGCCCAGTGCCTGAATAAGCAATGAGAACAAAACAAAAAATGACATGAAGTGTTCACTTGTCCTGAATATAACTTAACCTGATGTAAATGTCCGAGTAGGTGCTGTCTTGCGGCCTCGGAGGGGAATGGTCGGGTAAGGCGCCAACGTGCAAGTACGTAGACTGCGGGGCTCCCCCCAACACGGACAATGGGCGATACAACCTGCTGAATGGCACCACATACGGAAGTATTGTGGAGTATTCGTGTGATGTGGACTACTGGCTGGATGGAACGCAGAGACAGAGCTGCACCAGGGAAGGAAGATGGTCAGCCGACACGCCGGCCTGCGTTTGTGAGTCCCTCACTTGTTACAAGTTGAAACATGGCAGAGTTTGTGACCGTGCAGGAAGGAAATAGTCCGCTCTTGGTTTAATGTCTGAATTAAACTCATATTAATGGACTGAAAACCCATATCGGTGGTCAAATGTCCAAAGCAGTGGTTGGAAACTGGTCGATCGATAATAAAACTTCATTGCCATTAAAAGTTTATCTTTGAACCTTTAAACTCACAAATATATCAATCAAGTACTTTAAAATAACATTTGAGTGGGACCAAATTAAACTTAGTCACAATATGTAAATGTATAAGTAAATAAAATATGAAAATATGAAAAAATACATTTTACTCATTCTGTATATTATTTTTTTATAAATCTGGGGCCATAAGTGTTTGAGGAAAGATTGAATTTAAAGAATAAATATGAAATATGGCCTATAGACAGAAAAAAAGTTGAGTAGAGAAACGATGGGTGATTGCGGACGGGACTTTTGGTAATTTTATTTATTCGATTAAGGCCCAAAAAGGTTGTTGACCCTTGATCCAAGGCCTCACTCTCACAATAGAATGGACTACCAATGACGGGGAGATCAGGTCTCAAATCCCGGTCATGTATACTGAGGGTGGTTTTCCCTAAATGGTTATCCACTCACCCTTTACACAAATTTGGGTACATTTCCTCTAAATTCATCTTGTATTATCCCTAACACATCAGTGTAATTAGTTCATTTGTGTTTAATCCAATCGAGTAGTGATACGAGGTGTAAAAAAACTAGTTCCAGTAGGACTAGAGACTGACTCTGACCAACTTCACCAAGTGTGAGGACTACAGTTCTTTTGGATTCCAGGGCTGTGGAGTCAGTACGCCAAGCACTTTGACTCCGACTCTTCTATTTTCATACTGTCCAACTCTGACTCTTTCATAAACTGCTAAAGTATATTGTTTAGCAATACAAATTTACTGCATTAAAATAAATGTGTCAATCCAAATTACAAATTTTTGTCCTAAAGAATAAAACATATAAGATTAAAATTATATATTTACTATATATTGTTAAAATATTATAAGTTTTTATTTTGAAATAGGAGTCGGAGTCGGTACATTTTGACTCCACTTAAAATTGCTTTCAACTCCAACCCCACAGCCCTGTTGAATCTCTACAATTCTGTGTTTTCTTAGTATGGATATTTCAGTTGCTGGTAGTAGACATTGTTAATGTAACGTTAATAAATTTGGAAAATAGACTGACTAAATTTTGTATTTATTATTTATTTATTTTTTTTGTAGAAAATAAAACTACATGTCTTAACTTTACCAAAATTATAATAGCTAAATACTCCTTTCTGGAATGATGAGTTTAAATTTGTGTCTATCAATCTGGTGCTTGTTTTGTTTGCCAGTGATAACATGTGACGAACCAGAGGTCCCACCAAACAGCGAAGTGGTGGGATATGACTTCAACGTCCACTCCAGTATCGAGTATCGCTGCGAGGTGGGACACCTGCTTCGAGGCGAGGCCATACGAGAGTGCACCATGCAGGGCGAGTGGTCTGGGGAGCCGCCAGCCTGCGAATGTGAGTCATTTCTCGAAAATACGTGGGAATTAACAGATCTTTGGAGCATAAATACATTACTTAAGTCAGATTTTTATAGTAAACCCGTTATTTGAAAACTGGAAATTCATGTTGCTACAATGGCGGGAAAACATAATTACAATTGTATTTACATTATTTGTCCATATAATTAATAAATAAAGAGAAAGTTTACAGTAATTCATAAGGAAGTATTATTGGAAGATTTTGATAACTTTTTATATTAACTTTATTATTAATAAATCAAATGAGAAATATTTCTAGAATGCCAAATGTTAGTGATTTTCAATCAATGTTGGTGGTCAAAAGTGGACTTCGTATAAAAATCAGGATATACATATTACCATCATCCCATAATCTTGTCTGGTGGGTGTTTAATAACAAGCTCTAGCTCCAAAACTGTCTGTCCAGAAACATTTCTCAATCTCTCTCCTTTCTTATCTACATCTTCTTATATCTGGTCCACCCACCCTTCTGGGTTGTCCAACTGATCTCCTGTCCCCTACCTCTCTTTACATTCTTTTCACATGGCTGAGCCATCTGAGTCTTAATGACCTTACTAAATAGCTAATAGGTTTTTAACAGAAATAATAAGAAAGTATTGTATTGTTTATTTCTTGAAAAATATTAACCATCATCATCAATATTTGTTTCTTAATTGATTCCATTCTTCTCCTCTCACTTGCACACGTTCTGTTATTTGCTCCTTCCACATCTTTCTCGACCTCCCTTGCGGTCTTTTTCTTAATACTTCATTTCCATGATTTTCTTTGGCATCCTCTCTTTTTCCATCCTCATTACATGCAAATACCATCTCAGTCTTGCTTTTTATACTATTTCATGTACTCCCTGTACCCCACTCTTTCCCAGATAACTTTATTCCCAATCTTGTTTCTCCTCCTGACAGCTAACATGCTCACAAACTTCATTCGCATGGCCTCCACTTTCCTCGTCTCTCTTACATTCAATGTCCATGTTTCTGCTGCATTTGTGACAATGGGTACAAAGTACACTCTGTACAACAATTCCTCAAACTTCAATGGCACTTCTATTCTCCACAGCAGGCCTCTTACACACCTATAGATCAACTCTCCCTGATTCCCTGCTGTCCTCTTCTCATTAAATCCTCTCTACTTCTACCTTTCACCTCAATCACACTTCCAAGATATTTTACATTCTGTACTTTTCTCAGCTCTACTCTATCCAAATGTATAGCTTTACTAGGCCTTATCCTCTTCCTTGCCATTACCATCACGTCACACTTTGTCATGTTAAATTTCATTTCACACTCTTTCATTTTGTGGGATTGTACACACAGTTTACCCTGAACATGTAGCAGTCTTACCTTGACAGATTACACTTTGTTCTACCTTATAAGCTGAACCATAGTGGAACTAGGTAAGGTAAGCTTACTACCATTCAATTTAAAAGAAAGGGTACACTTTGCTTACACTGAAAGATAGCAGACGGTTGAATCTGGAATCTTACTTTTGAATTGAAATCAAACTTATGAATATTTGAAGCAAAGTCAAAGTTTTCGAAGCTTTGCATACCCTTAGAAGGTAGTACGCCTGCATAAACGAGGTGAAATTTCCCTTCCGACTTCCATCTTTGTCCACTGTCACCTGTCGATGCCCCTTTAGGCTGTATGTTTGTTTGTTTTCAGACATTGACTGTGGCAAGGTTCCATCAATGCCATATGGCTCAGTGACATATATCAACGAAACAACGTACATCGGTAGTCAGATACTTTACAGCTGTGTGCGCAACTACAGACTTACCGGAGTGTCTTACAGGGAGTGTCAGGAGAATAAGCAGTGGAGTGGGGAGTCCTCGCGGTGTGAAGGTAGGAAAACTTTACAAAAAAAAATGTTAATAAGCTTATATGACAAGATAACAACATAATTAATGTAACTGAAAAAATATTTAAACGGGAATTTTTTATTTATTTTTATCTTTAGAGCCGCAGCTTACTACCCATTTGGGCTTTTCGCTTATGTACTAATTACGCTAATGGGGTAGGAATGAGGAAGGTTGAATTTAGAATAAGTGTAACCACATTTGTTTGGAGAAAGAGTGGGAAACCATTTAGGAAAAACAACCCCCAGTACATCTGACCAGGATCAAACCCCGATCTCCCTGTCATCAGCAGTCTCTTGTGAGAGTGACACCTTAAGCCATTCGACCTCCGAAGAGGATTATAAACTATGTAAAATATTGTAAATTAACAATTGATACACTAATGAATAAGCCATATTTTAACAAGCCATTTACCCGCATCAGTCATCACATGGTATAAAGTTTCACTCTCTGTTAAGACTGGACTGCCGCTGATAAATCCCAGTCGGGTGTACTGAGGGTGGATTTATTAAATCGTTTCCCTCTCTCCTTTCATGCAAATGTATATACACTCTAAAAACCTACTTTTTTCATTCTTATCGCGTCTTTATAGTAATTAATGTATCCCTACAACAGAAAAGGGTGCTAAGACGCAGTGTAAAAAAATCACTAATTTAAATTGTTTTTCATTGAGTAGTACTCAATCTTCTCAGGTTTGTACTTAGTAACTTATGATGTGTGTGCCAACAGAGATTCGCTGTCCTGAGCCAACCTTGACAGATCACAGCATCCTGTCAGTGACCGGCAATGACAGGGTGTACGGGCGTACGCTGATCCGCACGGCCGACTCCGCGGCGTCCGTGACAACATACAAGATAGGTGCGCTGGCAAAATACCGGTGCGAGCGTGGCTATAAGATCGTTGGGGAGCCCCTCAGTACCTGTGAAGACACGGGGAGATGGAGTGGGGAGATGCCCCAGTGTGCATGTGAGTACAACTGTCACACACCCGACACTTACATTGACACACCCGTCAACTATCAACAGCAGGGTAATGCGTTATTTACCACCAAAAACAGTATCACTAAAAATGTGAATGATGCTCATCTGAGAACTCACGAGCTTGCAGTAGGCGATCCGACAAATTATAATGTACGTGTAAACACAAACAATCTCATGAATTACCAAATTCAAGAAGTTAAATCATATTTTCTTGATAACAATATAATATCAAGTCCCATTAACAGACATAAATTCGGAATAGAAAAGCCTGTAATCCATGTCCCAGTAAATTACCTGTGGCCTGAAGCCAGACCTTGGGGCGGGAACATGGCCACACACATTCATGATACTTATCCTCTGATCAATGAAATACAAAACTTTAAACCCAATTCTCAACCCTACTGCAGGCATAAAATCGAACAACCATTATATACACAGAATAAGCAGAGTTATAAAAATAAACTCAAAGAAATGAACAAGGGTAAGTATGATAAAACTAATTCACAAGCACATAAACACAACTTTATTGACACAGATATAAGCCATTACAATAATCACGATGAAAATTATTTGCCAGATATCCCCAACAACTTTCATGTGAAATTGTTACGTAATGAGGAACTTAAACTTCGCCATGGTATGCCTCCCAAACTATTTATGAATCATTTCTTCATTTCTAACTCTCAGTATGAACCCTTTGTAAGAACTATTATACCACATGAAAAAGGTTGTAAAACCATCTCTAAACAAAACATTATGCTTTCAAAGCTTTATACAGATAAAGGTACCCGCAAACCATCCGAAAATATTCCAAAGCTGCCGGTTAACATAAATAAAGCACCTTTAAGACTAGAAAAACCAACTGTGAACCATAGGGTACCACTTGATAATTACTTGGTACCTCCTGGGAGTCTTCTAGCACCACTTACAAAGCTCTACGAGCCACCTGAAGATGTCCCAAACAATAAACCTCTTCAAGCTGTGCGAACGCACGGACCTGAGCCGTCCTCCAAGGAGGTGCACACCAACATTGAACATGGACACGTTTTAGATGACTGCTGGAAGTTTCACAATGGCTTCATCGTTTGTTTTAATCAAGTGAAACATTGAATCTGAGGTGAAGTCAAATTTTATTTGGTTTGTTCATTAATTATCAAGAATACTTTGAAGGATTTTACACAGCCTTACATATGAAATGTGACCTAAATGTTTATGAGGGAAAAAACTATTTCACGCAATTTTCCAATTGATACAATTCTTTGGAAAGAACCCTCTGGAATACTGTAATTAAATTTGTTTGAAGTCTTATTAAACTAATTTATACCACTAAGTATTTATTGGAAGTTGTTATTTAAATAAATTGTTTGTAAAATGTATTACCTAGTTCATGGTGCTAATACTATCATATTAAGGTAAATATATTGTGACCAAATATTATACTAGATGTTGTATATTTTTATTTAAATTGTATTAAAACTAAATTAGATATAGAGTAGAACTTTTTTTTCCATTTGAAATAGAACTGTACTATAGCTCATAAGTTGGTAAGACTGATGTTGATAAAAATTGTACTGTAAATTTACTTGACAAATACATGATTTAAAATGTTGTAGTTATTTATTTTTCCTCTTAAGGTAACTTTAATTCTTTTACTTTTATAATATGTAAGAAAACTAAAAGAAACAAGTTTTTTCTGAGAGGTTTGTTAATTTTATACAACAGCAAATATATTTTAAATCATTTATTTTTAATTTAATTCTATTGTAATTATTTCTTGTGAACCATATTCTTGTGCAAAATTAATTTTTTTGATTGACATTAAAAAAGACAAATAAAATTAATAAGTGAGAAATATCAGGGTGAAACAAGCTAGTGTACCTTTTAATCCAAAATCCTTCTTTTACAAGTTATGTATAGTACAATACTCGAGCAAAATATAGGATTGGGTACCACATTGTATTCATGAATCATTCTATGTTTGATAACTTTGACAAGAAATTGTAAATTATGTAACTTTTCTAAGGTCTCAAATAAATAAAACATTTGAAAATATTACCGAGCTGAACAACAAATAAATGTATGATTATGATCTATGATGATAAAGGAACTACAAATATAATAAAGACATAAAATAATTCAAACCTAAGGTTTTCAAATCATAAGTAGTTTTAAATACCAGTGAAATGGAGATTGAAAATGGAGTATGTAGGAAAAAGACTGCAAGGGAGACCAAGAAAGATGGGAGGAGCAGATAATAGAAAGTGTTCAAGTGAGAGGAGAAGAATGGAAGAAATTAAAGGATGAAGGATAGAGGAATATGGAGGCCACAGGCTGGAAACAGTTAATTATTATGATTATGATAATGATGATGATGATGATGATGATGATGATGATGATGATGATACACACAATTTATTATTAGATAGTTATACACACAATCACAAAAGAGACCAAACGGGTTAAGTAAATTGAAATGAATTTACCATGTGTATGTTGTTTTCTGGAAATAAATGGTAATTGTAAGAGAGTATATAGTCATGTAATGAGGATGGAAAAGGAGAGAAACACCAAAGAGAATGATGGAGATGAAGTATTTAGGGAAAAAGACAGCACAGGAGACCAAGAAAGGGATGGGAGGAACAGATAACATAAAGTGTGCAAGTGAGAGGAGAAGAATGAAAGGGATTAAAGAAGAATTGTGGAAGTAAAGAGGAAGATTGGGACATTTTAGTATACTTACCTGACCACAGTCTGGAAACCGTTGATAATGATGCTGATGATGATTATTATATGGTAAATTATCTTATAGAAAAGAATATAAATGGCATTAATATTAATGGAGTACATTGCCCAAATCCAAAACTCGCTTACTTGATGGATCCAATCAGCTACAAAACAAATTATGAAACATATTATAAACATCACTATGGAAAATTTATTAAGGAAGACTTATTTCTGGAATAAATACATAAACTATAGGGACGATGGGAAGGCAATGCCGATACACTTAAGAAGATACACTTTTAAACGGTAAATTATATACAACACAACACTTAAAAATATTTCAATCTTAACCTGAAAATAATTTTATATCGACGATACATCATATTGTAGCCAATTTCAAATAGGAAAAGATAGAAACATTTGTATTAAAAATAAATTCAGAAGAGAGGTCTGTGTACAAAGACTATAAGAAAGAGTCAATACTGAAGTGGATTGTACATACGAAAACAACAGAAGAGGGAAGGGTCACAAGTTGAAGGAACAAGGCCTGTAGGAAGAGTGAAGACGAAATATAAAAACGAGAAGCAGAAACAAGGATGGTAGAGTGAAGATGAAATATAAAAAGAAGAAGAAACTTGTAGTGAAGAAGAAATGAAAACATAGCCTAATATAATTTCCTACTTTAGATAAGGGAGGTAAGACTTTAAAGAAAACATTTTCACCTCAAAGGTATTTTTATGCCAAGAAGAAGTTACAGAAAATAATAAGAGTAACATAAGAAAAGGCAAACACTATTAAAATAGGAACTTGGCTCACACTTTACACGGCTGCCTGAGAGGGAACCAATTATTAGCACCCGAACCCTCCACCTTGGTTTTATTTTATTGGAACTCTTCAGGAAGGAGGGTGAAAGGGAAAAAAACAACATATAAGGAGAAGTGAGATACAGATTGATAGGACACATAGCTAGTTACAGATAAAGCAGCAAGACTAACAAAAAAGAAGATTGGAACCATATAAATGAAAATAAAGACATGAGAAGGTAATGAACGAATTAATAATACTTAGCACTGCGTCTTACTACCCGTTCGGGTTATACGCTAATGAATGAGTTAATTGTAGAGGACGCTTGTGCCAAGAGATTAAGTCAACTTATTTTAAGTTTCAAAAACATCACAACAGTAAACTACATTTTCCGGGAGCCAAGGTTATGTTATCAACATTGTCCAGTGACCTATGTAGAAAATCTGTTAAAGTTATATTGCTAAAAAATAATATATTTAAAAGTTGAAAGCTTATTTGTAACTTACAATCCAATTTTCATAAGAAGGGACTTAACTGACACTTATAAAAGTTACTAGAGTGGCTAGGAAGTGGATGAAGGAGATAGTCAGGAGAAGACCGAGAAGCTGGATGAACGCTGTAAAGGAAGACATCCAGAAGAGGGGTGACTGGAGGGCCATAAATGGTGAAGAACTGTATTTATATAGAAAGAAATGGAAGAGACTCACAAAATATACCCGGTTCGCTGGAACAATAAACT
Organism: Timema bartmani; assembly: GCA_902151455.1. Lineage (NCBI taxonomy): Eukaryota > Metazoa > Arthropoda > Insecta > Phasmatodea > Timematidae > Timema > Timema bartmani. Next base: position 183,302 of record CABFWB010000614.1, on the reverse strand, counting down.
GATAATGATGATGGTAAGATTTACTGAAGATCTGCAACTGTCACTGGCTGTATTCGAATTCTACATTTATGTGCTGTTGCCTTGAGATATACTCTTGCCAGTTGCATCAGTAATCATGACGTGACCAAGTGTAGATCCGTCTGAATTGTCACCAAGGTTAGAAACGCACCCCTCATACGCCCTTGATTCCAAGGACAGAAGCAATACAACGTTGACACATCCTTTATTACAGTGTTTGATTGGCAACTGTTTTATTATACTCTTTTCGTTTGCTAGAAGAACTCAGCACTTTATGTTGCCCACCATTTTAAAGTATAAGAGATGCTAGAGCAGACACGTTTTATAATATTAATAAGTTAAAACAATAGGAAAACAGTCGACACAAACAAAATTGTGCCAATATTAAATTCTGTAGGCTATTTATTTTCATTAGGTCTGATAGATAGTGTTTGACATAGTTTCTAGGATCATTTGTAGGTAGTAGCACTACAGTCTCAAGGATGTATCAAGGCTTGTTGCCGTTCGAATTGGTTGATGCAGTTTTTGAGAGGAAGTGCATGGAAAGTGTGAATTCATCAATTCTATAACTCAGGATTCTTCCAAGGATGCTAGAGACTATTCAAATACAGCTGTCAATTTTAATAGATAATATCAATACCTATAAGATGACACTAAAAATATATTAAAATGTTATCATTGTTGACTGCAAAATATAATATGTATCTATTTTCTAAAAGTTTCTTACTAAAAAAACTGTAACTAAGACTTTAAAAAAATGTATATATGAATTATAGTTTAGAAACATTAATTAGATACTTTATTCCAAACATACTGTCACAAACTACTTGCACATAAAATTTCCCTAAAACCAGTTCAACTCTTTGCAACAACAGATTTTCCACCCTAACCACCACCTCCCCTTTTTGACCCTGCAGATGTAGACTGTGGCATGCCGGAGCCCCTTGCTCATGGCCACTTCACGCTCGCCTCCAATGCCACGTACTATGGTGTGGTGGTCTTGTACGACTGCGACCCTAACTTCGAACTGGATGGTCACGGCAGGAGGCTGTGTATGGAGAACGGAACTTGGAGTTCAGACACACCTGTTTGCAAAGGTACACACTGATCCTAAAACTATGGGACATTTATACTTTGACATGAATGCTCTGTGGGACATCTTGACTTACCACTTTGCCAAAAGGATGTGGTAATGATAAATTGATTATTTCTGACACATGGACTTCTACTATTTCTGTGGTCTATCTTAAACAATTTTAATGTATTTATAAAAATTAAAGTGTCAATAGTAAAATAAACTTCATGGTGTGAGCCTGCAATCGAGCGACCGCCGCCATTTGCGATGATAGTTCCAACATTTGCAGATTGAGGGTGTCATGTGGTCAGCACAACGAACCCTACGGCCCTTGATCTCAGTTTTTTAAACTGGAGCTACTGTTCAAGTAGCTCCACAAATTGTCCTCACGAGACTGAGTGTGACCCCGTTCCAGACCCACTGCTTCACAGATAAATTCTGGATGCGCCACAGATCGAACCCAGGACCTCAGGATCTGTAGCCAGGAACTCAAACCACTAGACCACAGTAGTAAAACTTGAATAAAATAACCACTTATGATTAAAGTTGTCTGTATAACAATAAAAATAGTTTTGAAATTGCTCTAAAATTTATCTTTCAGAACTTTGATTTGTTAATTTTAAAACTTGATAGTTTTAAATCGGTTTGTTCATAATAACTACATAATTTTATGTACAACCTTAACAAAGATAATATTGGCTTGTAAGCATTTGATTATATTTTTAAGTATGGTACTGGATCTATTTTCATCAGTTATTTTATAGAAGCTAAGAAATTGATTTGAAATATTAATTGAATAGTAAAATAAAAAGTTTGTATGTCCATTTTCATTTTTTTATAATTATCATCGTTTCTTACTACCTGGTCAGGTTACATGCATCTATGATAATTACTATGAGGTAGGGAAGCATTTTAGAGCTGATTTACCTGCATCTGCGCGGAAGGAGAATGAGAAACCACGTAGGAAAAACTATCCTCAATAGACTCGACCAGGATTCGAACCCCAATCTCCCCATCTTCAGCAGGCCAGTCTAATGCAAGAGTGGTTCCTTAGACCGTTCAGTCACTTAAGCGGCTCATTTTCAATTAAAAAAGTGTATTTTAAGAGTGCTAATTGTCAGTGTAACTTCCAAGCTTAACTTTTATCACATTAAGCTACCCTTGGTCAGTAAAACATAACTTTTTTATTTTTATATTAATGTCACTACATCATGTTCTCAGAGATAACGTGTGGAAATCTGCAGACAGAAGGGACTATGTCCGTGCAAGTGATGACCCACAGTGTGGGGGGAGTTGCCCACTACTCTTGCCCCAAGGGGCAATACATGGTGGGAAACAGCACCCGTGTCTGCACCAAGAAGGGCACCTGGACAGGCCACACGCCAGAATGCAAGTGTGAGTAGTTTGTATGTTGGGATGGCACAATCTAGACCTGCTTGGTACTTTCCATAGGGTTTAGGCAAGGTGTCAACAACTGGTCGATCTCATAGAAATTTTACTCGGCTGTGTAGGAAAACTTCATCTTAGTTATTCATCACTGTGTAAGGGCAAATCCACATTAGACCAATCATAAATTTTTAGGCCATGCTAGGAATCAAACTCGGGACTCTTAGCTCAGTAGGTAAACATGTCATAAACTGAGCTAAGATGTTGAACAAGATAAAGGTTGAATTTAAGGAATAAATATAAGATATAGAAAAAAAATTAAAAGTAGAGTGTAGAAACGATGGGTGATCGCAGGACTTTTGATAAGCGTGTAAGTCAATCGGAGCCCAAAAGGTTTGCTGACCCCTGGTTTAGAATAGTAAGGATTCCCTCTCTTATGGAGTGGGAGGGCCGATGTTCACCCTTCTCCTTGCATCACTACTCATTGATCTGCCCTCCATGGAGCTAAGGGTTCCTAATAAGGCAAACCATACAAGGTCAGAGTTGGCAGAATGTTTAGTTCCCAAAATGACAAAATAGTCACTCCACCCCAAGTCTAGGGTTTAGACTATTGTTTATTTCTTTAAATTTAACTAAATACATCTTAAAAGTGACACCTAAACATGGAAATCGAACCCTTGGGCCTTTGGCTTAGCACTTACCACTGAGCTATTCAGGGTTTGTGCGGTGCTCAGGGTCTTTGTTCAATCATAGTTTAAGGCAAAGTCTACGATGGACGTGTGGATTCTTCAGCTACTGGGGCGATTGTTGAATGACAGCCACCAGTGATTCTGTGTTGGCTTGTTGTTGTTCTTACAGTATTAAATTGTACAAGTTTGATGAAAACATGAAAGTATGTAAGGTATTGTTTTTTTTAAATTTAATATTATAATACAAACAAAAATGTAAAAAGAAATTAAATTCAAACTATACTTCATTCAAAGTGTGAAGCAACACAATTGAATACTAAAGTACTTATCTATTGGTTGAAACAAAACCAACATCGAACAAAAAATTCTCTTTATCGAACAAGAAAAACTGTTCAACGAAGAAATGTATATTATTTTAAAATTGGAGCATTCCCAAAGACCAAAACTTAGTTTAAAAAAAGAATTTTGTTTCTTGAACATTGAATAACTGTCTGACAAAGTTTGGCTATACAATATCCAATGAGCATATGCGAAGAACAAAAAAACTGCACATGCACAATTTATTTACTTCCTCTACATTTGCGATTAGTCCTGCAATATGTCACAACCTTGTGTTTTAGTGTATTTGTGATTTATATAATCATAAGAGAAGAGACTGAAGTAGAAAATATGTCATAAATTGGATGAGACCAAAACTTGCATTTATTCACAGCTTTTTTTTTTTCTTCTTCTTCTTCTTCTTCTAGTAAAATAAGACAAAGGGTAGAAGATATAACTAAAGCCATGTCTTCGTTGCCTGTTGCCATGTTGGCTACTAGACGAAATGTTGTTTTGTTTCATGAATTTCTTGTTTTCTCTGATGATGATATCACTTGGCATCAAACATTTGTTTGAGGCAGTTGTGTGAAACAATTTGTTCCAAACAAATTGTTTCGACCAGTGTGTAAGTGGCCTAATTGTTAGAGACAGCGAAATTTCACGAGACATATTTTTATGAACTTTTATTTATAACATTAAAATGTCTCTCGAAATATGTTTATAGTTAGTTATAACTTTTGAATGAATGATACATGCTCAAAATAAAACAAAATAATATCTTTTCACGAAATTTATTATTTGACCTTTTAAATGCAAAAACTTGTTTATTTTGTTGATTTAAGTGTGAATTAACAACAATAACATTTCAATAACAGATAAAAGTTTCCTCATTTTAAGAAATGTATTTCCCTTAACCTAATACCATTGGTAAAAGTTGTAATTGAACCGGCTATTAAAACATTTGAAGGTAAAGAAGAAAAAGAAGCAATGTTTACACAAACTACCCTTTATATCTTTTTTTGACTCCTAGCTTTGGATTGTTTGGCATATAAAAATCTTAGCCATACATTTTTCAATTTGTTACATCATACCATTTAAAATATTAGTTAATCTGTAATATTTTTAAGCAAAATTAAATATTTTTTCTACCACAAATCAAGGTATCTACTAATTGTGCATTACAGTTGTGGATTGCCAGCATCCAGGACCAATAGAGAATGGCCGAGTGATCGTAATGAACCAAACAACGACCTACAACGGTGCGGCAGAATACCACTGTGTTCCGCACTACGAGAGGATAGGACCTTATCTCCGCAAGTGCATGGATGATGGAACATGGTCCGGTGAGGAGCCCAGGTGTGAGAGTAAGTAACACCTTACCGAACAAGAATGTTATAAGTACGCTTTCAATTCACACTATGTATTGAAGTACTTTTGTTTCAAGGTAGCTTTGGTAAAAATGTGCAGTCAAACTAGTTCACCTTCTTGGAAATTAATAAAAATAAAGAAAAAGGAAAAATAAACTAATGAGTGCAAATTACATGACGAGGTTAAAAATGTGGGAAGAATCCAATGCACAAATGTGACATCCTCTTTTATTCTGGCTTCTTGAGTAGAAATAGTCACACACACATTTAAACTAGTGATAGGAACCTCAAATCCTTAAGGATATTCGAGATTCAAATCCTTTAATTCTCCCTCCCCCCCAAGTGAAATTTGTTTTAGAGTTCTAATACTGCTTAACACTTAACTGAATGTGTGAATGTTGTAATGAATGGATTATATCTCTTTAAGGGAAACCTCTTTTTGTTGTAATTTGTAATATATATTTGGAAGAAGGTACAGTAAAGATGGATAGAAAACATTCAAAAGGGAACAAACACAATATGGCTGTTACAATGAAAAGATGAACACAGTTCACACTTTATACATTGCTGCCACTGGACAAAGGGGTATTAGCTGCCTCTTTAAGAAAATCGATTTTCACCACCCAATTCCTTGAATGAAACCTAGGTCAAAGGATTGGGCGATCGATTTACTTTAAGAGGCAGCCAATACCTCTTTGACCGGTGACAGTAATGTATAATGGATGGATTATAAGAAATAACGTTAAAATTTAGTTAATATTTGTACTTTATATTATTCTATTATTTTTATATTTCATCTCATGTTGATAACTTTTTCCAAGATCCAGATTTGAACTAGAGATTCATAGGTATATTGGAGATTCGGATTCAATCCAATTCTAATTTATAAATACAACAACGACAAAATATTACTCAATTTGTGCTAAAATTTGAGTTTGAATGTATGTGTGACAATTTCTACTGTAAAAGACAAAAGAAAGAAAGAAGATGTCATCTTTAGATTTTCCCCACATTTTTCCTCTTTCCCTAGGTGAGCTTCCTTCATTAAATTTGCACTTATTAGTTTAATTTACCTTTTTCCTTATGTTTATCATTTTCCATTATCATAAAATCATTAGTCATCAGGCATCCTCATTGCTAAACAAAACTAGTACTTCTCAAAAGTGAACTACAAAGTGATGCTATTGGTAAATAATCATGATTCTTTGGCGACCTCGGGTCACAGAAACGAAGTGGAAAAAA
>CABFWB010000614.1:143827-176950 GCA_902151455.1 Timema bartmani | reverse complement strand
GAACTACAAGCTGTATTATGTGACTGATTGAACTGAATAACTTTGAAATAGAATATTCTACTGGATATTACTGCCATAGTGTAAGCCATCAGGATAAGACTGTTACATTTCAGTATTTATGAAAGGTATACTACAGGCAGTTTTCTTATCCTTTCTCCACAGTAATAAAGACATGTCCTATCAGATGTCCTCCTCACATTAATAAACTTCATCATCATCAAATGTTCCCAGCCTGTGGTTGGGTCAGTTTAGTTAAATTCCTACCACTTCCTTTATACTTCCATCATTCTTCTCTTCTCACTTAAACAATTTCTGTTATTTGTTCCTCCCATCTCTTTCTTGGTCTTTCTTGCGGTCTTTCCCTTACATATTTCATCTCCGTCATTCTCTTTGGTATTCTCTCCCTTTCCATCTTCATTACATGACCAAACCATCTCAGCCTTGCTCAAGTACTCTCTATACTCCAACTATTTCCCGGATAGCTTCATTCCTAACCCTATTTCTCCTTGTAACAATTAACATGCTCCTCACTAGTATCATTCCCATGGCCTCCACTTTCCTAGTCTCTCTTACATTCAATGTCCATATTTCTGCTGCATACAGCACTTCCTTACACTTAAAGGGCACTTCTCTTCCTCATAGCAGATAACTTACAAACCTTTAGAACAACTCTCCCTGCTGTCCTCTGCTTATTATTTCCTTCTTTCAAATGTACTAATGAATAAATTATGTGGTCTAATGGTCATGGAGGCTGGCAATGTGGGTATCTATTTCGATTCAAGATGCTGGTCTACTGTCCATATACCCGTTGGAATGTTTGCCTTAGTTTAGATTAGCATGTGCCATTTTAAATATGTGTTTAGAAAGTATTTGTTAAAATATCTCCTAATTAAACTCGGCATGTATCGTTTGTTTCCTAGTGACCACGAACGAAGTGAGTGAGCCCCAGAGTCTGGGCATGACGATAGGAATTGCTGCGGGTGTGGTCGTATTCCTTATGTTCATCCTAGGACTCATCTACCTCAGGCTGTGAGTATCTGCACCATGTTCTACTCATGTTTGATAAATTAATCTCTCTCTTAGTCTTTTTAGTTAGATATTTGTGACATTTAAAAATAATAATAGAGTTTTGATCATAGGTAGTCACATGGCATAATACCTCAAACCTCGTGTTGGGCCGGACTGCCTATGACGAGGAGATTAGAATTCAAATCCCAGCCAAGTATAATGAGGGTGGTTTTTCATAAAATGGTTTTCCACTCTTGCTTCACACAAATGTGGTTACACTTCTTATAATTTCAACCTTCTTATCTCTAAAATATTAGCATAGTTAGTAGATATGCGTGTAACCCAAATGGGTAAGACATGGTGCTAAAAAAAAAGTATTTGACTAACTTTAAACATCTACCTTGTTTCCAATCTAGACGTAAAGCGACTCCCGTGAAGAATACGGAGAACGTACAAGCCGCGATTCGGAAAGAGGACCAGAATGCCGCTGTTATGTCATACGCGAATCTCAACGACAGCAACGGCTATGGCATGCCGCCAAATCATCCTAACATTTACGAGAACATCCATGATAACGACCACACGTATGACGCCCCATACGAAGAGACAAGGCACCATTACGAGGCATCGCCCGTAAGTCGGACTGCGTCAGGACCGGTGGTCACCATCAACGGTGTTGCGGTTCGCTGAAGAGACTCGGAACTCGAGAATGACTTTTGCTACACTGATAAAATATGTTTCCAATTCTAAGTTGAAATGGGACTCATAAGATTCCAGATATCACAATGCAAGTGTTAATATTTGAAAAATAAATTTTGAAGAACATTTTAATTCAGTAGGGAAAGCTATAATTATTAATAGTAAGAAAAAATAAATTTTGAAAAAATTAACCAACCTATTAAATCACAATCATTTTAGCTCAGCATTAAGTAGTCAGACTACTTGACTTGTCTACTTAATGCAGAGAAAAAATTATTGCTAAGTAATAGGTTAGCAAATTTTTTTGAGAATTTATTCTTTCTTATTAATAACTTTAAAAAAATTGTTTGATGTAAATAAGGTGTGAACAAAGACACCAAACAGCTCGAGTCAATAAATAAAAGGAGGTAAATAGGACAAGGCCTGTAAGTAATGGTAAGTGAACAGGAATTATATTCCTATCCTACTTTCATATTTATTTTCAAGGTTTTTATGGAATTTCACCTTGTAGGTCATCAGTAACTGTCTCTTAGGATAGCTACATTGATTCTTGCTCATAAATATTTTTAGAAAAACATGAAAATAAAAAAATTACAGGGTTCAAGTGATTTGCTAATCAAAAGTGATACAAATATTTTTATCAATGACTTTTTTAATTGCAAAAAAAACAACACAAAACAATTAGTTTCATATAGTACTATGTGCATTTGCTATACCAGTACGAAGTACATTGGTTTTTTCAGAAATTTGTTTGTATAGGCCTATATTAACATTGGTGAATAGATTTAATAGTTCAGCCAAATAAAGAAATCAAAATGTACTGTTTGATCATAGTTTTTTTTAAGCTTTTAATGACAAATCATTTTACATCACATGCTTATAAATGTTGGAAAATGGAGTCATGTGCAAAATTGAGACACATTTATGTGCCTCAAGAAATTATTTTCCATTAACCTTACAACATTGTGTTAAGACATTTTCTTGGTATAAAATCCTCTTAAAAATATTAAAATTATATTTTCCTTTGCTTAACTTTTGTGTTGTGTCAAGTTTGACTTTTTAATGATTTAGTTTAAAAATATTGTTTAAGAACAAATATGTAATATTTTCTTAATCATTCTGTTTGATTAGTTATGCTTAACAAAGCAATAAATTATGTTGCCCTATAAAATCATAATTAATATGAGGTTTTTATTAACTATGAGAGGTATGAAATAAATTATGACTTCCAAAGATTGAAAATTTGTATACTAAAAGGGATATGTGTATTTTAAATGTTGGCAGGACTGTGCATGACTGAAAGTGAGACTGAATGGATGAGTTTGTAAATATGTGTTATGAATTTTATGTAAAAAAAAAAACTTTTGTATAAATAGCGTCATATATTTTAAGAGTGTGAATAAAGATAATTTGTTACATTTTATAAATATTTTGTCACTTCTCCTAAACCTATTAGTAATTTAATTTATGAAACAGTAAAACAATCATAGCTTAGCTTTTGAAATGTTTATTTTAGACAATAAAAATTTTCTGACACTAAACATTTATTTCATCTTCACAAATGAGAGGAATAAAAAAATATTATTTTACCAGTAAGGGTTTTTTAGTTGCTTGATTCCCTCAGGATAAGTAGGGGGAGGGCAGGTTGGACAGTTAACTGACCTCCCCCTTCCCCTAATCAAATATTCAAACTATTCCAGTTTTTTTTTAGAACTTATTTGAAGTACCATTTTAATAAAATAACATTTAAGATGTCGCCACCCAAGAGTGCAAGTGTTCTATGTCCAATTTTCCACATTTGTGTAAAAGAGCATTGAAGTTTGACCATGTGTATAAAACCAATGTTACTAGATGAAAACTCGAGTTTGTATCTTCTTAAGTAATTATATAGTAGTCTCAATTTCACTGTAGGTGAACCATGTGCGTTCTAAATATACGTAAACACCAAATATCTTAAATTCAACACTTTTGGAGATAGAACACTTGCATTCTCGGGTGACGATGTGTACATTTTAAGACCAGACTTATGACTTAATAGTATTGATTAAAGTAGAGAAATAATAACTTCAATACATTATAGTCTACCCCTTACCCCCACTACTTCCGCCTCTTTGCATACAAAAGTAAATTTTTGCTTGCGCCTTTGCTTAACTCTCAAGTTGGAGGCATAATCTTCCACAATGTGGTTTCCCCTCAATTCAGGCAAATGTTTGTCTGTTTCCTTGAAAATCAGCCCTTTACACCCTGTCTCCTTGAATCAGATAATATAAGTCACTCTCTGCGAGCTAAGATATGCATGTGAAGTCATTTAAGTCCTGCAGACAACAATAGGAAAGAAGAAAAAACTGTACCTTCTTCCAAATATAACAAAATTTATCTCATAAAGCGAAAAAAAGATATCCTTTATAGATATTAAAAAAACAATTTAAACTATAAATCAGAACTAGACAAATTCATCACATAAAAATAGCTCAATATATTGTTCTTTCGTACCCCAATGTCACCAGGGTTTGTCAGCAGACATTACTGGCCTTCTACTGACAGTGGCAGATATATGACTGTCTTATGAGGTTGAGGCCCCAAATTGCCCCAATGAGATGATATGGTGGTAGTGGTGATGATTATGTGGTGCCAGTACAAGTCTTAAACCCAACTTAAAAGCCTAATTATCTTGACCATAGGAACAATTCCTCTTCGGGAAAAATACCTATGGTACCGCTAGGAATCGAACCTGGGACTTTTAGATTAGTAGCCAGGAATGTTGACCAAGAGGCCAGCCTCACTCAATATCTATTATAGTTTAAAATCTAAACCATATGTCAGGAATATTTTAGGGAACAACACGAGTAAATGCTAGTACAACTGATGCGTCATGTTGTACTATTAGTGGAGGGGTTCAATTGTTTTATATATTCAGATGGATCGACAGACGTTTCAAATGCTGAAGCGGTCACAGGAGGTGTCTTTACTACAGTTGTAACATTACTCTTTATCTTGTCTGTAGCTTCTTGTTCACAAGTCAGCACCTTACAAACAATAGATAATGATAGGTCAGTACTAGAACACTGGATTCCATGCCAGGAGTGGATTGAACAAATAGAGGGGGGAAGGGGGGCCAAGATAAACTAACTAGGCCTGTGCAACATTAACTAAGATTCGTATTAGATTCTATGTTTAGAATCTTAATATTTGAAATATTTCCATCAGATTCAAAATGTCAAATTCCAATAGATTTCAGATTCGAATTCAATAGTATTTAATAAGATGTGGGTAAAATCCTATATTTATCGAAATCAGAATTTAAAATTTGCTTTCGAATCTTGAATTCAAATCCAAATTCTTGAATATTTAAAAATTTAGGCCCTACAATTTTAGCTTAAAGTAAAAATAAATATGGTAATTAAATTTTATATAAAAAAATAGCACTGGTATGTTATTAAAATAATAATAAATTATTTTAAATCACATTTTATGTAGGTTGTGTTAGCCAAATTAATTTTCATTTTATCAATTGAGGGTTGAAGCACATTTTAATAATAATATTTATTTTATTGCACTTGACTAAAAAAATTTAGACAGAATCAAACCTGATACTTGATTTGAATTTGTATTTTTTTAAATTAATTATAAAATATTTTATTCCAAATTGAATCAAAACATTTTTAAAGCACGATAATAGATCAAGAACTGATTCTAGTTAATAAGCCAAGATTCTGATTTGATTCAAAATTAAACCTTGGTATTAGCTGTATAAAAAGAAAACCTATTCACCTGAACTATGGCCTCCGGCTTCTCTGCCCAAATTTGATGCCCTCGGTTGGTTAGGAACCTCTTGACGGTTTGACAGCGCAGACATGACCACACGACGCAACCAGCTGGCTTCTTACGCAGCCGCACAGTGGCAGTTATCCCAGGGATAAGCAGGCTGCGGCAACCTTTACAGAGTGTACGTTTCATGCTGGGTTCTCTATGGGATATTCACCAAAAAAACCCTACAATATTTGAAGTTTAATCACTCAAGAAGACATATTTATTTAATTCCATTACAATATTTAATAAAAAAATTAATTCCCAGACTGTAGCCAGATTTGTTTAGTAAAACGCCTGCATTTTTCTCTATCTTTTCACCATTCTTCTCCCACTTACATTTTCTGTAATCTGCTCCTCCCATCTCTTTCTTGGCCTTCCTTGTGGTCTTTTCCCTAGCTACTTCATCTTCATCATTCTCTTTGGCATCCTCTCCTTTTCCATTCTCATTACATGACCATACCCTCACAGTCTTGCTTCATCTACTATCTCATGTACCACCACTCTTTCCCGGATAACTTTATTCCTAATCCTGTTTCTAATGCTGACAGTTCACATGTTCCTCATAAACTTTATTCCCAAATTATCACTACACAAGCAACTAAGTTACCTAAATTTGGGAAGATGACAGTCAATCAATATAATAAACACAAGCTAATTTCAGTACAAATCATACAAACTATCAACAAGTCTATTATACCAATGTAAATAAAATAACTAATCTTGAAAAAACATTACAGTACTATAGTTAGTTCAGCTATCAAAGTTGACAAATAAAGTACACATGGTTTGGTATATGAATACATGGAAGAAGGTTAAGTAACTTTTTAAAGTGCAAGATAATGTTTCTCTTACATTACTCCTTTTATAACTTAGCAATGAATAGTATAGTAGGTACAGTGTTTTCCAATCCGTGTATCGTGACAAAGGGTCAGTAGGTGTGTTGTGGGAATTTGGGGAAAGATAAAAAAGAAGATAGAAATAAATTGAGAAATAAAAATAAATCTTTTAAAACCAATGATCACCAATATCATTTTTTTAAATAATAATAATGTTTGAATCCCAATCGGGTGTACTGAGGGTGGTTTTCCCTAAATGGTTTCCCTCTCTTTTTTCTATGTGCAAATGTGGGTACACTTCTTCCAAGAACCAGTAGTAAAATGAGGTGTTAAGGAAACCTACGAGATTTGAACTTAAGACTCTCAGAGATGATTAGTCAATCTTTGAACCACAATTCCTTGAAGATATTTACCAAGGTTAAGCCTCAAACATTCAATTCTAGAACTAAAGTATTTGTGTATATGGAGAGATGTAAAACCCTAATCACTAAACAGAAATATTGAATTATCTTAAGAGTTGCATCAGCATGAAATCACACCTAGGTCCTCTGTATCATAGTTGGACTCTTTATCACCCTCCCATTAAAGCAAAAGAGCACCTATGTTAAAGTCACTGTTAGCTTAAGGCTTGTTTATATAATTAAAGATGTAATGAATAGTAGCGGGAAAAAAATGAAAGCAAATTGTTGTTACTCGCACCATAAAATAAAACTATACTCACAACCTGAGAACGGCTTTCTTAGAGATGGCAACCATGACATCGCCGAGGCTAGTAGCGAGGTTAAGCTTGTCTGGGCATTTTACCATCATGTGTTCTGCCTGAAAATATAACCTCGATGACATAATCTTACATAACTATCGCGTTTCTTTGATTCTAAGACACACTTTTTCCCATATAAACATCTCTAAAACAGGGTGTGTCTTAGAAGCACAGTTTTTTTTTTTTACCAACTCGATGGGTTAGAAGACAATATATTATGGGATAGAAAAGATAAAAACAGATTAGAAGAATCAGACTGTTATTGATTCAGAAGGAAGAGATGAATGCCATACCTACTGATAAATAAAGTAGGTACTATTGTTGTTAGTAAATTGAATTCTGTAATAAAAATATTTCTTAGAGATAGGGTGTTTTAGCGTTTTATTTTTATTTATTTGAATCAAAGCTTTTTTTTTTCTTTTAGTGGCACTGAAAAATTAAGGTGCGTCAGCCCACAATTGATGGCATCTTAGAATCAAAGAAATACGTTAACTTACACCTCTAAAAATATATTATTTTATCATTTTTTACACTTACTTGGAAGAGAAAATTCATTCTTTGGAATGACTCTTTGCCTTGAAATGATGTATGTTTACCCATAGTGGTGAAATTCTAAATCCAAATTAGTTACCTGAAAGAGAAAACTGCAATCATAAATTTCCTAAAACTTATAAATGATAACAAGTGTAGGCATACTGTATACGTATGTTTAGAATATTTGTTTATACTAGTACTATTGTCAGGTAGGACAGTGGGCTATATTTTTTAGCACCGCATCTTACTACCTACCCGTTTGGGTTGTACGCCTATCTAGGCCTAATTATGCTAATGAGATAGGAATTAGAAAGGTTCAATTTATATAAAATGTACCCACATTTGCGTGGAGACAGAATAGAAAGCCATTTAGGCAAAATCTCCCCGAGTACACATGCCAGAGATTCAAACCTTGACCTTGCAGTCATCTAGTCTTGCCTACTGGAGAGTGGAGAGCTACATAGATAAGAAGGCCCAATATTTTTTTTTCATCTTAATATTCATTTGAGTGATTGATCTAGGTAAAAACTTAGAATATCAATATATAAATTAATGCATTTGTTTTCTTAAAATGTATGACTATTTTCTTATTTTGTTCTCCAATACACATTTTTAACAAAGTAGGTTCTTAACTTTTCTCGTGTCCTCAATAAAAGTAATAATATTCTACCATATAAGGACATAGAAAAGAACACCTTATATAGGAAATGTTGCAACATAAGCATATTTCTTACTCAAGTTAATGTTCGTGCATCTTTACTCCCAGGGAAATATTTTCAGTAATTTTCAAAGCATTAAATCTTTTCTTCATATTCATACAAAAAAAGAAGAATATCAAACCTGAAAGTTTATTTTTATAAGCATAACCGAAAACAGCTGTTTAGACGATAATGATAGGTTTTTGATGGTGACCTAATTCCTCAAACAACAGAGAGCAGCACTGTCTCAGCGGGGTGTGGTGTGTAATTCTAATTCTCTGACTCATCTCATTGGATTTGGATGAAATTTCAGTTAAAACATAAAGGCTGAAACTTCAATATCTTTCTTTAACTCGTGTTTCTCTGGTAAAACAAATCCAAATTTTAGGTAAGTAAGTCAATCTGAAATATTTTCCATTTTCTTTCATAAGAAATTAAAGAGTTTGTTTTTAAAAGTTGAGTTATTGATTTTACAGACACATTCTTGTCCTATCAACTTATGACAGTCAGTGAAGTTGCCCAATTGAGTGTTAAAAGTGCAGCTGCTTACCTTTGTGTTTGCTATAGACGGTTTGTAACCAAAAATAAGTCTTAAAGTTAAAGGTTTGCGTTAAATAATTGTAGTAAAGTTGAATCACTTCAGGTTATGTATTCCACGTGTTATTTAATATTTAAAAAAATACATTTATGGGCATGAACACACAACATTCCAATGTATGGCACCAATATAATTATGTATAATTATATTGACATTGTGAACAAACGTTAGGACTTAGGGTATTCGTCGTAAAGGAAGTGTTAATATTAGACGGTGATCATTTTATTTTGAACAGTTTTATACAACCTTGGCGAAAGTTGTATGTGTAATTGTAAAGTTGAAATATATATACAAGCAATTAAATTCTGGTTACTTTTCATTGAATTAATATTAATTAGTGAGCATTAACATATAGAAACATTATTAACATTTTTTTTATTCACTGAATTACTGTGTATATTAAAACATTAAAAAACAATTGATTTGAGGTATTAGACAACAAATATTTTCACACTAGGCCTATTATAATGATTGCTATTTCCTATGTCATTGATGTTATGATAGCATGTTTATTGTACCCTAGCAAACAAGATGGCTTCTCGCAAGGCAACTGGTCGCCGCGCCACCACCAAAAAACGTGCCCAGCGCGCAACATCCAATGTATTTGCAATGTTTGACCAGGCTCAGATTCAGGAGTTCAAAGAGGCATTCAACATGATTGACCAAAATAGAGACGGGTTCGTTGACAAGGAAGACCTTCACGACATGCTGGCATCGCTAGGTAACTCTAGTTTACACTTACTTCATTGGCTATGTAAACCTACATATTTTTATTGGTCATTTGTAATAACTAGAGACACTGAAATATCGTGGGTCATGCTTTTTACAATCTTATACAGCATGTTAAAATTAATATCAAACTATTTTAAAAGTTTATTTTAACATTTTTGAATGTAGGCTTTTCACACATATACATGATATAAAACAAGATTGAATCTTTTCACGAACTTGATTATAGGGCATTCACGGCAGGAGAGGTGGTAGGTGGCAGCTAGGAAAAGTGGACATATATCCATTCGCCAAACCCTATGATCTGCAAGACCATAAATGTTGATTTGTTGTTACTTTTGGCAGTCTAAACATTCTCACAAACAAACAATTTGTTTTTAATTATTAACTGTCCTTACATTATTTAAACACGAACTTATAAAAATAACCGTTTGGATGTTTCTTTTTTGTGGAAGTGGTGTCTATGGCTCACTTAAAAAATTGTTTTCAAACAAGAGCTTCTAAAATTTAGTGTGCTCATCTGAAATCAAAATAGCGAACTAGCCAAAATAAGGGCAGTTGATAACGCCATACAAACCAGCTTTTTCAGCTGTGTTCAAGCGCTTTTTACGAAATAAATTTTTTTTTATTTGAAATTAAAATTTTGTATGGTGATTTAAGCTATAAAAAAACCTTTATTTATTTTGGTGGTTATTTATAACAGGATACAAGTGTGACTATATGATACTTTTTAATTTATTATTTCATGTAGCCTAATATATCTCTCTTGTTGCCACAACCGCGAAACAAAAAAACCTAATAGTTTTATCACTGTATCAAGTGTTCTTTCAATAAACTACGAAAATACCAATCATAGCCTACAATAATCTTTAGGGAAGTATTATTAGATTTGTTTGATAACACTTTTTATTGATATAGTATTACCAAGCAAATAATAACTATTTCCAAATAGATTGACATTAGTCACTTTCAGTCAATGTTTGCCATAAAAAAAACTCTGCTGTCAAATACCACCTCTCCTACGGTGGTTGCCCTATACTTTTTCCTTTTATATGCGAATAACAATATCTGTGTACACATCTAGGCCTACTTTGTAACAGATGGCATTTTTCTTTGCTTGAAATTGCCATTAAAAATAGTACCAACTGCACTACTATAATAATCTGCTTAATATCCCCATTACAAATCAAAATTCCCCAGTCCAGAAAAAATATTTCCCTCTACCAAAGATGATTGGTAAAGAAGAATCAAGATATTTGTTTGATCTGGCTATTTATGACAGTCTGTGACCAAAGGCAAATATTTAAAATTCAAGAATTTAAATTAAACTTTCATTTTTGTATCCAATATTACTCTTAAAGGATGCATTTTATATTTGGAAGAAGGTACAGGAAAGGTGATTAGAAACACAAAAAAGGGTACAAACATATTATCGCTTTTACAATGAAAAAAACACAGTTTGCACTTTACATTGCTGCCACTGGACAAAGAGGTAATGGTTTCATCTTGAAGAGCTATCTAATATTTTTAATACCAAAATCCAACTTTACCTATACATCAATTTGTAAGAAAAAGTCCATCCCCAGTTGCTAATAAGCCACCTTTCTCCCCCGGTAAAAAAACAATTTTTCAAGAAAAGATTTACTGTCTTGGTGGTCTTTTGCAGTGACTTTATAGCCTACCTTGTTTTTATGTTGTGGGTTAAAGACAAGTACTTTAGTATTATTATCAATTCGAGAGTTCAGAATATTAGATGGGTTTACAGTCATATCTAACAGGCCTAATCTTTTAACATAGCTCTTTTATAATAAAATATACTTGGTTATGATATATTTTTTCTTCATTGTATGTAGCTAGCCAATCAACATGACAAAAATGTTAATTTGGTAACACAATCTACGCATACCATCTTATGCAAAACAAATTAACCTATTTTTCGCCATGATTATGTTCTATAAATCAGTAGGTTTGGTGTGTGAGATGAAACCAAATTTGGAAGGGAGAAAAATTAACCAGATAAAATCCCTTTTTTTAAAAAATCAATTAATTTTCATTTACAGAATTTTTATAGGTTTTTTTGTTTGATTTATTTGGATATTAATTTCTAAACAATACATAATATATTTCCTACGTGTCAACCCATGACATTGTCTGTGATGAAGGGAAGAACCCAAACGAGGACTACCTTGAAGGAATGATGAACGAAGCTCCTGGCCCAATCAACTTCACCATGTTCCTGACGCTCTTTGGCGAGAGATTGCAAGGGACGGATCCAGAGGATGTAATCAAGAACGCGTTCGGGTGTTTTGACGAAGACAACAAAGGCATTATAAATGAGGAGCGACTGAGAGAACTACTGACGTCCATGGGAGACAGGTTCACTGACGAGGAGGTGAGGACCACTTGGGGGTAACATTGCTTCTCGTGGGGTCCATTACATTTCTTATAACCTTCTCGAGTTTTTTTTACGTCATCTGCTTCTTATTACTTGTCCGGTTTATCCAAACATTACACTATTGAAGTAGAAATAAGGAACGTAAAATTTATAAGTGCACTTGCACTTATGTGGTGAGAGTGGGTAACCATTTAGATAAAAAACCTCGATACACCTGGCTAGGATTCAAACCCCGTCCCTGTTGCAGGCAAACCAGGCAAGAAGAGCCTAACACTTCTGTGAATTTGCCCATTAGTTCTATTTACTTTGTTTTTAAGTTTTTTATGTAATCATTGTTGCTTATAAAGTCCTTTCCCCTAAAAAAGATCGGAAATAAATTTCATTTGATGATAACATTAGCAATAGGCTTACACATTATCTTAAATCTTTTATTTTAGAATGTGTAGCTTACGAATGTAGTATTTAAAGGAAACTGCGAGATGATGTGACACAGCTTTGATCATTCGTGATTCTTCGGCCAATCACATTTCACAGAAATGAGGTGATGAAGAAATAAAAGTAGAGATACTGCCATGGGTGATTATAGCAGACTTGTGTGGGTTGAAGGGAGCTCATTGTTTAACATGGTGTGTTGTGTAGTTCGCAAACAAATGAACTGGTTATTTCATTGAACTGAATTACACTGAAATATTGTGAGACGTGTTCTTATGAACTTTTACTGGCACATTAAAATTAATATCAACATATTTTAAAGTTTATTATACCAGTTTTTAATGTATTTTACACGCAAAATAAAATAAAATTGGATCGTTTCACAAAATTTAATACTTTGCATTTTATATGCGAATAATGGTCAATTAGGTTGATTTTAATGACAATTAACTAGGTATGTAAAAACCAGGCTGTGGAGTCTGTACGCCAAGCCTTTCACTCAGACACCTTCGTAAATGGTCAATGGATATTAATTAGTAATAACAAATTTACTGCAGTAAAATGCTCCAATACAGATGACGACATGGGAAGCTTCTTTGACATTGGGAATCTATGTTTAAATAAATTTGCCATAAAAAACTACAAACATCTTGGACATAAAAAAGTATAAAGTTAATATATATTTATCATATACTGTATTGAACCAAAAATAGGCCGCAATTTTTTTCTCAAAGACATCCTTTATAAAACCCTAGTTCGGCCTGTAATTGCACCCTAAGATAATACGTAGCAAATGTTGTAACTTTGAGGATTACCTACCTA
The DNA here is from genome assembly GCA_902151455.1 of Timema bartmani. Lineage (NCBI taxonomy): Eukaryota > Metazoa > Arthropoda > Insecta > Phasmatodea > Timematidae > Timema > Timema bartmani. Next base: position 163,629 of record CABFWB010000614.1, on the reverse strand, counting down.
TAATTATATCATTGATCTCTCCAATAATCTGGATGGACATCTGTGGCTGAAATTTTTGATCTGTCTATCGCGCCATTGTCTAAAAGAAGGAAACTTTCAGGTATCTCTTTCTCTCTTACACACATACAAGGCAATGTGTCATTTTGACATCATTCACTAACTTGAATCAATTTATGAGATACATCATGTATGATTAGCTAAATGAAATATTTTTTGTTAATAAAAGGTTTGAAGAGCATAACTAAGTTCTTTACTCACGACTTGTTTCTTTAAATAAGTTGATGTAGACTAATATGGTAATACTTCCTACAAGCCTATAACCTAAATGATTGTTTGAACGTAAGGCTTCTTATACACTAAATTTGTCATTTGTCATTCGAACAAATTAATCAAATGTTAAGCTACCTTATTTCATTATAGTTATTGAAATCTCAATATAATGATTATGGTTTCTGAAGTCAATATACAAGCTAATAGCCAACTTTAAGTATATTATAGTCTTTGGCAGAATGTAAACAACATGGGTTATAACTACATATTCAAATATATTAAAGATTGTATTTGTACAATATTGGTAGTAAGACGCGGTGCTAAATAAATAAAAATATACAATATTACCTCTGAAACTGAATTTTATATCCTTAAATGTAAATGTTTCTTCATCCAAGTGTGGTATAATACTGTACTATTTTGAAACTATGAGAGTTATGTTCATCAGATACATGTTTGCACAAGAATATTGAAATAAACTGTAAAATATGTTAAATCTATACTCTTACAATCAGATGACAAACTTGAGCTAGACTCTTTGGTCCTTTGAAAGGGTGTGTTTATATCCATCCAGTATAGTATAATTATAGAGATCACTGAGTTATATCTTTACACATCAAAATGGTTTATAATCTCCACAACTGCTCTTTACTGTTTCATCTGAACCTTGACTTTTTTTTAATAAAAATTTAACTCAATCCAAAATGGCTGGGATACTTAAATAGTCAAATCTTTCTTTAGCTAGGGCTCTGCGAGTACTCGGATTTTGAGCTTTGAGCCTAGCTCTTCATCAAAGCTCGAAATCAAAGAGTTTTGTAGGCTCATCATTTTCAAACTTCCTCTTGGTGTACTACAGATCAATTTTTAAAACTTAATTTAAAAGATATTGGCAGTTTCCCTTATAAATCATTTGATAGTAAATTGTTTAAATTAATATCAAATTTCACATTAATAACGTAATAGAACTCTAAAACTACTTTCGACAGATAGACTAACTCGATATTATCGTCCATTTTGAAACTATCCTCGATTGAAGTTGTATTGCCATGACAAGGCAATAAAAATAAGAATTGCTAAGTAGCTCACTAAATACTTGAATAATCATTATATTTGCTATTTTTACTTGGTCCCTTTCTGAAATTATAATTTCAATTAAATTAAAATTTTAACATTCAAAATACAAATTGATTGTTTTTGAACTTGCTTTTAAAACTTGTATTAATCTGTTAAACTTCAAATAAAACTTATTAGTTATTATTTAGCTATAGAATTATTTTGGTTAACCTGTCTAAAATCAGTGTCGCTCAACATTGCAATAAATATTTTATCAAACTTATCACATTCTAATAAAAACTTTTGTAAACATTAAAAATAATTGAATTTAAATACATTTCATAGTAAGATAAGGCAACTACACAAAGAGGAATGAAATTGGAACCAAAGAAGTGATTGATCATGCATGATTATTACATTAGAGACTAAATAAATGAAATATTAAAAATTTCAAATTTAAACTGCTTCTGATTCTTGCATTTTATTTTAGGGCAATTAAAGCTTTAGAGGCCTATTTTGGGAAGATATGAGCTCATTTCAGTTTTATTAACTTTTTAAATTGTTATTGTATTTTTAATGTCTTTAAAGATATGAGTGTTGAAACCATTTTGATAATTTTTTTCCATTAAATTTTTAGAGTTATTTTAAATCATATTTTTAAAAGGGTTATTTATAATTTAAAAACCAACATTTCCATTTAATAATTTTTTTTTTTTTCAAAAGTATTTACTGTTTATAAAAATGAGTCATTCATATTTTAAGAACATGTGTTGTTTTAATATATTTTTAAAATCTCACATTTTAAAAATGTGGTACTTACATTTTATGTTTGTTTTGACAGGTGACATTTTAAATACACTATTTTACTTTTAAAATAAACAAATATATATTTTAACATTATAAAATTATGAATTTATTCTAACTTGGGAGTTTTTGAAATTACTCTACACAAATTAAAAAACGTGAGCTCGTAGACCCCTACCTATAGCTGCCGCAACAACTTTTCACACATGGTGCGAGAGACTTTTTGTTGCAGTCTGTTGGTGACCTGAATAAATACTTTTATTAATTTTATTTTTTTGAGACAAAAATATTACTATTATATTTAAACTTTATTTTACATATTGTTTAATATAAAAAGCAATGGACATACAATTATAAAGGCATAGTCTTTTTTAGCCTACTTACCTCACTTATGAAGTTAGAATGAAATTGCTGTGTAGATAAATTATAAATAACACACTATAGATCACGATTAACTAGAGTTCGGCATATTTGGGGGCAGCTTATTTTCTGGTCAATACAGTATTGTTAAAATAATATAAGGTTTTATTTCAAAGTCAGAGTTTGATTCCACAGCCCTGGTCAAAACTATAAATATCTCTATTAAGTGGCAAACATCATTGTTCTTTGCATTGTTTTGCCTGAAATTGCTAGAAATTAGGTGTTTCAACTACAATTTTACCATTTTTTCTTAATATTCCTATGATTAAAGTTCTCATTAAAAAAACTATTTCCCCCTACCAAAGACCTTTGGTAAAGAATTAAAATGTGTGCTTGATTTGGATTTTATGACTCATATTGTGACCAAATATAAATATTTTAAATTTAAGAATGATAAAATTTAGTGGTAATTATCTTTCCGTGGCACATACCACTTAAGGTTGAGTTGATTCATTTTTTTTACCCAAAAAAAGCATTTTATTCACCTCAAATCAAGGTCTCTAGATATTGCTGTAATATGACTACACACTGGTAACCTAGGTAGCGCACATTTAACTGGTGTTTCATGTTACAGGTGGATGAAATGTATCGTGAGGCGCCAATCAAAAGTGGAATGTTTGATTACATCGAGTTCACTCGCATCTTGAAACACGGAGCCAAGGACAAGGACGACCAATGAGAGGCCAGATCTGATCAACAGGAAGTGCCTTAACACTTGGTCAAGTCATCTTCCACATTCAAACCTTTTTTTTATTCGAACATGATTATCTTCTTGTTTAGCTGTCGAGTATTATAATTATTTTTTAAAAATATATAATGATTTCCTTAGATAATTGATAATACAGGGTAAACAAAATATTAGATAATATAAAGTGAAACCCATTTTTTAATTTTAACTAACATCTGTCAAATTTTCTAACAGAAATATAAAAAATGCATTTCTAAATGTGGTATTTGTATTTGTAAAAGTATATGAATAATGGAATAATATCCAAAATCTTGAGATTTTTCAGTTCCACTTATAGCTTGGACTTCTTGTTTTGTATCCATGTAATTTCTGAAAAATGTAACACACCTTTAATTTGACATTCTTCGATAAAAAAAAACATTCCAAAATGAAACTATATTTACAAGAAATCTTAATCCTTTGTAGTAGTAGATTGAAGGTTGAAAGAAAAGTTATTTTCAAATTGAAATCTAGAAAATATCTTTATTGGTAGAAACAATATATAGTTAAAACTGTCCTTGCAGTTGGATTTCCAAAAGTAGACACATTTTCAAATATTTCGCTACTGTAGTTGTAGGCAAACTTGTTGCCACATTGTTGTTTAAACTGTTACAAACCATCTCGAACAAGACTAGTTTAAACTTAGTTGGGATAAATTCAGGTGATTTCTTTAAAAAAAACTTGATAACTTTGCCTACTTGAAGATTTCGAGGCTATTTTGTGAAGTGGGTTATATCTTTACTTGAGGCCCTCAATCAGTCTAAGCACTCCAATGTACATATTAGAACGAGAGGGAAGAAAATGACCAGGCCTCTTATTTATCTGCTTATAGCACTTCCCCTCTTCGGTATAAGGTACAGGAAAAGTGGATATAAACATATAAAGGGAACTAACACAATTTGGCTTTTACAATAAAAAGAACACAGTATAGAATATCATGTTAACTGAAAACTATGTTTAAGAACCTTACAATTGAATTACTTGTATTTTTGCAATACACCTAATTTTTTTTATAAACATTTTACTTGCACAGAAAAATAATTGATTAATTTTTAGAGCCTTTGAGATGAAAATGCAAATCTTTTGGAGGTTTTTTTTAAGTGTGAAGGAACAGGATTATAAATGGTAAACATATTATTTAATTTGATTATGCTACCTATTTGGACAAAAACTATAGTAAAACATCTCATAAAAATGAGCTCGCTTGTCCAATCTATTTAAAATCTCTTGAAAGTGTATTTTACTTGAGCTGTGAATGTTATTTCATACTTGAATTTTGATGTTGGTGATTGTACATTATATTTGTCGTTATTTCAGTATTGCTTTTTGTAAAACACTGTTTACAAAATATAGATAGGGATAAAACATTTTTCATAGAATCGGTGTTCTGAAATTATCTTGTAGTAATTCACAATACAACTAACGAAGGTATGTGTGTATTATAAATATACAATATTCTTGTTTTTTTAAATTTTATAAAATATGTTATATTTGTATTTATTTGTTTAGACAACTAATAAATGAGCTTAGTTTTGGATATATACTCTCACATCTAATGTTTTTTTTCTGTTTTGTACTTTTATGTTTTTATTCTATTTATTTGAGGTATTTAACGTGAACTTTTTGAACAGACACAATATCCAGTTCCCAACCGTTGATTTATCACTGTAAAAGGGGAAACCCACATTTCACCAACTATGATTCTCTCCCCCCCCCCCCCCACACCTCTTTTAGGAAGTTATTTATATCATGATTTTGTTCCAGAATTCTTATGTAGGCTATAGTAGTATTTTGGTATGTTAAAAGGGCTTCCATGATATACTTCCTACTACTGTCCAATAATGCCTTTTATCATCCCAAAATAACTACTGTGCTATTGTTGCAGTCCTTGCACTTGGTTTTGAATAGTAGACTTGTGAACGCTGTCTCCTGGTGGCGGGTACAGGAAGTTTTGTTCAAGTATATTCTTTTTTTTATGTTTTTTATTATTTTTGTAGTGTGTTCAATAAATATTCTTATTAAAAAAAATCAGGTGAAAGAGCAAAAAATGTTTACTACTGTTTGCATTATGTACTACTTACATTAATGTTTTAGAGATTAGGAAGTTTGGATTTATAGTAAGTGTACCCACATTATTTTGTGCAGAGGGAGAGTGGAAAACCATTTAGGAAAAATTAAAACTCTGTACACCTGACCGAGATCAAACCCCCGATTTCCTTGTCTTCAGCAGTCAAGTCTAATGCAAGAGTAACACCTTAGACCATGCTGCCACCAAAGCAGGTAAAAACTAATTAAATGCCTTCGCTTATTCTTACAAACTTGCAAAGAAAGCATTTTAAATTTTCATTTTGAATTCAAATAGTCATTTTGCGAATTAATGTAAACTTTATGATTACATTGTTGGAATAACACTAGTATACCACCTTTTAAAAACATAGCTTCTTCAGCTTTTGTCCAAGGGCCCCTAGAAACAGTGTACTTAAAAGTTGCAATGGTATTGACTTAAAGGGCAGAAATAATTGTTGGTGGTGTCTGAATTATCTTACAGTAGGTATGTTGAAGTGCCCCTTATCGCACACTTAAAGGTAAAACAGTAAAGGGCAATTTACATTGGACTAAATAGATGATTTGCTCTGTTATTTGTTAAAGTGTTAGCTGGTTAAACTTCTTTCCATAGAGTGAAAATCCCCTTTTAAAAGAAAAATATATATATAGCTTAATACTTTTTAGGGTTAGTAACAGAAAAATAACCATCTATCAATATATTATATGAATTGATAAGTACTATAAATATGCAGAAATGGTTGACACATTATTTGGTAGCCCCATATCATTTGGTGTGGACTTTTTTTTTTTAGCAGTGCAGCTTACTAACCATTTGGGACATAGTTTGTAGCTGGCTTAACAATATATTCCATTTGCTGTTTTCTAGAAGTAATCAGCAGATGGAGGAGTTTCAGTAGTCACTAGGTAGCTCTAGCTTTATTGTGTTGTCAGCAAAGTCCTGTGCATCCTCTGCACTTTTAGAGTCCAAAAACGTATTTGATTAAAGTGGCTGACTATTCACACACAGCCAGTGTGTATATAATAGCTATGGAACTCTTAACTCTTCCCCTTATCTATGCTCTTCCCTAACAATAATAACTTTTCCTCGTATTTATATTTAGTTATTAGTTCTACGTTGTACCTATAGGTAGCATCAGTTTGAACCTTATATAGTGCTGCGCTCTTCAAACAGTCTAAAGAACTTTAAAGCTGGCTCACAAGAGAATGTCAGCAAATTTAACACAAAATGAATAAAAATATGTTTATCTGCGTTTCTACTTTCTCTATATCAACCAAGAGAAAGTATTGTAATCGTGAAAAAAAATATATATTTTGAGGTTTTGATGGATGGTTTTCATGTAAGCCCAAACTGTAAAAAGTGAATTTTACAATCTGTCCCTGGTCACGAATCCGAAACAGTTTATTATATTTGATTCAAACTTGATACTAGATTAATATGTCCAAATGCAGAGGATGAATCATTATATCAGCCAGTCTCCGCCTTTAGCGAGGACATGATAATGTATTGATAATTTAGATTTTACAGGGCTGTAGGCCTACTGATGTACCTCGAGACAGATTTTGGATTTTGACCTTAGCGCTCAAATTAAGGGTAATTTAATGATGGGTGCATTGAAAAAAAATATTATGATTAATGGCTAACGAATTTGTTTAAAATCGATACCTAAGAGGTGTTTGATCTGATTAATAACACTGTATACTTGGTTTTGGGCTGAAAATTTGTTTAAGGGCAGTTTACTGATGTGTGATTTTCAAAAAATCTAAATATTCTGATAGGAAGTGTTTGACCTGACAAATAAAACTATACTTTTTTGGAGGGGAGAAAGTTGTTTAAGGATATGACTTTTTTTTTTTTTAGTTAAAATATTTTAAGAATTGCTGTTACGATTTGGTTCATAATGGGCATGTTTAGTTTTTACATTATACATTTTTTTATGTATTTATTTTCTTGAAAATATATTTAACAATAATTTAGTTCACTTACATAATTTTTGAAAAATTTGAAATTTTTTAGTAATTTTAAAGGTTTTATTTCAATTTGGTATTCAAAGACTTTTAAATGATAAATAACACTGTATGTTGATTTTTATCAAATAATAAATTTAAGGGTATTTTACTGATGAAATATTTTTTGAAAATTGAATTTTTTTTTCGAAAATGGCTTTTAAGAGTTAGTTTAAAATGGAAATCTGAAAATAATTGTTTTTCATAACAAATAAAAATAATTTGAAGGTTGTCTACAAATGAATGAATTTTTCAAAACTGATTTTTTTCAATTGTCTAAAAATTTGTATAAAGTCCATATGTGATGAGTAGGACATGTGGCAGCGGACCTAAAATTATAAGACCTAAAGTGACAACTCCTAAACTAAATTTCTTAACTTCATAACACCTAACTTTATAAGACCTAACTTCATAGCACCTAATTTTATAGCTTAAGGCACAAGACCTAACTTCACTGGACCTAATTTTATAAGACCTAAAGTCATAGCTCCTAAACTTTAGGTCTTGTGAAATAAGGTCCACTGCATGTCATCCGATGAGTGTTTATTCTGATTAACAAGCTGTTAGGTTTGTTTTTACAAGGAAAATTTACTTAATTGCAGTTTATCAAAACCCTATTTTTGAACATTTTATTTCAAGCTAAAATTATCTATATGAGGTGTGTACGATTGTACTTTACCATTTATGTTTATTTAATATTGTGTTTATCTTTGTGGGTATTCGGCCTTTATCTTACAAACAATTTTACAAACTAATCAATTTGTACTAGTGATAACTTACAGCTAACAGAAGATGTATAAACGTTTTTAAAAACATGATTAAAAACAAATGGTTTTGGTTGTGAAAATTTTGACTGCCAAAAGTGACAGCGGTATGGCAGATGATATAGTTTGGCAAATGGAATATATATATATCCCCATCTGAAGAAGTTAGAACGTCCACAAGAATGTTTTAGGCGGTGCCATTCCGTGAGGGATGTCTTATCAAAATGTTTCAGTGATCAACTTAAGTCCACTCGTCTCTCACGTCTATTTTTGGCTGTTTGGGATATAGGGTTCGCAGTTTCAACCCCTACATTTTTGGCAAAAAAAAAAAATTATACAAAAAGATTTCCCCCTCTCACGACTGAGGGGAAGTTGAGGGGCTATTTCTCAGGGATCAATAAAAGCTTGAACTCGCATGCGCAGTTCGCTCTACAGCGCATTTCCATACAGGAGGGTGCGCGGCCAAACACAATTACATCTCGATACTAAAAAAAAACAAAAACACAAACGCTCTGACATTGATATTAGAGAAACGTTTGAGGAGTAGTGGTGTGATCTCCCCCCTTTTTTTATACTGCCGGTTGAATAGGGGGGGGGATTACCAAATGTCAAAACTCAACCCCCTCACCCCCTTTTTTCCTCATCCAGGGTGAGTTTACTTTTACATCCATTACTGTTTCCAGCCTGGTTCAGTTTTTTATTCAAACCACATATTTTCCACTACCGGCTTGCTAGGCCTATCATAGCTTCATATACCTTAAAATCTAACTTAAGACTAGTACAGGCACAACATCCAGTCCCCGAACGTTAATTTCATCACTGTGAAAGGGTAAACCCACATTTTGCCAATGATAAATTTTTTGGCCACGCCGGGAATCGAATCAAGGACCCTTAACTCAGTAGGTGTTAATGGGAGAATTTATTTCTAGCCGTCTTCAATCTCTTGAATCCACTCAAAGGCTACGGCCATACTTGCGACCAGCAGAACGTCAAGCAATGTTGTTATTTAAATGGAAGGGTCGCGTCGACCAAGATGCAAGTATGGCCGTAGCCAGAGTTTGATCGTTTCAAGCCTCATTTCAAACATTTAAATGAATACCCAAACATTTTTTCCGACCCCCTTGAACCACCTTTGGTTCCATAAACTCATCCCAAATGCCCTCGACACAACCCTGTCTAAAGCATTATTCGAAATATCTGTTTGCACGACCTAACGAGGTGGAAACATAACACAACACAATAAAATTCAAAATTGTAACATTTAGGGGCCCATTTATTAAAAATTAAATTAAAACTTCTTAGTTTAATTAATCAAACAAAATTGATTACACTTTATCAAGTTATAAAAGTGTTTCAAAGTATGATAGTTACAATACAAGTCTCTTATCTTTAAATAGCACCAATTTCCAAATGTTTGGTTTAAAGTCACTTAGCGGGGGTCTAAGATCATCCTCTGACGCCCTCTTGCCTCTAAGTACCCCCATAGCCCACTTTGGGAACCACTGGTCTAGAGCGTCAAGTTGTCCGGGGTACGATTCCCGGCTCGGTCGAAATATCTCTCGCTTGTGAGATTAGGGTTTATCCTTTCACAGTAATGCATCGATGGGCGGAGGACTGGGTGTTGTGTCTGTTCTAGTTCTGTTGACATTTTAGAAAACATTCTAAATTATTACAAGTAAGGAGTTTGTATTAATTGAGAAGGAAGAGCTATTTAATTAACTTATTGCCCGAATTATAAAAGTTATAGTTTTTTGTTATCACCGAGTTACTATCTGATCAAATTATACGCATGATAATTACTCTAACAGAGTAGGGATGAAAAGGGAAGCATTTTAGAGCTAATCTACACGCATTTGCGTGGAAGGAGGGGTAGTAAATCATTTAGGGAAAACCACCCTCAGTATACCCGTCTTCAGAAGGCCAGTCTAACACGAGTGACGCCCTTAGGGGCCTTCCTTAAATTATATAAGGGTTTTGGGGAGTTGGGGTTCAGTATTTTCTTACGTTTTCTTGTTGGGGGAGGGCGGTCAGAATCCAACTTACGTAAGGTTTTTTTTATCAATGTTTATGGTAAAAAACTTTTTTTTGCAAAAAAATAATTATATTAATATTAAAATTTCACTTATATTTAATTTACTTATTGAAATTAAAGTATTCTAAAATTTCATACCACTTGCTTTGTTACCAATCCTTATAAATACAACTAAACTATTAAAAAATTATAATTTACCAAATCGTAAAGAAAATACGTAAGATAAAAAGGAGGGGGAATCTTACGATCCCTCACGTAAAAGGAAGGGGGTATCGAAAATTATGAAAAAAAAGCCCGAAGCGGGCAATATTATAAAACCAACCAATATGTTATGGAAATTTCCATTAACAGTTTTACTGCTTTTACAAACCTAATTTATGAATTTGTTTTATTTTAATTAATTATTGTCACATTAAATTTTGGCTTTGAAAGATTACATTTATAATTCGACCAACAAGTTAATTTATTAATCTCTTCCTTCTCAATCTGTTAATTTAGTTTGTGGATCGTGTGTTGATACATTGTGATTTTCCCATAGGAAGGACCTTTTAAAAAATACAAACAGAATTATTTGCGGTCAACATTTACATTATTTAATCATATAACCATTTTTATTTTATAGGCAGCCCTCTCTCTAAGAGAAAAAATTGATGAAGACATTGACTCAATTCGGTGGATGCATGATCTAAGGCGTCACTCTAGCACTAGACAAGACTGATGGTGACGGGGAGATCGAGGTTCGAATCTCGGTCGGGTGTACTGATAGGTTTTTTTTCCAAACTAGTTTTCCACTCTCCCCCCGCGCAGATGCGGGTACAGTTCCTACAAATATAACCTCTTTAATCCCTAAAACCTCTAGCGTAATTAGTACCTAAGCGTATAACCCAATGTTGATCTCGGTGGTCTTGGGGTAAAGTGCTTGCCTCAGGGTCTGGTGCTCAGCCGTAGTCAATGGATTTTTCTTGAGCGATCAAAATCTGTTGCACACCTTCCTTCGGGGGGGAAGTAAAGCCGTCGCTCACATGTGACATGTGGCTCACATGGTAGGTATGAGAAAATACCTCTTCCGGCAATATTAATAGGCTCTTTCTTACTCGCTCGTTCGTAGAAATTTATTGGTGTATACCCGTACGGTTAGTAAGACGCGGTGCTGATTAATAGGATAACCCGAACGGTTTGTAAAAAGCTAGAAGAAACAAAAAGTCGTCTACTTCGCTGTCCACGAGAATATCTCCATGTCGTAGCGACTCGCTCATGTCTGTCAATACCAACCCTGTCTGTCTTCCCCCCCCCTGTTCGAATTCTAGTCAACAGGCGCATCAATCTAACCGACTATCAGTAGCTGGACGAGTTCACAAACTGAAATGTTGCGCTCTCTTTTTCTCAAAAACTCGTCATTTGCTGTCATCAGCCCATATTACAAACAGAAGATAAATGAAATAGGGGAGCTAGCGGGAGAGCAAAATAAAGGAAGTTTTAAAAAAAAGGGCTGAGGCTACACATTGATTTTGACATGAAGTCCACTTTTTTTTATCCCAGCATCTTACCATCTGTTCAGGTTATACACACCTATATGATAATTACTCTAATTGGTAGGGATGAGGTAGGAAGCATTTTAGAGGTAATCTACCCGTATTTGCGTGGAATGAGAGTGGAAAACCATTTAGGGGAAAACAGCCTTCATTCAACCCGATCGGGATTCGAACCTAGATCTCCCCGTCATCAGCAGGCCAGTGTAACACGAGAGTGACGTCATAGAGCAGGCGTGTATAACTCGTCTAACCATAAGGGCTACATTGAACATTGAAAATAATGAGGGGGTGAATTTCAGAAAATTCAACATTGTCACCATCTTAAGTGGAAAAATCTCAATTTTAAAATTCTTACTTTAGCAAAAATAAAATAAAATATTAAAACTTAGGCCTTACCTATATTTTTTTAACGAAAATTTGAAACATTTTAAACTTGTATCAAGTGCGTAAGTGAAGTAACGTTCAAAACAGGTGACAATTACGTATCGCTCGGGTTTTTGTTCCTTTACATATGTGAAAACACACTTGTATGCTTACAAACATTGCACACATTTGGTGTGCAGATTTAACCATTTTTGGGGATCGATCTTTGGTTAGTAATAAGTAAAATTTGGTACACCAACTTCACTTGCTAGATTTCACCAAATAATTACCAACTTCCAAATGTCATAATGTCAATTGTGTTACTACAAAGTTTAGAAAAAAACTAATCGTGCCACATTGTTTGTTGGTTCAATCAAAGATCCTCGGGCCGCACAGAATCATGGATCGTGCCACATTGTTTGTTGGTTCATCGAAAGATCCTAGGGCCGCACAGAATCATGGATCGGGCCACATTGTTTGTTGGTTCAATCAAAGATCCTCGGGCCGCACAGAATCATGGATTGGGCCACATTGTTTGTTGGTTCAATCAAAGATCCTCGGGCCGCACAGAATCATGGATTGTGCCACATTGTTTGCTGGTTCAATCAAAGATCCTCGGGCCGCACAGAATCATGGATTGTGCCACATTGTTTGCTGGTTCAATCAAAGATCCTCGGGCCGCACAGAATCATGGATCGGGCCACATTGTTTGCTGGTTCAATCAAAGATCCTCGAGCCGCACAGAATCATGGATCGGGCCAGAAGTTTGATATGCCTACCCTAGACCATTCGGCCACTGAAGCGGGTAAGTGCACCTTAAACCAACAACATTGATAATTTTTTTACATCCATTACTGTTTTCAGCCTGTGGCTTGAGTCAGTTTTTTTTATTTAAGCCATATATTTTCCACTACCGGCTTGCTAGGTTTGTAATAGTTTCATATGCCTTATAATCTAACTTAAGACTAGGACAGACACAACATACAGCCCCCGGCCGCTAATTTATCAATGTGAAAGAGTAAACCCTCATTTGACTAAAGATAAATTTTTCCCCCATTTCGGGAATCGAGCCCGGGAGCCTTAGCTTATTAGACAGACACGCTACCTACTGAGCTAAGGTGTCGGATGACAACGATGATTAAAAGTCACTAAAATTTGGTATTCAAGAAACATGTACTTATATGATCTATTAGACAATAAAAAATATTACAAACTTCCAATAACACTTCTTGATGGATTACTGTATAATTAATTTTTACATTTTTAATTACGTGGACTGAGAATATAAACATAATAGTAATATTTTTACTCCCGCCGCTGTGGCAACACGAGTTTCCAGTTTTCAAACAGCGGGCCTCCTATAAAAATCAGACTGTAACTAGTTTGTTTTCACGAACATTATAATGTGATGGTGAGGGGTTGTGAGGGGGTAATATGTAGATAACGGAGAGGGGGAAGTTTTAAATCACTCCTCCACCCCCTTCTTTCAGTGGTTGGCAGCCCTGCCGTGACTTCCGCAAGTCACGAGATTCTGGGGGACGAGGGGGGTTACTTCACGATAAGACCAACCAACCCCTTAGGGGAGTGACCCTCAAGTGCACGTGGCTGATCTCAACCCTTCTGTTTAAAAAAATAAAGGTGTTTTCTTAGTGGTTAAAATAGCCTTTAGTTTTGTGTTTGAAAAATGTTGATTTGGCTACTGATACAGAGGTCCCGAGTTTGATATCTGGCGCTTTCGGATTTTCTGTGAAGCTGTGGGTCTGGAACGTGGTCAACTCGGCCTCGTAGGGACAATTTGATGAGCTACTTGAACAAAGAAGTAGCGGCTCCGGGCTGGATAACTGAGAATAATGGCCGTAGGATTTGTTGTGCTAACCACATGACACCCTTTATCCTCAGAAGCTGACACTATCTTCGTCAGTAGATGGAGGACGATCAGTTGGAATGGCTCGATTGCGAACTGATGCCATGGAATTTTCCCTACCAAACTTGAGGTCATTTTCGGGCCGCAGCCTGTACAAACATGATTGTTTGATTAATACATTCTATAGTCAATACCAGCGGTTCCCAAAGTGTGCTCCGCGAAACATCTCCAAGTCTTCCGCGAAGAGATTGGAAAGAAAAATAAATAAAATAAATGTGACAAGTCCTCAAAACTGCGAGTTTGTGCGGCCAAGTAAGTTCCTTATTTCTCTGAAATTAGTGGAGAAAATAACATTTTGAATGAAATAAAACTTGATGCTTAATATGCCGAAATGCTTAAAAATTCGTTTCCATAGTGAGTAATGCTTTCATTCGGTTTAGTACCTATGTAGGCGCTAGGTGAAACTAGCTTCGCCCTTATGCCAAAGACACGTATGTGCAAAATTGATGCTTTGAGAAAACAATATTTAAAATTCCAATTTTAAATGACTTTCAATGGGAAAAATTAAGTTTAGATCAAATTTTAAGCTGTTTAGAACTCGAAAAATAATTTGTGCTTTTACTATACGATAAAATATCGACTAACAATTTTAAAAATACATTTAGGTAAAAAGAGCAAAACATGGCAGTGCTCCGTGATGAATTTCTCTCCTGAAAAGTGCTCCGCGATTCAAAAAGTTTGGGAACCACTGGTCTATACTTTTGTTTTTGCAGTACGTGTACTACCCGTCCAGACTATATTCATATTAGCGTTAATAATATATTCACCTATAAACCGATCGTGTAGTGAGATGCGGTAACAAAATAAATAAAGGAAGATGACAGCTATAAATTTGGGGAATAAAGGACACAAGTATTTCCTGTCACTCTCTGACGAGTTTTAAGGACTGCAAGTTATGTATCAATGGGAACTATCAACATAAAAAAAGAGACTGGCCCAGTCACTGTTAGCTCCTTCATTGTATGTCCTGAGGAGGGCTATGTCGCCATTTGGTCTGCAATTTTCTAGCCGGACGAATAGTGGAACATTTTCATACAATTTTATAATCCTTAATCCTATTATTTTGAAAGCATAGGTTTAGTAGTCTACTAATATTCAACATAT
This sequence comes from Timema bartmani, assembly GCA_902151455.1. Taxonomy (NCBI): domain Eukaryota; kingdom Metazoa; phylum Arthropoda; class Insecta; order Phasmatodea; family Timematidae; genus Timema; species Timema bartmani. Next base: position 148,565 of record CABFWB010000614.1, on the reverse strand, counting down.
TCTCTTCAAAAGTAATGTGGCCAATAAAACTATTCCATGGAGATAGAACCAAATTAATTCTTGATGATCCATGGAGATATAACTGATAAAGCTTGAAATGCATGGAGATATAACTGAATTAGCTCGTGATTATGAATGGATAAAGAACTGAATTAGCGCGTCACAATGCACGGAAATAGAACTGAATTAGCTCGTGATTATGAATGGATAAAGAAATGAATTAGCGCGTGACAATGCACGGAGATAGAACTGAATTAGCTCGTGACTATGTATGAAAAAAAAACTGAACTAAACCCTATGCATGACTTAATTGGTGCTGACTGACAGTTCACAGCTGACAACTGACGGCTTTGAAACGCCACCAGACCAAATTATTAATCCCTACGTTGAACCATATGATCTACAAAAAACATGTGTTTAACAGCTGTAACTTCTGACAGTCAAAATTTAGGTATATACCTAAATGTTGAGTGTCAGAAGTCAGCTGTGAGCTGTCAGTCAGCACCAAATAAGTCGTGGAGCTACTGTAGCTCGTGATTATGAATGGATAAAAAACTGAATTAGCGCGTGACAATGCATGGAGATAGAACTGAATTAGCTCGTGATTATGAATGGATAAAGAACTGAATTAGCGCGTAACAATGCATGGAGATAGAACTGAATTAGCTCGTGACAATGCATGGAGATAGAGGTGAATTAGTTATTGATTATCCATGGAGATATAACTGAACTAGCTCGTGACTACATGGAGATAGAACTGAAATAGCTCGTGACTCTGCATGGAAATATAACTGAACTAACTCGTGACTCTTCATGGAGATAAAACTGAATTAGCTCGTGAGTATGCATGGATATAGAATTGAACTAGCTCGGGACAGCGCATGAAGATAGAACTGAAATAGCTCGTGACTCTGCATGAAAATAGAACTGAAATAGCTCGTGACTCTGCATGGCGATAGAACTGAACTAGCTCGTGACTCTGCATGAATATATAACTGAATTAGTTTGTGACGGTTCATGGATAAATAACTGAATTAGTTTGTGACTGTTCATGGATAAATAACTGAATTCGTTTGTGACTGTTCATGGAGATAAAACTGAAAAGAGTATTCTTCCTCCCACACGGCAGGTCCCATTTTCCCACCCCTGAACCTCTTAGCACTATCTTTCCCTGTAAAGAGCCGAGATACTTCCAAGTGGAGGATATTAAAGAAAGGCTTGGCAGCTCCACTGGCCAACATCTTTCATTTCGAGGGAGGCGCTTGCTCCTCGAGTGCGCCGGTTTACACCAACTATCGCGCTCCTTTGAATTCTCACAACTTGGCGAACTCTTATATAAAAGCCAGAAAGTTGAGAATCTCGACTATGAAAAGCGTTCTCTTTATATTACTCCAAACGCCCCTCTCCCCCTTTTGCCACCACATCACCTTCTACACCCTAGGCATTTTTTGTTTGGGTAGTTTATGTGCACTTTCTAAATACACATCTTTTATCAGCACAAGTCTTACAAAATACTACACACCTGGCCTCATAACCCTAGATTTATACTAATAGGTCGACCATGTGTAGAAATAGTAACTATTTTCGTCAGTGTCACCTAAAATCGAACCCTGACCCTTGGATTTGTTGACAGTCGCATTAACAGCGTTTCCGTTGCTTCAGTTCAATAGGTGTTTTCTCTGCTTCAGTCTAATAGGTCTTTCATCTGCTTCACTCTAGAAGGCGTTTAATCTGATTTAATATAGTCAGCATTTCATCTGCTTCAGTCTAGCTGGCATTTCATCTGTTTCAGTCTAGTTGGAATTTCATCTGCTTCAGTTTAGTTGGCATTTAATCTGCTTTAATCTAGTCAGCGTTTCATCTGTTTCACTCTAGAAGGTGTTTCATCTGCTTTAATCTAGTCAGCGTTTCATCTGTTTCACTCTAGAAGGTGTTTCGTCTGTTTCACTCTAGAAGGTGTTTCATCTGTTTCACTCTAGAAGGTGTTTCATCTGCTTTAATCTAGTCAGCGTTTCATCNCAAAATTAAGGTACAAGTACAAATTCGGGGGCTGTGTTACCATAAAAAGCACTTCAGAGAGCTTCCAGAGGTGTTTATTATTTATAATTTTTTCTAGCCTTCGGCAGTTATGGTGTTATGTTGTCATAAAAAAAATTTCAGATAGCTTCTAGAGGTGTTTAATATTTAGAATTGTTTCGGCAGTTAGGGGGTTATGTTGCCATAAAGAAACACTTTAGAGAACTTCTAGAGCTGTTTAATATCTGGAATTTGTCCTAACCTTCGGCAGTTAATGGGTTATGTTACCATAAAAAATACTTTAGAGAACTTCTAGAGCTGTTTAATAATTAGAATTTATCCTAGCCTCCGATAGTTAGGGGGTAGTGATGCCATAAAAAAACCCACTTCAGATAGTTTCTAAAACAGTTTTTATTTAGAATTTTTTCTAGCCTCCGTCAATTGGGGGATGGGCCCACTAAACCCCCCCTGAAATTATTGGCTGGCTACGACCTTGTCTGTTTCACTATAGAAGGTGTTTCATCTGCTTTAATCTAGTCAGAGTTTCATCTGTTTCACTCTAGAAGGTGTTTCATCTGTTTCACTCTAGAAGGTGTTTCATCTGCTTTAATCTAGTCAGCGTTTCATCTGCTTTAAGCTAGTATGCGTTTCCGTTGCTTTGGTCCAGTAGGTGTTTTTTTATTTTTCCGTTTGCCATAGTACCAAGAGGCTATAGAAAGCTAACCTAAGGGGGAAGGATGAGTAGATGAATTATATTACCAGTACTAACTACAGAGCAGGATTATAATTTATTTTCATGATACTATACAAGTATCTATCTACCTTTGGGAGAAGATGGGAAACACATCGTAGGAGGATATTATTCTGAGTGCAGGTGGTAATGGACGAAGTCAGACGTGTTAACCCATACCCTAGCCCTGTTACTCTCACCGTGTGAGACTCCGGTGTGGCTGTTCCCCTTCTTCCCTCGGAACACATAATACGTCAACTCCCCCGATAGTACGTGGCAGGAAGGAAATAGATGGACCTGTCAAACATCGACTGATCGATACCCGGCCATTTCCTCGTGTCGGGATGATTCGCAGCTGCCAACCCCGGCAGTAGGGGATACAGCTGGTAAATTGTCGGGGGTAGCTGATAAGTTGGATGGGATTGCTCGCTTTCTTCTCTCCGATCTGCACAGACAACGGCACGAAACAAATAGAGATACAGTCCGATTTTGATAGCAAGAAACTTTTGTGACACTTGCAAAATTTATCAAAACAAGTCAAGTCATGTGATCCGCAGATGTCACTTTTCATTATCAATATCTATGAAACTATACTTATAATATATTAGAAACCCACTTCGATGGCCTAATGGTCTAAGGCTGTGGTTTTTGGGAAGATCGGGGCTCAAATCCCGGTCGGTGTCTACTGAGGGCTGTTTTCCCTAGATGGGTTTCAGGTCTCCTTCCACGCAAATTTGGATACACTTCCTCTAAATTCAACCTTCCTCATCCTTTAGCACATTAGAGTAGTTAGTAAACTACATATGCAAAAAAACGAGAAGGGTAGTAAGACGCAGCGCCAAACAAAATAAATGATAACATCTTACCATATATATTTTTTTGAGCGCTAAACATATTTTTGTATTTTCTAAAATTTCATCCCTAACCAGAATCTATTATTACTACCCGTTCGAGCTATCCGCACTTTAATCACGCAAATGAAGTAAAGAAGGTAGAATTGAGAGAACACGAGGGAAAACATTTAGAAAAAAAAAATCACCCCCCAGTACACGTTGTTTGAATCCCAATCTCCCCGTCCTTGGCAGTCCACTCTACTGCTAGAGTAACGTTTAGTACAGTATGGACCAACTGGTGGCCCGCGGGCCAAATGCGGCCAACGCTCTCTGGCACTCACAATATCCTGGAGAGAAATCAAAGGGAAACCCTTGATGGCAGATGTGAAATAGATAATGATTCAAATATAAATATTTATTTAAAAAGGTAATGATTTAATTTAATCATGCATTTATTTGATTAATAAAAATATATATAAATTTATATTTAGTTGTTTGTGAAAGTGTGTGTACGTGGATATTTCATAATACATTTTTGGGAGAGTAATACACTTTTTTAACAGTAAAATTTGAAAGATTCTACCAACCAAAAATACAATTTATACATACATATTAAAAGTAATTGTTTATTAAGTGTTATTTGTAGTCTTGTTGGGACTACTAAATATATCTTCGGCCCACAGTGCAAACTGATAGTGAGATTCGGCCCTTGAGATTATAAATGCTGGATCACCCTGCAGTAGACCATTTAACCACCTAAATGGATTGTTAGTTTTTGTTTAAAATCAAGTTGAAATAAGTGGCTAATTATCATCACGCTACTGCTAAGGCGTAACCTACTAAGGATAAAGAGTAACTGAAAGCTGCCATGAGTGTAACAAAATAAAGAAACAAAAATTCGCGATTATACAACGGGCTAATCAATAACACAGTTTACTTCAGGGAGAAAATCACGAATGGATCCACCCAATCACAATTGAAACGAGGCATTTTTGGGGCGCCTGTTCATTACCATAGAATATACACAGGAAATTTGGTCACACGCCCAGCACATTATCGGAAACAATAGCCAGAAAAATGAAGCAAATCTGAATAAACATCGGCAAGAGTGCGCGCGCGTACACACACACACACACACACACACACACACACACACACA
>CABFWB010000614.1:59152-142878 GCA_902151455.1 Timema bartmani | reverse complement strand
GAGGATTATTGAGGAGTATTTAGTAGTGTTATCTCCCTTGTAAAGATTACAATGATAGTCTCTGATAAGAAACAAGGAGGATTATTGAGGAGTATTTAGTAGTGTTATCTTCCTTGTAAAGATTACAATGATAGTCTCTGATAAGAAACACGGAGGATTATTGAGGAGTATTTAGTAGTGTTATCTCCCTTGTAAAGATTACAATGATAGTGTGAAAAAGGATTAGTTAGGAGTCTTTACATGAATACCATATTAGAAATAGTCTCGCCATATTTGTAATTGCCTTTCTATCTTTCTTGATCTTGTTCACTGACTGGCATTACTGTGAGATGTGAAACCGGTTATGGTAGATGAAGAAGATGTAAAAAGTTTGTGTAAAAATTGTATTGTTGAAACCTAGTTTCTTGCTATCGTGAATAAACGGTCAAGACACATTATGGACAAAATATGAGAAAAAACCGCACCGAGCACTCTAGCACGTTCTCCATTCCTGGTATTATGGGGAGACCCTGAAAATAAACCTGATTGGAGACTTCGGGGTTTGAATCCTGGTTAGGTGTACTTAGGGAGTTTTTTCCTAAATAACTTTCCCTTCTTCCCCATGCAAATGTGGGTACACTTAATTTAAGTTCAACTTTTCTCATACTAAACACAATAGCATAATTATTACATATGTGTATAATCCGAATGAGTAGTAAACAGCGGTAATGAAATAATTTTTTTTTCAAAGGGGTGTTTTTTCAAACCCACGCCCTTGAAATATTGTCAAAATATTTTCCTTTCTTCACCGCCCCCACCTCCCAACACCAGAGGTATATTAGTCTAATGTATTCCTATTTTTAGCATCAAGGTGTGGAATTCCACACGTGGTAACCATTTGGGAACCGCATAGAGGGAAAATATCGAGTGTTAAAGTTGTCAGCAACGAGTCGCATTGTTGACGCAGACACGTTGCAAGCACGTGGGGCAGACAGCAGGGGGAGATGCTGAGCTCTTGTCCAAAAAAAACTCCCCCATTTGACGGCAATCCGCTTTCCCTCTCAAGGGACATGGGGAGGGGGGAGGGAGTGCTTGAGATGATGTCTGTCGGAGGGTCCATCACTCCCTCCCTTCATCACATGAACAATTCAGATTACATCGCCTTGCGCTATTCCACTCATCAAGGTCCGTCTAATAGGTCAGATCACGTTGGGAACAACCAAAATACCTGCGGGGTTCGCGAAATCTTCCAGGGGGTCCGCCAAAATATTTCCGTAATGGCGTGTTTTTTTAATGAATAGCTTGTGAAATTTTGTGAGGCACATTTACAAGATTCTATTATCTAAAGTTGACGTGTTTTCTGTCCATTGTCTCTTCAGAAACCTATGCTTACTTTTCCTGCTACCCCATCAATAATTTGTTTCGTTTTCCACAACAGAAACAGGCTCAGTTCTGAAAGTGACTTGAGATTATATTTATCGTCTATGGTTCCTGACTTTAATGCTTTTCACCATCCTTCTCACTAAGACACGCGCAGAGCTTGGTAGCTGTTAAACCTTGTAAACAATTTTGAAACTTAAATCGGTATGGAATTTTATGACTACTATGTAAAACAGCCATTTCCAGTACCACTTTAAAAAAACATGTGAAATGGAATATTGTGATAATAAAGATACAAAAATGTTACTACTCTGCTTATTTAATTTCAGTTTTAATTTTTTAAATAAATGTATAATTATTTTAAATTAGATGTACTTATTTTCAATATTATTCCATTATTTTTGGCGGGGTATCGCAAAGTTCCAACCGGAGCTATACTAGGTTAATTTAAAAGTATAACACCTTTTGATTGCAATAAATAAATTAAATAACAATTAGTTATAAAATTATGTGTGTGGCTATAAATATTTATCAGGGGATTCGTGCTACTCAGATGTTTGTAAAAGGGGTTCGCGCCCATAGGCCCTTTTGCATGCTCCCACCAAGCTCTCCATACTGAAATCGAATTTCCTTTGAAAAATAAAAATGACAAAAATGTATTGACACATTTCCAAATGTAAGAAACGGTTGTTTTGATAGCAAATTATATGGTGGAAACAAAAAAAGGTTGGGTGATGTATTCAATCAAAGATTTGCACAATTTAGTGAAATTGAGACAATCTTTTTTTAAATCAGTTTAATATCGTGGATATCAGTATAATTTCCAAATATATTAATAAAATGTACGAAATAAATGTTCAAGAATTGGAATCAGAGATCTCGGAACTACAGAACAATTACTTATCCCTCAAGGCTTAACTTACAAACAAAAATTTCTGGAGACTAGTATACTACACAAAATTTCCTTAGAGGATTATCTTTGGGATGAAGATTAAATCACCGAGTCGATGCGATACGGACAAGTGCACGCCAACCTTTAGACTAACCTGCTTATGACGGGGAGATCAAGGTTCAAATCCCGGTTGGGTCTACTGAGGAGGATTTTTCTAAATGGTTTCCCACGCTCCTTCCACGCAAATGCGGGTAGATTACCTCTAAAATACTCCCTTTCTCATCCTTATCCAAATAAAGTAATTATCATATATTTGTATAACCTGAACAGGTATTAAGAAGCGGTGATAAGAAAAAAAATCTTAGAGACGTGAGATGGAAAAAAAAGTCTGTAGGTCGCGTGCTGATATGATAAAATGTTTCAGGAAATGTACGTTGAAATGTCCTTTATGTAAAATAAAATAAAATAGTGGAGAATCTTGTTAAAAATAACACGGCGGGATTTGGTTGATGTCTACTCTCAAACTAAGACAGTTGTGTTACATTGTAAGTTGAATTGTTGGGTAGAAGGAATTGGGGGTTTGGGGGGAGGGGGGGGCGACTTCCCATATCAAACATTAGACAAAGGGCAGCGCTGGGGTATCGTTTTCTGACCAGGGTGTGCGGTTGTGTCTGAGAATACTGGTTCAGCCTACATTGCGTCTCAAGTTGAGAAGGGATCAGATAACAGCCTAGCCTAGTCTACAGAACACGAAACAGTCGAGCTAAAGGTCCCGAGTTCGATTCCCGACACGGTCATTATTGGTGATATGTGGGGCTGCCCTTTCACAACTAAGAATAAACGGCTAGATGGCTGGATGTTGTGTGGCAGTTCTCGATTTAAGTTAGTTTGTAAATCGTGTGTTGATATAATCGGTCGGTTCAGAAAGTGCGCGTTAAATATCTAAAAAAAAGAACCAGTCTTTTTAGTCACTTTTATTAAAATAAGGTTTTTCCAAACAAAATAAATACAAATCCGATAAAGTTAGGGAGAAGATTTTTGACAGATACTAACGCTACTAAAACAATGTTTACGTATTCATACGTGAAGTCTTGTGACTATAAGCTGTCAATTTTGATGGTATTAATACATACAATTTTTTTTTACTGTGTCACCAAGTCTAAACTTGTCAGATATGTACTACTCAAGTCTCAATTTGTCGGATATGTACTTCTAAAGTCTCAACTTGTCAGATATATACTACTCAAGTCTCAACTTATCTGACATTTACTACTCATGTCTCACAGTCATATACGACTCAAGTCTCAACTTGTCAAACATGTACTACTCAAGTCTCAACTTGTCAGACATGTACTACTCAAGTCTCAACTTGTTAGACATGTACTACTCAAGTCTCAACTTGTCACACATGTACTACTCAAGTCTCAACTTGTCACACATGTAACTTACTACTCGGAGGTGTATAGTTTCAGTCCAGGCCTCATGTTGTAACTTGACACATCCCTCCTAGGTAACGTTTCACCTGAGACTTGATGGGGCACATTGTACTAGAAGAAAATTCATGGGCATGAGAGAGTGAAAGTCTTGCATTAATTGTACTATTTATTTAAAAATAATTTTCAAACCAATATTTACCAATAATATACATAAGTTTTCGAACTGTCAAATGCGTCACTCTCGCAATAGACTGAACTGCCGATGACAGGGAGATCAGCGGTCCTATCCCCGAGACGTTTCGAATTGATTCCATTGCGAGATCGGGCGTTCACGTGACACATTCTCGAAACTTTTTACATTTAGCTATACTTGAAAAAAAAATTCGTTACGGATTGAGATTTTTTCATTCGGATGGATCTCACTGCGGTTCCACCTCTCGGAACCGTCAATCTCGCGACAGATAGTTCAAAAGTATTAATTTTGCTGTTGGACAAAATGTAAAATGGTGGAAGCATGGATGGACTATTTGATAATAAGAGAACTTGGAGAATTCAAAAATGAATTTAATAGAATACCACGTATATTTAGTGAACGCGAATATCATACATGATGTAATAAGTTATACTAATAATAGCTTTTTATTTAATCATTTAGTGAATCAAAGAAACATAAAATATGGTACATACCTTCCACAAATTCAAGTATAATCTGCTTTTGCTTTTTGCTTATTTTATTTTTATCAATCTTTATTTAGACTTTACCGAGCTAAACTTAACCAACATCAAATAAAACCGAGATAAAACGAAGATGGCGAAGACAAATTTTGTTATTCTATTGTTTAAATGGCTGAAGGGTGCGTTCACACAGCTATAAAGTAAATTTCAAATCATAACTTAATTTTCGAAACCGGAAGTTCGGAATTTTTCGCTTAATACGAAATTAGAAGACTCGACACGAATTGCAAGATTTTAAACTCAAGAATAGTTTATCCAGAGAGTGTCTTTTCCGAAATTATTTTCTACTTTTCCTTCACGCAAATGCGGTTGCACTTCATATAAATCCAACCCTCCTCATCTCTATCACACTAACGTAATTAGTACATATGCATATAAATCAAATGGGTGGTAAGAAGTGGTACTTAAAAAACAGTTTACTTTTAAAATCAGGAGGCTGTATTAGCTGGAGAGAAAATGAAGAATTTAACCATTTTTCATCCGGTTGGGCTCAAACCTTGCCCTAATTGGGCCAGCCTCCACCACAACTTATACACACAAGTGAGAGTTTCAGATGTGAGAGTTATATTTTAATACAAATGAGGAGGCTGGAACCAAAATACAAATTACACCAAATTGAGATCAGGTTTTCTGTTCACGTTGTTCTAACAGGCTAAGCTTGGTTCACACGTTCACCAGAAATAAAAGAATAGAGTCTTCTTGTCTTGCGCAGCAATTCACACGTTAGAAGAAAATTTACCGTCGATATAAATTGAAAAGATTCCTACACCTTAGCTTAGTCGGTAGAGTGTCTGTCTGCTGAGCTAGAGGTCCTGATTTCGATTTCCGGCATAGCCGAAGTATCATTGGTAAATTGTGGGGTTTCTCCTTTTACAATGATTAATTAACGGCCAGGGGACTGGATGTTGTGTCTATTCGAGATCTAAGTTAATCTATAAATCTTATGCTGATATAATTAGTTGATTCAGAAAGTATAAGTTAAATACCTCAACTTTTTTTTTAATATTAAAAACCATAGAAAGGAACCTTTTCGGCAGTTATAAAAGTTACGGAAACAATTTTAATACTTCATTCATTTGTCAAATCATGCTATCTGCAAATGTCACTTTTGATAGATACTACCAATACTCATGAAATAACACAAATAATGGCCGGCCTCTTGGGCTAGTGTTCAGCATTACTGGCTGATAATTTAGAAGTTCCAGGTTCGATTCTCTGCAGTACAATAGGTGCTCTTCCCGAAGCGGAGTTTTTCCTATAGACGCCATGCTCTGGTTACTTAGGCTTAAGTTAGGTTTAAGACTTCTATTGACACCACATAATCATAATCATTATCACGTCATCTCATCAGGGTGAAGTAACCGCAAGTTCATGGTACCACAACCTCAGAAGATGGTTACATATCCGTCACCGCCAGTGTTGCCAACTCTACGATATGGATACTACTTTTGATATAATTTCAACACGTGTACAATCCAATTTTAGGATATCTTCTAAAAGTAATATTCTGTGGCCCTGTTATCTAGTAACAAATTTTACATAATTTTTTTTTTTATGAAAATCGCAGGGCTTATCAATATAATGCCAGAAAGTATTATACTACCGTCAAAATACAATCCATTTTAGGTATATGTACTATCGCTAGAGACTATAGACTTGGCAACACTGTTTCACCTCAAGTAGAAGACCAGTAATGTCTACTTGTCTAACCCAGTGTTTTTCAAACTGTGCTCTGCCAGTTATCTCAATCTCCACGAGTAAATTTCAGACTATTCTTTTTTTTTTACAATCTAAAATAGCATCATCAATCAGGATTGACAATTTGTTCAAATCTGAATAAAGGACATTCGTCAAAGGCGCAGCCAGAACATGTAAGCTTTTCCGTTTGTCTTATGCTTGTAAAATTAACCGGCCCCGTGATGTCAGTGCACCTGGCTACGAGTCTAGGGGTCTCGAGTTCGATTCCCGGCTGGTACCTTGGTTATTTACCCCTTAAGGAGAACTACCCCAACGGTCACCAGGGTTTGGTTAGTTAGGCTTAAGTTAGGTTTAATTGTTAATACTGGTTCCACACCCTCATATTCACTATCACCATCATTTCATCAGGACATGGAAAGAACCTTCATGGAAAGGATATACGATTAGTACATTCGGGCGTCTCCTGGGCAACAGTACACTAGTACTGGATACTCTTTACACAAACTGGACTACGATTGATGTAGTCCAGACGCGCAATACTAATACTTGTCAATTTTAACTGTCGCTATTGATGTTCAAAATATCAGTGTAAATATTTGTATATTTGTTTATTTGTATGATTTCTGGTACAAGGGCTCCTTCGGTCTAAAATGTTTAGGAACCCCTGGTCTAGCTTACAAAATCTGGTCGCATACGCTAAAAACTAATAATGAAGTTAAAAATATACCATTGTTTTCCTTAATATCATGTATTTGTATTTTCCAATAGGTCCTTCCTACCAGAATCCTAATGTATGTTGAACCATGATGTTTTTGTAACGCAAACTAAGAAACAGCTGACTATCAACGTGCTTTATTTTCTAGTGTATAAACAGATATTTTAGTTTATTGTCCCGATGAATGTTTTCAAATTATAGAGCTGTGTCGTGATATAACTCAACACGTCGACACACGCGCGAGTTATTTCGAATCTGCCCAAAACAGTCGACGCAGCTGTTTCCCTATTATGCCTAGTTTCACAGCGCATGCACCGATGCCGATGTTCTAATTCTCTCAGAAGGGAAACACAAGAACACTACAGGCCACGCCATGGTTTTAACCGTGTCTTGAGTGGGAGTGTAAGGGACGCTTGGAAAAGGTTCATGTTTTTGCAGGTTTTATATCATAATAATTCAAATATTTCTCCAGTAGATACATAGAGTTTCATTTTCTTCACATGGTGATTATAACAGCTCTTAAATATTTGTCAAGGGTGTCCTGGAATTTAATGACAACTTTTTCTTTGCATTAAAAAAGGTTGACATCTAATACCTCTATGCTCATGACAGATATCAAACAAATGTCGATATTACCATGTGGAGAAAATTAAATTTAGCATATTTAATGAAGAAAGATTTTATTTATTTTGGATAAAAAAAAGCTTAGATATAAAAATAAAATAACAAGTTGACACATTTCGTGTAAAAAAAAGAATTAGTAAACACAAATTAATTTAAAAGATATGTAAAACCACAAAGGTTTATAGAGATATGTGTGGTTACATTACTCTACGAAGAACTGGATGAGAACCTCCCGTGTACAGTAATAATTGTTAATAAACAACTCGCTTATCCGAGCAGGGCTTTGTGACGTCTGTGGAAGCCTCCTGGGTATGTTCATGCACCTGGTTTCGAAATTTTAATTGAATCTTCCAACCATGTATTGTCAAGCCGAACAGACAAAGCTGAAACTATCCCAAGTCGAGCCGAGAGAGTCAAGTGGATGGGGCATAAGCCTTGTAATTGGTTCAAAGCTAGCCACGTGACCGCGTTTCTAATCTGCTCTTGTTTGTTTTGTTCAGCGAACGTAAAATTTATTATGAACCGTCATTTTACTATTTTAGTTCAACTATTTGCGCGACATATTTCCGCTTGACTGCAGCACCGTCGTTTAGTTAACGTGGTTTTGAACAATTGCTCGGTATTTCCCCGCATTATGGAAATAGCAGAGAAACACAATAAACACGCCGAGGAAGCTGGTGACTATGGTACAACATTCCTTGCATAGCTCGGGGCTTTTCCATGGAGATGTTATGCTGGTGCTACGTACGGAAACTACAACAGGATGAAGAAACATCGAGATCGGTTGTAAACAACACGTCCTGTATGGTCATACATCCATTGGAAGGACCTCTTAGGGCGGGTGCAGATAAGCTTAGTCAGTCAACTTTTCAAGGAAAGGCCATTTAGAAAATACAAACACATTTTTTTTGCGGCCAAAAATTGATTCCAATTTACCATTATTATTATTATTATTATTATTATTATTATTATTATTATTATTATTATTATTATTATTAATGTTTATTTAAGTGTATTGATAATATCTCTCAAAAGTGACAGCTACATATCAAATAACTTGACTTATAGATAGTGAAAGTAGATCTAGTAACATTTCGAGACACTTCGGTTTTCAAATGGCCTAATCTCTGAGGCATCATTCTCCCAACAGACTGAATTGCCGGAGTAAAGGAGATTTGGGTTCGAATTCTAGTCGGATATGAGAGTATTTTTCCCCCCTAAATGGTTTCCCATTCGCCCTCTATGTGAATGCGGATACTCTTCATCTCAATTCAACCTACCTCATTCCTAACGCATTAGCATAATTAGTACATATTCGTGTAGCACGAACGGGTAGTAGGACGTAGTACTAAATGTGTGTTTGGTAAAATGTTATCGATATTGGCTGCAAAAAAAAAAAAGTTCTCCCTGTTTTCTACGTTTTCACCGTGAAAATTGTACTGTAGTTGGGTGACATTCCCCCAACTCCCAAGTGCTCAAAGTTGACGTCGGCTCAACGAGCTTAAATCAAACTCTTTTCTCTTCTTGTTTCTTCCCTCTAAGAGTGTGTACATTCTCAGAGCTACCTCTGTTTAGGTTCGTCTGGAGCGCCACCAGTCAAAGAGGAAGGATAGATAGATATGCATACAATTTTAAAGGAAAGCGACGCTCACAGTAGACACCCGCGCTATTGTGAACGACGGAGAGTGTTTGTCAGGCTATTTTAGAACAGTTTTTTTTACTTCCACCCACCCCCCTTCTTCCTGATTAAAACATTTTGATCTCAGTCTCGTATTCTGTGATCACGTGTGTTTGTAATGGCAGCGTTCAGGAAGTCGAGCTCTTTGGCGCCCTATACGTTGAATTACTTGGAAGGGGGTCTGGGGGGTGGAGGAAAGAGGGAAGGCCTCTATACAAGGGATTAAGACGCAGCTTCATTTGCCCTCAGGGCTGGAATTATTTATGAGGGGTAGAAAGGAAAAAAAAAGTAAGGTTGGAATAATGAAACATGTACAGTACACTCAAAGACTGAATAAATATATTATTTTAATTTCGTTTTTACATTATCTATAAGTAGAGAAAAGCTATTTACCGGATATGATTTTTATGAATAGCTTATATCGTGTCAAGTTTTGGATGGCAGGAAGCGTGGCACTAGGTCAGGTTTTTGTAGATTTTGTAGATAGCAAAAAATGTATTGGCCAGTAGAAACATATAGACCTAGTTTAATTCTTTACACGCAGTAATCTCAACATTTCTCAAATATCTGTCAAAGCAGTCCTGGAATTTTATGAGATCATTTTTTCTTAATTTAAAAATGTTCTCATTAAATGCTAATATGCTCATGGCATATATTCAAGAAGTGCAGATTACACCATGTGAAGAAAAAGAAACTTTGTTTTTACTGGAGAAATATTTTATTAATTTTGGCCAAAATAATTATTGTTTGCGGTTCTCTTTCCATCCTACCATTTGGTATGGAATATGTGCATTCATAAATAGTTTTCAAATATGCTTTTGTATTTTTAAAATTACATTTAAATTCGGGAATTGAACCCGGGAGCTTTTATCCGTTGAATTAAAGGGCTCGAATTTTATTTCTTGGTCCAGAAGGGACTTTTTAATTTATACTTGATATATATATATATATATATATATATATACTTGATATATACAAAAGCAAAAATAAAACATTTTCCTGAAAAATATAATTAATGTCACTACCCTTGGTTTCTAATGAAGTGAGAGTACCACAAACTAAAGATCGAGCAACTTTTATTGCCAAGTTGAAATAATAAAATAAAAGTTCATTTGCATGAGAATGAAAGGAAAAAGAAACATGTCCTCATTGTATTCTTAAAGTGTTAGTATGAAAGCAGTAACTTACCACTTTAAAATGTCATTTAAATAATAAGTTTATTCCCATTCTTCCTTCATCCATCCCCCCTATTTTAGTTATGGTAGAAGAAGATGGTTGATACATTTAAGGGGGGGGGAGGGGGGGATTGTGAGCTAAGAGCAGTATTTTTGCAGCTTTAATAGAAAAAAAACAACAGTAAAATAAAACAGATATTTCTTCAGTAGGCACATAGAATTTAATTTTCTACGCATGGTAATATCAACAGTTCTTGAATATCTCTTAAATTGTCCTAATCTTTGATGAGTGTCTCTATGATGAATGGAGTGAAGGTGTCGCTTGTAGAATCAGTTGGTGACTTGGCAGACTGATCTGCAACAGTAACTTATGGCTCAGTGAGGAAAGCAACGGGAAACTACCTCACTCCTCATTTCCCTAGCACCCCTCTTCAGTGCTGCCTAGGCTTTACCGCTGACAGAGGAACTGTTGAGGGTCCAATCAACATTCAGGTTGAGTACTATTCAAACATAGACTACTTTATTATGCAATCATTAGAACGGGACGTGATGCAATATTTCATTTATGACGTTTTACTACTTAGGACCGGTCTTATGACTCCTGGATAAATATTAATCTGGCAGATAAATATTTTTATCTTGTGGATAAGTTAAAAGTGCGTCTTATGACTGCCATATAACATTTATCTGCCAGATAAAATGTATTTATCCTATCACATTTTTATCGGGAGGTTCAAGTACCTGATAACTTTTATCTGAAAGTTAAAATGGTTGTTGCCATAGTGACGCGTTATTTTTCATGAGGTTTCGCCTATCAAATTCTGTTTTTAGGTTAAAATCTTGGTTCTCGTGTTTAGTAAGCACAGGCCCAGGCTCTAACTATATAAAGTTAGAACATTTAATTCACACTTTTATATAAGCTGATAAGCTATTTGTAGAGTTATATTTATATAAGAACAAATTATCAAAATAAATACAATAAATACAATAAATAAAATTTTGTAAACGTTGTACCAAAATATTTACCGCATTTTGGCAGACACCGAAATTAGTAGGCTACTTGCAAAACATCTAAGCTTCTGCGCCCACGTGACGCCATCTGTCTACTCGCACTCGTTTAGCCGCCATTATTTAACAAATGTTGGGCGTTGTAGCTACTAGCCAGGTTGTACGCACGCGCGCACAATAAAAACAGTACCAACCTTGCGTTTTATGCAAAAAAAAATTCATCCTACGGATAACCATCCGGCAGATAAATTCAGTTCATAATACGCGTAAAATATTAAAGTGGCTGATAACCTTTATCTGGTAGCTAACTTTAACCTCCCGATAGCAATATTTATGCGGTAGTCATAAGACCGGCCCTTAGAATAATTTACGTGACATAGCCATTAAAATGTAAACTAAATATAAGATTATATTTAAAGTCGAAAGATATTACTTTACCCAAGAGTCTTCACGCCATAAAGCACATATTTATGGCATATTAAATTAATTGATGTCATGTGAATATGACTGTGCTCTGAAGGATGAACACTTCCACGCCTCTAGGTAATATTTTATCGTCGTGTCTGTTCAAACATGTTTCATGCGAAGCAACAATTCAATAAAGAAAAATCATCTTCCCCGTTTAGTTAGACTAAAACGTTAAGATCGTCTAGTTCTATTTGCTGCCGACGGGTCGATCGGGGGTTGAATCCCGGTCAGTAATATTAAGGATGGTTTATCGATATCCCTCCACGCAAACGTGGGTACATCTCCTTTAAATTTTATCTTCCACATCTCTACTATAGCTCGAACGAGTAGTAAGACACGGTGTGTAAAAAAAGAAGTTTGCATCAAAATATTTTACTATGAATTGTAATTAGCTCTGTTTTATTAATATAAATATAGAATTTCTCAAATTTTCTAAAATAATGTGCCACGTGATATTACTAGTGGTGTGGATACTAGGAGGGTATAATTTAGAGGAAATACGCCCGCATTTACGCGGAAAAAGTGTGAGAAACCATTAAGAAAAAAAGCCTCAGAAGATCCAAGCTGGGATTAAATCCCGACCTTCCTTGTCAGTGGTAAACCATACAAGACGAGACTGGGGCACTTGGTTACAGCCAACATAATACCTGACTCTGAAATCTGTCGGGAAGAATGTTTACCAACAATTTACTTTCAAGGTTGGTGTAGTGGTCTAAGCTCCTGTCTTTCCTACGGGTGACTAGGGTTTGAACCAACCGGTGATTTTTTATTCTCTCTTCAGACAAATGTTGAGGCACTTCCTAATAACTCCCCAACTCATCCTCTGTCCCTAGACTAGTTAATGTATTTTGTGTTTTGTCCCAAATTAGCACCAAGATACGCATTGCCAAAACTAAACCTGTGTGCAGTCTGATTTGAATAGGAAGGACTGTTATAAAAGTTACTAGTACGGTTTTAATTTATTCATACGTCAAGTAATGTTATCTTCAACTATCGCTTTTCAGAGATAATATAAATAACTATAAGCTAATAACTTTAATAAAGTAAACTGTTCTCAATGTTGACACCAAACTAAATATATTTGTATGTTCTCACAGTTAATTTCCATCAAAATTATCAGACCAGCTCCGGTGGTCGAATAAAGGCTCATCCATGAAAACCACGTACCATTGTTGAGATGGTGAAAGGTGGGAGCTCTAATGTCTACATGGTGCTACATGGGGGGAGGTGGGCACATCATTGTGCTACGTAACACACATCTTAATCTAATACTTAAATGTTAATGCTAGAAAAATAATAATAGTGTTCATAAATAAAAATAACAAACTGTTGTTATTAAAATTCTTTCATATTATTTATGTTCAGGATTTAAAATGGATTTTGAGCTGTATTAAATCTGAGTCCGTCTTTTAGTATCATAAAATCTACATTCTACATTCAATTTTGATGGGCGAAGTTACCTAACACAGAGGGAGGGGTCAGGTCTTCTTGGTGTTAAATTGGAGTGAGTGTAGGTTTTTAAAAAAGGAAAATAAAAACCCCTTAAGGCTCTTAAGGCGTCATTCTCGAAATAGACTGGACTCGAATTTCGTCTGGATTTACTAAGGGGGATCTCTCTTCAATTATTTCCCACCTTCCCTCGATGAAAATGTGGGTACGCTTCCTATGAATTGAACCTTCCTCATTATTAAGATATTATCGAATTATCACATATAGCCTGAACGGGTGGTAAGACGCAAAAAAAAAAAACGCAGAAAAAAACACACATTGAAATTCGACCCATCTGTGATCAAACCAATGCCCTTTAGGTATGAGGAACTGTATGATGTGCGCATGCGTGTAATTTATTAAGGCTCGAAATTAACTAACTATGAAATGATTATATTTATTTATATGGTTATATAAAGACAAGTTGTTGCTCGCGAGTTTAGTAGGTGCTGCTTCTAATAGATAACAAAGGCGCAGGGGTAAATGTAATTTCATGTTTTATTTGTTTTCAACCCTCGCGTATGCGCAGTTCTTACGACTCTTCCTGTGTCTAACCTCTCGTTTCTCTAACCATTCTACCACGTAGGACAGTACCTAGAGTTGAGGAGGCCCTAATATTTTTCTTCCAAAACCTTGTGATTCACCTCTGGCAGCTGTTTCCTACTGAAAACTCCGTCAACTGTTTCTGGCGCTTTGCTTTACTTGGGGTGTATCTGGATCTGCTGATGGAATCTCCATAATACTGCTATGGAACCCATAAAGGGATCACCTTCCATTTCATCAACCATGTTACATCATCCCAAAATAGTTGGGCAAATCTGTTTTAAGTGGTCACGCATATTTGATGTATTATCTGTAATTTTGTACTCTCGCTTGCACCCTTGACATTCTGCTTTGAAAAGTTTTTGTTGCTGAAACTACTTACGATATCAATTTAAAATATGTAATAAAATAAATTTTAAACTAAAAAAAAAACTACCCGGTGAAACTGCAAGCAACGACCGGACTCTGGAGATTATAATAATACACGCACACAAGTTACGAATGAATAGCCTATACAGGACCGGTCGTAGGCAATTTGGGGCCCCCTGCAAACTGTAGAATGTGGACTCCATAATATTATTATATAAAAGATTAGAGTAGTCGAGTCGTCCGACACCTTATCTCAGTCGGTAGCGTGTCTGCCTACTGAGTTAAGGGTACCGGGTTCGATTCCCAACATGGGTGGAAAATTTATCATTGGTGAAATGTGAGTTTACCCTTTCAAAGTGATTAATTAGCGGCCAGGGACTGTATGTTGTGTATGTTCTATAGATGTAAGTTAGTTTATAAGCCATGTGCTGATATAATCAGTCGGTTCAAAAAGTACACATTAAATACCTAAAAATAATTTAAAAAAACTGTCCACTCGCGTAGAAAGTTAGACAATATGCATCAGGCTAAACAAAAAAACATAATAGGGTTGTTATGTTTTATATGATCTTGAAAATAAAACATGTGAGCTCGAGCTACTTGTTTAAAAAAATACTATAGATTGACGTATTAATTTGGGAAAGAATAAATTACTCATAGACGATATATGTACTAAAGTTTTTATATAAAATGAAGATCATATTATTTTTACATTTTTTATAATTTAACTTTTCTTGGTTTTCTTGCTGTGATGTCGTCTATTATGCTACTGTTGTTTAGCTGACGACAAATAGTATTCTCACTAGAAACAGTGGTTAGTTCTGTCAATCTTTCTTGTCTCATAATGAGCCTCAAATATGTCTTTATGCTTATAACCTGAAGAGGTAGTAAATAATACATGATGCAAAAAATATAAATATTAGCTTTAATTTGTAAAATATTCTTTCCGCTGAAGCTACGGTTACTGACATTGTAAGTAATAATTGCAAGGCTATCTCACTATTGGGAAAAACTTTTACAAGCCCCTTCTGGTTTATGAATTCCAATACCAGGGCCGTAACTACCACCGGGGCAGTGGAGCAGTGCCCCAGGGCCCCCAAGCATAGGGGGGCCCCCTGAGCGAGAAGGAATGTATTATGTATTGAATGAAACCAGACCAAAGCTTTAATCAAACACATCTCGTCTCAATATATTTAACTCTTGCTGCTTTTCCTTGCCAATCCGTTAAAACTTTCGCTATACGAGACTAAGAGTCACTGGTAACGGATCGAAAGGAGTGGAGAGAGTTAACTTGCGGGTGGAGGAGTGGGTGGGGACTCAAGCGGATCAAAAACCTCCGATAACTAACAACACACATCAACAAGACTTATTAAAATAAAGTGGGAATGTGGGATTTAGAGGTGGGAGGGAATAAAAAAAAAAAAGGCCACATTATTATCTTTTGCCCCGGGACCCCCAAGCCTCTAGTTACGGCCCTGTCCAATACTTTGAAATGGTGTCGCGATATCTTGTGGAATCATTTGATCTAAGTTTGATAACTCAGAGGATAACTAACTCTGCTTCACCCAAGCGAGTGCATACATTTCATCCTTAAATTAATTAATTTATAGCACCGCGTCTTACTAACTGTTCAGGCTATACGTCTATATACTAATTACACTAATGGGTTAGGGATTAGTATGGCTTGATTTAGAGAAAGTGCGATCGCATTTTCGTGGAGGGAACATGGAAAACCATTTAAGAAAAAACACCTCAATGCACCCGACCGGGATCGAACCCTAATCTCCCCGTCTTCGGCGGTCTTGTCCATCAAGGCAACGCGGCCACTGAAGCGGGTTTCATCCTTAAATATAGTTATCTTAGCTTGTCACATGCATCTTGAAGTGTTTGGTTTTTATCTTCAATTATTTTATGTTTTAATTTCCAGTTTGAAATATTGAACAAACATAAAAAATTATGCTGATTATAGGTACCTTTTTTTCCAGTGATTGCTATGAAACATCAACTAAGCAATTAAGAAAATCAACTTTGAATTCCCGTTTTAAGGTCCACATTCATAGTCGAACTGTTGTTTTTTTTCACGCGCGAGATAACGCTTCTTCAGAAAATTTTAAAGTCTCTTTCCCGAGTCCACACGCTATCTCTTCGGCGAGTTTCACGGCTTCCACAAAACTCGTCTCCCTAAGACTGGTGACAGACTGACGTTTTGGTCGCTGCGACACAAATGCCGCGACCAAGTCGCTCTAGTATATTCCATTGTTCCATATGAAAGGAGTCGCTACGCCTAAGAAACGCTCACATCGACGTTTTCAAATCTGTCACGGCGTTTGTGTCACAGCGACCAAAACGTCAGTCTGTCACCGGCCTAATGAAAGGTATTCAATTTCGTATCAATGACAGCAAGCAGGCTTACGGCTGCTACAGCAAGGTGAATATTTTCTGACTGGAGTAATTTGCTCACTCGGTTTATTTCGTTCGTAATTTCAAACCAAATAGCAATACGAATGATAAACTGAAATTAATAAACCTCCAGTATTTGACTTGATACCTAAGAGTAGCACAAATCATATCTACCACGTACATTGTAAAGACAGGAGTACTAGTTTCATTTGAAAACACACCCACCACCTTGACATTTCCAATAAGAGCCTCCCGTCGAGTTACTGATAGGGGCTTGAATGAACTAGTGTGTTTTCAGGATTCAAGTAACAATTGAAAACGATAGTTTTCATCATCCGATACTTAGAAATTAAAATAATTCGATACTGCTCATCGCTACTGCTGACACTGATTGGACGGAGAGGGGAGGTTAGCTTGGGAAGGGGAGTGAGAGGGAAGGTTGGGGGGAGGGGAGATATTCTGCGCGGCGCTACCAACCTAACGATGTCACAACGCACGGAGGGGAAGGGCTCCTTGGATACAACACTTTCCTATCGTGACTCAGTGCTTTCGGTGGTGTCCCAGCTGATAGAACACCTTTGCAAAAATAAACAACATAAAATAAAAAGAGGTCACATTATTGGTTCTGGGGTTGGGGGTGGGGGATTTGTGCGGTGTGTGAGCTTCTGGGTGATTTCCGGGCGGAACCACTCAATTTGACTACGTAATCTAACCCGTCCCGGTTTATTTTAAATCAGGTGAGCGAATCAAAACGTGTGGCGCGCTAGTTTTGGTTTCTTCTCGAACGTTTAAATTCAAGGCCTTCTCTCTCGCCCTTCTATTGCAACGTGACGTTTAAATCAAGGGCGTGTGTACATAGCTTTTGGTGGCAGCTGTTTATTTTCTTCCGAAAAATATTTGTTTCAATTATGTATTAAACTCTCCTTTTAAAAAAAAAATACATTTAAATTATTTGGTAATCGAAGGATACAAATAAAATGGACATTGTTTAAGAAGCTTAAAGCTAAACACGGCAAGCTTTGGACTAATTATGACTTTATATTTGACAATTTCATCAGGGTTTTAGATTAACTTTTGTGTTTGTTTACAACAAAGTGTGACAGAGACTTAAAGTGTTTTTTTTAATCAGTAATACAGATTTTTTTTTTTTAATTTGATGAACCAACTCCATTAATCATATAAATTATTTGTACTTTTTTACAGTTTGAGAAAATTAAAATTATTCGTAGCGTTTGATATTGTTTCCCCTCTTTCTCTATGAAAAGAGCCTCTTCTTTCCTCCCTTCCCTCTAAAAAGAAAAGAGTCTGAAGAACTAAAATAACAGGAAGATTAAGAAGTTGGTTATTTCTACTCTGATTATAAACAGCAGCACGAAAAAAGTTGGTGAGTGTATTTCTTTATAACGTTTTAGTTTATAAATAGTTGTAAAACATGACATGGCTTATCTAATGTTAGCTTGTCGAGAGCTGTCTTGACAATCAAAACAAGATAGGGGCACTCGATGGTAAGAAGACGACTTACACAGGCACCGGTATTATAGTGACCCATCCCCCTTTTATTCAAGCCACTATTTTTCTTTACAGCGCGCCTGTCGATCGTCAACTGTCACTTTCGATAGAATCCACTTTCACTTTCACATATTTTCAAAGAACAGGCGTGATAGTTCTGTGTTTGATTCACAAATAAAACATATTTTTGTTTTAAGTTTTATTTTATCTTCTAAACGATTTAGAACAAGTATTTTTTTTTAATTTGCAAGTCTAGTATTAGAATTTACTTTTTTATTCAATTGGATCTACCTTTTAGTTCCACTATACTGCTATTAGCGCTAAAAGGTTCTTTCTATGAAAATTAGACTGTAGCAATTCTTCTAATCATAGTAATGGCATGTCTGGACTACATCAATCTGTAGCTCAGTTTGCAGAAAGATTAGCCAGGACTAATGTGCCGCTGTCGGGGAGACGCCCAAATGTACAACTCTAGACCTACATCCTTTTTCGTGGAGGCTCTTTCCATGTCCCGATGAGATGAGAGGATGATGATAGTGAATATCGCAGGGTGAAGCCATTGAAGATCTTAACCTAACTTAGGCCTAATTAACCAAATCCTGGTGACCATGGGAATTATTTCCCGATGAAGAAAAATCCCCTGGTACCAGCCGTGAATCGAACCCGGGACCTCTAAGTCAGCAGCCAGGGTCTTGAATCACTATACCACGAGACCGGTTGGTAATTATTCTTTTGAGGGTCGCAGATGCAAATCTTCCCTTTCTTATAAAAGCTTCTCTAAAGCTCAAAGAGCGAATGGAGGAGGTGGGAATCCTACAGAAAGCAAAAACTAACAAAAATAAAAGTTTCCCATCCTAGTCTGTTATAACAGAAGGGAGGGGGTAAGGTTTATTTATCTTATCTCTTACCTCAGGAAAGGGTGGTTACCCCCCTCCCTCCCCAACCTTCCTTTCTCTCGGGTTTGTAAAAATGTAAAGTAATTATTTCATTATTTTGAGTTTTTATAAACACATATTTGATAATAGCTTATATAAAGTTTCCGCTCTCTGTAGTTGCAAAAAATAGCCTATAGAAGGAGCCTTTTAGAAAAAACAAACATTTTTGCGATCAACATCGATAACATTTTACTATATTACCAACGATATTTTATAGTTATTGATAATATCTATCGAAAGTGACAGCTGAAGATAACATGGCATGACGTATGAACACGTGAAAGTAGCTCTAGTAGCTTTTTCTAGCTATCAGATAAGGTCCTTCCTATGAAAATGGGACTGTAGTTCTCGGGTTTGAGCAGTCCGACACCTTATATCAGTCCATAGTGTGTCTGTCTACCTAGTTAAGGGTCACGGGTTCGATTTCTAGCATGGCCGAAAAATGTATCATTGATTAAATTTGGGTTTACCCTTTCACGGTAATGAATTAACGGCAGGGGGCTGGATGTATATATTCTAGATTTAAGTTAGTTTATAAGCCTTGTGCTTATACAATAAGTCGGCTCAGAAAGTACACGGTAAATACCTCAAATAAATGAAAAGATGGGTTTGAGTCGGGAACCAACCTATATGCCTCTCTTCAAGGTAAGAAGAGGAAGAAGACGAGGTAGCGGAAGAGAAGTGACGCGCTTCACTGAAAGGTCGCTAAAAACCAACCTTGGCGGTCCCAGGTTTATGTCTAAGACAATAAACACACCAGGTGTAATCTAATGTCGCGCCTGTGTTATCTGTTGATATACAACCCACGCGACCAAATATTTGACAGGTGAAGGTCAGCCAAGACAAAGAGTAGTCCAGATACAGAGGTGAGGACATTTAGTACATCCCCGACAAATATTTGTAGGCAACCGACCGTGGGATAACCAAGCAACTTCAGAGAGAAACGTAAACATTAGGATACGTTTACATTCAGGGCTGCTTTAAGAAAATGTGAAGCCTGGGGCAAAATAAATTAGCGCCCTTTCCCACTCTTTTTGCACGGCAATTTTTCAATTTTAGCCCTAAACCGTTATAATAAATTGATATGTACTCGGTACTTATGTTACTTAATAATTTCTCGTGTTTAATGGAATATTGATCAATCCATTAAATGAATGTACTTTATTTAATGCAAACAGCCAAACAATCAATCCAATTAAGTTAGCAAAAGTAAATTTCCCTTTGTACCATTGCACTGTTAGTTTTCTGTAGACCGACAGTGGTAGCACAATGGTGGCGTATTCTACTGTACTGGAGCACATTACTCGAATAAAGTAAATTACATCAAGTTAGGGTTTTCAGGAATCTGGAGTAGAATCTTATCACCAAGAGAATACTTATTGCTGTTAATTATCTGTACACCATTTGATGTGAAATTTATAATAGTAACTATAATTGAATTTAATAATTTTTGGGGGAAATGTGGCCCCCTGGAATGTAAGGCCTGGGGCAATTGCCCCCTTTGCTCCCTCTTCCCTCCTCTCCCCTCCCAGACGCGGTCCTGCCTACGTTTATTAAAATTTGCCGGTCACGTGGGATAGCTAAAGTCTGTTCGTGATAGGCTTTTACCTGGATGACAGTTCAAAAAACATTTGTTTAGGTTTTGGGTTGCCAACACTTGTAAAAGACCACTGTTTTGTTATAAATGTTAAGTTTTTTAATTATCTGATATATTTTACATTTAAAATAACGCAAACTTAAGTTTTCTCTCGTATTTCATTCCTTTTAATAATTTATTTTTATCCAACTCAAAACAATATCTTAAATATAATTAAAAGTACTTATTACTTTCTCGCTATCTTGTGATCGTCAAAAAAATCTAACTCAAGATTTTGATGAATGTTTAAGTTTCATGACCCCCTCGTATCCGAAAAAGTGGTTTTTGAATTTCTGTCTGTCTATCTCTACCTCGGACTAGAGCCTAAACAATTTTACCGATCGGGCTAAAGCTTGGTATCTAGGGTTTTTATAGGGTGCCCCGAGGGTTTTTTGGAATTGGATATCTAACCCTTAAATTTAGGATAGTTTACTGAAGGGCAAAAAGAGAAAAAAATCTGTTTTCTCAAAATCGGTTCTAACGATTTTGATTAAATTTCATTTCTAAATATTTATAAATATTTCAAACAAAATGGCTACTCTCAATATTTCGGAAAAATGACTTTAAGGGTTCTAGTCTGATGCGTAAATTCTTATTTTTTATCATATCTCCACAACAATTTGAGATACTAAATAACTTATCGTTGCAAAATTGTAGCACTATTAAAAATGAAAAACTTTTATTTGAAATATATTTTTATCAAACCAATAGTTTCTGAGATATGGACAAATATATTAATACAATTTTGTGAGCCTTAGTTGTACAGATACTACTTATGTTTTAACGCAATAGTTCTCTATCGCCATAGAGTAATTAAATATAAGTCTCTCAAAAAGTGTATGTTCTTTTTCCTTTAATCTCATAGGGGAAATGTTTGTGCAACAATGAATGATCTATCTCCTTCATTATGGACTCAATAGTCAATATTTACTTTTTTTACTGGTCAAAATTTATAAATGAGGAATCTAATAGCAATGCGATGAACTGAAGATGTACAACACCTAATAAAAGTAAAATTTTTAACCGGAAGTCGAAATTTTAATACGATGTGTTGAGCCTTGTGGACCCAATATCGATATTTTTTATTGGTCCAAACATACAAATGAGAACATAATTCTTTAAAAATAAAATTTAAAACCGGAACTCAAAAAATATTTTACGTAAGTATAGTGCAATTTATGCTTGGGTTTTCTAGCTAGTGTATATTATTTCGTTTCACATATATTACGAGCTTTGAGTAAATATCTTCATTTTCAAACAATAGAGCGAGAAAGTCCTTGCGGAGCTCCGTACCATTTATTCTTCGTTTTGGAACGTTATCGACTATGTGGAATCAATACCTTTTAATACAGGCATCGTATTTACTTTGAAAAGAGAAAATACTTGTATTTTTTTTATATAATACTACATTATTTTATAATTATTTTATCGTATTTTGAAATATTTAACTGAATAAAATATTTTTATCCACTGCGTAGGTGCATCATTGTAAAAAAAATTGTTTCCGTCATGTTCAACCACATGGTTTAAATTCACCATTCGCCATTTTGAAGTTATTTGCGTTAGATCTTTTGTGGAAGTGCTGTGAATAGTAATTTTTTTTAAAAGCGGAATAAAACGATAAATAAGCTTTGTGTCTGACCTCAAATAAATATATAAATAATATTGGCCTAAATTACTGTGGTTAACTATCACATTCGTATATTACCATCTGTTTTCATGACAGTTATCCAAAGTGATAGATGTCAACTGTTGGCGTAGGGATAGGCCTATATAAGGAACTATTTCTAGCAACGTTTTGTTCATCCAAGTAAACTAAGGTCGTGAATGAATTATAAGTGACTTCCGAGAGAAACGTAAACATTGGGATACATCTACGTTTAATAAGATTGGCCGGTCACGTGGGATAGCTAAGTGACTTCGAAGAGTAGCTGTCAGTAACTTAAACATTGGTATACAGCTCTGCTTTTTAATATTGGCCGGTCACTCAGTTCCCTGGACATGTATTCATTCTTACCACCACGTCTTACTACCCGTTTGGTTTATATCATTTTTATTATTAGCTTGGTTTGTGTCCCTTTTTGAGTAATTTTTAGGCATTTTCAAATTTAGTTTTAGGCAGTTATGTTGAAAAAGTATATTTTAATACTATCGATATTTTATAAATGCATAAATACTAAATTTTTTTTTAAACATTCAGCTGTCGGAATGATAAGATAATGTAGGCCATGAATATTGTATCCGCTTCGCTTGTTTGGTTGTAAAATACACATTTCTAATGAGACACTGCCACTAAGCTGGAGAGGGTTGCCTTGAGAGGGGTATTTATTACTTCTGAAGCACACATATGTAAATAAATACTATATTTAGCATAATTAAAAAGTTTAGTTGTTAAAGGCATCATATATATAAGTTTCCATTTATAAAGTGCGCGTTTGATTTAGTTTTGTGCATTCATTAAGAGTTTATTTTTTATTTTTTAGATAATATTTTTTGTAAAATTTAGGTCATTTTCTAGAATTTTTAGGCTATAAAAGTCATAAGAATAGTGGAATTTGATAAGAAACTTTTTAAATAAAGAGGAAAAGTCCTATTCAATTATATATTATCTGTGTTGAGATTACTATGTGTATATATTATATTATACTAAACGTATCTACTGAAGCAATATTTCATTTATTTTAACCACAAAAAGTATTTTGTTAAAAAAACTGTAAAAACTTATCTTTAACTCACGTTCTCTTCAACCTCCTCCTTAAAATTAAATAACCAACCTTAGTTTCACAATAGATTTGATTACTGGTGAAATGGAGACCGGGGTTCGCATCTTGGTTGAGTTTACTGGTTTACTGGTGGTATATTCTCCCCTAAATAGCCTCTGCGGGAATGATGGGACTCAGTGGCGCACCCATAGGAGAGCATGTGGGATATTTGCCCCTCCTAAAACCACAAATAGTTTCAATAAGAACTTAAATGATTTTAAGTAAATATAAAGCACTGAAGACGTGTCGAGTGCAAAGAAAACGTTTGAAGACTGGTCTTAAAACTTGATATTCAAAAATTTCATGTTTACACACACTTAAAATGTTCCAAAAATCTAGAATTTTAAAAAAGTGCCGAAATTGACCAATTACCTTGAGAAAACCTCAACATAACTTCTCGGGGCATTGAATATTCATACATTTTCTTGCCTTTCAGTGGTTGGCGGGGTTTTGCCCCTCCAACCCGTTCCGCATAGATTTAACTGACTATAGCTTTTATCGTAAACCCACCCCAAAGTAATTCTCTGGGTGCACCACTGGTGGGACTGGTGGCTAGACATAGTAAAAAAAGGTTAAAAAGCTTAACACTAAGCAAACGACCACTAGCATCAGGAATGTGAATATGTTAAAGGGTTTAAGTCAGGGGTGGGGAACCTTTTGACCTTGGAAAGCTGCATACGCACACCCCTTCACAGATTCTCCATCAGGGCCACACACTTCATTTACAGTCAATTCTACCAAAATTATAAAGATGTACTTTACCTAAATATAAGTTTAATGTCTTTATAAATCCTTAATGGAGTGAACAGTTTTTTTTTATTGTAGGTACTTTTATTCCTTTTCATTCAACGAGAACAAATATAAATATTTGTAATTATTTATTATTATATTCATAGAGGAACACTTTTAAAAAAACTTAAATTATAAAATATTTGACAGAAACAGTTTTATCGCTTGATCCACATTGATTTTGGTTAATTTTTAAATTCAAGTGTAGATTGTATGCTTAAAAAAATATCAGCATCGAATAAGGATTAATAATCTAATAGAAAATCACTCAAGAATGGATCTCTACAAACTAAACATCTTAACAGTTAAAAAACACACTTACCTGCCTCTTTGACCGCATGGTCTAGGGCGTCACTCTCTTGTTAGACTAGACTGCCGATGACGAATAGATTGGAGTTCGAATCTCAGTCGGGTTACTGAGGATTTTTTCCTAAATGGTTTTCCACCCTTCCCTTTACGCGAATGCGGGAATGCTTACTCTTAATTGAACCAATTCATCCGTAACACATTAGTTTAATTAGTACATATGCGTATAGCCTGAACGGGTACTAAGACGTGGTGATGTAAAAATAAAAATCTGGAGCTCAGGGGCATAGTTACCAGGGGACATAAGGGGTACACGCGTCACCCTCTGAGTCAATCCCCACAACCCAAGGCCTTAGGCTCCCTACACGCCCTTTCTCACAAATATCTTGGGATATGTCCTTGATTGAGCCCGCCTGGGTTTGGAACCAGGATCCTCTAGGCCTGTAGTCCACACTGACATTGTTGCATGAACATGCCTGGTTCTAAGTACGTCATATCATAATGTGAGCGTAATGTGCTAATCAGCCGCTCAGAACGACTTGACATCACAGCCACTTGATACCCATTACCGCCATGTGATAACTTGGGCAAAGTT
Source organism: Timema bartmani (assembly GCA_902151455.1). Lineage (NCBI taxonomy): Eukaryota > Metazoa > Arthropoda > Insecta > Phasmatodea > Timematidae > Timema > Timema bartmani. Next base: position 117,758 of record CABFWB010000614.1, on the reverse strand, counting down.
TGCGTAACATAGCACACACACATACTGCTCTACAGCTCGACATCACACAGACATACTGTTCTACAGCTCGACATCACACAGGCATACTACTCTACAGCTCGACATCACACAGGCATACCACTCTACAGCTCGGCATCACACAGGAATATTGATATACAGCTCGATATCACACAGGCATACTGCTATACAGCTCAAAATCACACATACATACTACTCTACAGCTTAACATCACACAGACATACTACTATACAGCTCGACATCACACAGGCATACTACTCTATGCATACTACTCTACAGCTCGACATCACACAGACATACTGCTCTACAGCTCGACATCACACAGGCATACTACTCTACAGCTCGACACCACACAGGCATACTACTCTACAGCTTGACATCACACAGGCATACTACTCTGCAGCTCGACATCACACAGACATACTACTCTACAGCTCGACATCACACAGTCATACTGCTCTGCAGCTCGACATCACACAGGCATACTGCTCTACAGCTTGACATCACACAGACATACTACTCTACAATTCTACATCACACAGGCATACTACTCTACAGCTCGACATCACACATACATACTACTCTACAGCTCGACATCACACAGGCATACTGCTCTACAGCTCGACATCCCACAGACATACTACTCTACAATTCTACATCACACAGATTATACTATTCTACAGCTCGACATCACACAGGCATACTACTCTGCAGCTCGACATCACACAGACATACCGCGTGTTAGCTCTACAAGGGGCAAGGCAGTCAAGTCATAACTTCCACAACCACAACTCGAACTAACATGCATACAATTGAGCATTAAAATTATTGTTACATACGCACAACTTAGTTTTAGAAATATTGTTCTTTAGGAATGATCAGTAAACTCTGTCTCTAGCAGAAATACAAATATTATATAGTAAGTGGCCTACAACTAATGTATCTGTACAACTTCCTTCACCCCTACCAACACTTTTGAGTCTCTTTAAGTACACTACATTACTATAGAATTCCTATTATTTAATAGCCTCAGCTTCAAAGTAAACCAGTAACAAACAAACCAATGGTCAAATGCATAACCGGTTAGGATAAGCCCATACATTAAGAACACGTGTATCTTAACATCCCTGAATAGATGTATGATTTGTAAAATAAAAGGCCTTACAACTGGTCCACACATTTTAACTATCGCCATGTTGATCGTATAAATGAATTCATTGTATGCTCGTGTTTTATAAATATGCACTCCATGTATTTATATTTATACATGGGATGACACGAACTTTTGTAAACATGACACTGGAGTAGAGCTTTTGTTGTTGAAAAAAGGGACACTGCCATCATGTGAGCCATGGACCCGCGATTGTTTGACACGAACCTCTCTCGTGCCAAGGCACAGAGATACCGGAAAGGGGCTTTTCCTTTAATTTCTTTTTGTGGTTCGTTAAAATTGTAGCTTGATAGATTATTCCACTAGCGAGAAATACTGGAACAATTATTCACACCTTACCCTCCTTTTCACCTCCCGATCTTCATCAAGTTAACATAATGACGTAGATGCGCAGTAGCTGTACGCAGTGTTATTGTGATTTGACGTTTCCGGTCTTCTTTAGACCTTGAGTTCACTTCAATATTGCAGCTGCATTTCTCCAATCTCCCCCCTGCTAATCTCATTCATACCTCGTCAGCGAGTGGGTTTTTTGTTTTGTACTGTCTGATACTTTTGTCTTGGCCTGTTTAACAGTAGAGATACCCACTTCGGTGGCCGCATGGTCTTAGACGCTAATCTCGCAATAGACTAGACTGCCGATAACGGGGATATCGAGGTTCGAATCTTGGTCGGGTGTACTGATGTTGGTTTTTCACTAGCTTGCTTTCTCCCTCTTCATGCAAATGTGTGTACACTTTATCTATATATAGCCTTCTTCATCCCTAAAACCATTAGGGTAATTATTACATAAACGTATAACCTGGACAGATAGTAAGACGCGGGTATATAAATAAAAAGAACAGTAGAAATGAACATTTTCTGGTAAATATTTTTCGCACTGGTGGCTTGCGGTCTATTAAGAGTGGCTGGTTTGAGGGAGGCAACACCTACAGCCTATATGTATAACATATATGTAAAATAGTGTGTTGGGGGACGAGTGGGAAGCATAGTAGGGGGAAAAAGTTATGAGAAAATACTTAAGCCAAATCTTGAACGATAAAAATATGTAGCACAGTTTCTTTAGGAGATTAAGTAAAGCCGTCAGTCCCATGTCAAATAGGGCATGAAAATGAACCCTGGTAGGTATGTGAAAATACCTTTTCCGGCTAAATTGTTGGACCCTTTCGCTCTCGCTCATAGAAATTCTCGTGTGCTAATATAATCATTCAGTTCAGAAATTGCACTTTAAGGTGCAATAGAAGGGGACGAGAGAAAACCCCAGTGTTTTTTACAGTTTTTATGGCAATAATTTTTTTGGCCAAAATAAATCAAATACTGCTCCAGTACAAATATAGAACTTAATTTTCTTCACATGATGACCTCAAAATTTCTTGAATATTTGTCAAGGGTATCCTGGAACTTAATGATAACTTTCTCTCTTCATTTAAAAAAATTGTTAGATAATGTCGCCATGCTCAAGATAGATATTCAGGAACTATTGATATCAACTTGTGAAGAAAATTAAATTTAATGTTTGTACTGGAGCAATATTTTATTTATTTTGGCCAGAACTTTTTTGCCATAAAAACTGCAAAAACACCGGCCTTTTCTCACGTCCCCTTCCATCCCACCTTAAATAGACTACCTCAAATAAATAAAAATTAAGCCAAACTTTTAAGTTTTTTAGCACCACGTCTTACTACTCGTTCGGACTATACGTATACGAATGAGCTACGCTAATGTGTTAAGGATGAGAAAGGTTGGTGTACCCACATTTGCGTAGATGGACTGGAAAACCGCTTGGTAAAAAATGTCCTCGGTACACCCGGCCAGGATGGATACACCTATCTCCCGTTATCTGCAGGCGACACCTTAGTCCAGGAATTTCCTGCCTTTCCCCAACTGAGAGCCGTATAATTATTGGAGAGTTGGTCGGGGGAAGTTTATAGGACCTTACACCCAAATATAGTAAAAACATGAATTAATAATAGCGTTATTTATTTTTAGTTAATACATAATATATTAATACATTTTTACAAGTTACACTATACAAGGAATTGATCTGAAAGAAAATATGTCTAAATAGAAATGGAAACTAGCGCTGATTTAATCCAGCCTCGAGAGTCTAATGTGTAGCCGCAGCCTCAGTCATCGAGAAAGTAGCAATCGCTCTCAGGCCACATGGCTTAAAATACAATGGTCTGTGTCGTTTTATGGAACTACTTCCCTATTCTGTCAAAGCTTATACTCTATCTCACCCTTCACCTACAACCATCCTTTGTCGTGTCAATAAGAAAGAAGGAAACTACGAAACTTCTTGATTCAATATAAAGCGGGAAACTAGTTCTCAAATATCTTAAAATATTATTTTTGTGAGCATATCAAAAATTACTGTATTGATTAGAGCAAGTATAAATCTAGATCACTTTTTCATCAAGCTTAATCTCATAGCTTCACAAATTAATATGCTTAAAAATTGTTGAAAATGAGCCAATATTACATTTTCACACATTATTTTCTATTAATAAAACTCAGGGACTTTATTTGGCAGGAACTTTATTTTGAAATAACGAATCATGTAATTAAATATTACGTTAGAGTTAATTGTCTGCACGACAATTTCTCGCTTACCGAGCCGGCCCCCCCTTTAGCTGTAGTTCGCACCCAAAGGATCATAGCAGCCGGCTGATGTATTTGTTTGTTTTCTCCGTCACGACGCCTAGCACCGCTCCAGTATTTTTTACTCCTTGGAGAAGTTCGGTGACCTCCATGGCTTTCTGCCAATAGGGTCTAAGATTCTTTTAACAAATCTTTTTTCAAAATAAAACATACAACAATTTGACTAGAAAATTAGTTTTTATGGACCCTTATGTAAAATATTTGCTCCACACGAAACTGTTTTTTAAACTTCTTTAGAGCAATGGTTTTTTTGAACAATAACTAACAGTTTGATTATTGGAGGTTGATATTTAGAGGAAATTTACCCGTATTTGCGTGGAAAACTATTTTGAAAAAACCACCCTCAGTACACCCGACCGAGATTTTAACCTTGATCTCCCCCCCCGTCATCGGCGGTTTAGTCTACTGCGCGTTAACCGTCACCGAAGAGAGTTTTATATCTGTTATTTGGTGAGAACAGATTTTTTCTGCTGATAATTACGGGTGTATCATGGTTCAATTCTGGTCGGATTTACTGAGTTTTATTTCCTAAATAGTTTCCCCCTTTCCCTTCACGAAAATGAGGGCATATTTCCTATAAAGTTCTACCTTCCTCATCCCTAACTCATTGGTGTTATGTGTATAGTCCGAACAGGTACAAGATATGGTGGGGGGGGGACCCCTCTTATTTTGTTTATCTTCATACTTTTGTCAAACTGCTTTTATCTTGTAGTACAAGTCACTTTTTAATTTTTTTTAATGCGTTGCATGTTTGTGTTTTTACTAATTTACCAAGACGTTATCTTATTTGAGCCTCTTGTAAATAAAATAGTAGATAGTTTCAGCCACCAATTGTAACTAGGAATGAATGGGAGTGTCAGAAACACATGGCAGAAGTTTGTTTTATTGTTTAATCATTTGTGCCCGAACATGAATATTTGTGCTGTGAAATTAGGCATTCTATAAAATATTCAACCTGGTGGGCCAACTTAAACTCACGTTTTCTACATGTTACTTAATAGAAAGAGTTTAAGTTGACTCGCCAAATTAAATATTTTATAGAATACCTAATTTTAGAACACATGTTCATGTTCGGGCACGTATGAGCACAAATGGGGCACAAACAATTGAAAAAAAAACTCGGCAATATAAAGGGACAACTTAAGGTACGTTATATAGTCGGATTGCCATGGGAAGTGCCTTAATATATTTTGAAAACGAGACTAAATCTAGTTATTGCGTGCATACGCCAAGTCATGTGTAGCCGATACAGCTACTTTACTTTTTCTTTTACTATAAAAGATTTTGTTTGGTCACCGCGTCTTACTACTCTTAAGGGTTTGACGCATATTTACTAATCAAGAGTTTGTACCAAGGATGAGGAAGATTAAATCTATAGAAAGTGTATCCTCATTTGCATGGAGGAGGAACATTAAGGAAAAACCACACTTGGTTACACTCGACTAGGATTCGAACCCCGATTCATCGTCAGTCAAGTCTATTGCTAGAGAGACGTCTTAGACTAGGGGTTCTTTACCTTTTTACGAATACAAACCCCCAATTGATTGCTTAATATCTCCCCCTTACCCGCTACGCCAAACTGTCAGAGTAATCATCATCAACACTCCTATTAGATACCAGTATGAGTTCAAAATATGTCAATTATCTTGGTTTTACTTTACATATGGATAGATAGAAACAGAACAGATGAAAGAGAATCATAAGAATTTTATCATATTTATTTAGAGAATAACGGTAAATCACACACAATCCATATTGATAACAGTGATGATTTATTCTAATCTAACAATTTTTCTAACCCGCTTCGGTGGCCACGTGGTATAACGCGCTACTCTTGTGCTGGACTAGACTGTCAAAGACGGGGAGATCGGGGTTCGATCCCGGTCGGGTGTACGGAGGGTGGTTTTCCCTAAATTGTTTTCAACTTTCCCTCCACGTAAATGTGGGTGCATTTCCTCTCAATTAAACCTTCCTAATACCCAACAAATTAGTGTAGTTAATACATAGGCGTATAATCCGAACGGTTAGTAAGACGCGGTGCTAAAAAAAAACACACTAAAAGTTGTTCAGAGCTAAAGTCCCATACCCCATCATTTGGCCCCGTTACCCCCAAGTGCTATGGGATATGGATAGCCCCGGTAGAGACCGGTCTTAGACCATTCGACTATCTAATTTGGTTAAAAGTTTTTTTCTCATTCTGCTAACTATAACTTAATCTACTCCGTAGTAAGCAGTTCGGAATAAATGCTTGTCTAAACATTCCCGTCACAAAAATCTTCCATTCAGGGCGGACTAACATTAATTCTCGCCTAGACGACACATTCCAAGACCAGCCGTTCATCTGTCAACTAGAGAGGGGCTCTAGGGGGAGGGGAGATATATTTTTGTAGTTAGAGATTCAAGGTACATTCAGACTATATATATGAGTGGTTGTGATTCGGTTCAGACTGAACTCTTATTATCATAATCAGTTTTACATGCAATTTTATTCAAGGAGGGTCATCAACACCTTGGACACGCTGGTGGCCAAAGGTGCCAAATCTTGTCTGGTCCGGTTTCCCGGTGACGTTTGGAGTTTGAATCCCGGTCGGATGTCTTGAGGGTGGTTTGTTCCTCTCTCCCTCCAAGCGGGTGTAAATTTCTCTATTGATCCAAGATTACTTTTTTTGGTACCACGTTAATAATTCTGTAATGCTCGCGAATAGATTGGTAAGTTCCTCGCCCTAAAGACCCAGGGAGAGGGAGGACCATGATTCAGACAAGACCTCGCCCAGTGAAAGGTCACATCTCTGGCCAGTGCTGGGCACGGCTCAGTGGTCCATTGTACAGCCTGGTTCATATTACTGGCTCGGTGTTCCATGTACACTCTGGTTTATATTAGTGGCTCGGTGTTCCATGTACACTATGGTTTATATTAGTGGCTCGGTGTTCCATGTACAGTCTGGTTCATATTAGTGGCTCAGTGGTCCATGTATAGTCTGGTTCATATTACTGGCTTAGTGTTCCATGTACAGTTCTGGTTCATATTACTGGCTCAGTGGTCCATGTATAGTCTGGTTCATAGAGTATTGGTTCACTGGTACATGCACTGCCTGGTTTATAGAGCATTGGCTCGTTGGTTTGCAAGTTTATATTATTTAGGGGACAGCAACAGAGTTTTAATCAGGGCCATAATATTTTGTCTTTGTTGGGAGGAGGAGAAGAGTGGAGTGTTGCTCTGGACTATACATGCTAAATTACGGCCTTGTGTGCACTGAGCACATAATTAACACATTAACCATTTACTGTAGTAGCCATCTGCGCAAATATATGTGCGCAGTAGGCACGAGAGATGGATGACAGCACCTTTGATTATTTTCTTGGTTAGTACGTATAAAACCAAGTTTACTAACGACTCATCCTAAGGGAAGGTAGTTTAGAAGAAATAAACCTGCATTAGCCGTGTAGAGGGACGTGGGACAGCTTTCAAACACCTTCTAGATGTTGGACAGCTTTCACAAACCTTCTAGACGTGGGCTATCTTTCAAACACCTTCTCGACGTGGGATAGCTTTCAAACTTTTTCTAGATGTGGGACAACTTTCAAACTTCTTTTAGACGTGGGACAGCTTTCAAACACCTTCTAGACGTGGGATAGCTTTCAAACACCATCTCGACGTGGGATAGCTTTCAAACTTTTTCTAGATGTGGGACAACTTTCAAACTTCTTTTAGACGTGGGACAGCTTTCAAACACCTTCTAGACGTGGGATAGCTTTCAAACACCTTCTTGACGTGGGATAGCTTTCAAACTTTTTCTAGACGTGGGACAACTTTCAAACTTCTTTTAGACGTGGGACAGCTTTCAAACACCTTCTAGACGTGGGGAAGCTTTCAAACACCTTCTAAATGTGGGACAGCTTTCAAACACCTTCTAGACGTGGGACAACTTTCAAACTTATTTTAGACGTGGGACAGCTTTCAAACACCTCCTAGACTAGGGACAGTTAAGACACTTTCTAGACGTGGGGCAGCTTTCAAACACCTTCTAAACGTGGGACAGCTTTCAAACACCTCCTAGATGTGGGACTAATTTCAAACACCTTATAGACATCTAGGAACTAAAGTAGATTGGACACATTTCTCACAAGTTTCAAGACTCGTTGTAAATGGAGTAAATCAGTTGATATTTTTTATCGATTAGTTTTATGAGATTGTAATGTGGGAAAATTTGTTTTTAGTACTCTTTAGTGCCAAATTACCGGCGTAACCTGATACTAGGATAATCTCAACAGCCACAGCACATACCGTTAATTTATCATTCAGGTAAAGGTAGGTAATGAACTCGATCTCATAAAGATACATATAACCACTGATACCCATCGTTACTGATAGCCACGGTACTTCCCAAGGAACATAAGCGCAAATATAAAATGTTTTCTTAACAGTTTCTCGAACATCTTCATTTAGAGCTTAAGCCTCTTATGAATGAGATATTGTTTGTTTGGACCGGAAGTGAAGATAAACTGTCAGGTTCAAAATATAATAACCACAAATTTATAGGGAGTAACATAGTACAATTATTACTATATTACTATATGGTGTTTTATATTTCCACAAGTTCATTGCCTTGTCCAAATTGAGTCCTCCAGCATGTCCTATTGGCAGCTTTATTTTTTAAATTCTTAAACATTATATTATTTTCTTATTTGAGGGCATCCGTCAGTTACATTCGTGGTCTTACTGGTCCCTTTTTTCCTTCAACTTTGCTTTCAACGAGGTCCCTCAATAATTATTTATTTTCGTATCATGATCCAGTTAATTGGCCTTTCTTCGTAGAATCACCTGCAGAACGGTTTTATTTTAATTTACTCTTCTTGGAAGTTCATCATTAGTCACCCTATATTTCCACATTATCCTCTCTATTTTCCTCCAGCACCAAATCTCAAAGCATTCCAAACATGTACTCTCTTTTTTCCTCAGTCAATGTCTCAACTGCAATTGTAATATTTGACTTCAGTGGCGGTGAAACCTTATTTATCTAAGGTGAAGTTAGAAAAAAAAAAAAGAAGTTTTTGAGGAGCTTAGGGAGCCTCCCTGTCTAGAAAATATTTACAGTGACCTTGCCTGATTAAAAAAAAAATCAGATTCTTCTATAAGCTATTTGGGATGGTCCTTCCCCATAAACTTTTTGAAATTTGAATGCCTCCAAAAGCTATTTGGAGTGTCCTCTTCTGGAAAAATATTTGAAAATTTAATGTTTCTTGAAATTATTTAGTGTGGACCTTTTCCAGCAAATTTTGAAAAATTTGACTCAAGAGATGTTCTGAATAATCTTCCCATGGCAATTTTGATGATTGGATGCCTCTATAATTTATTTTGAGTTTGTACATAGTCATCTTTCAGCTTCATGGTCGATATTATCAGAGCGGAGGGAGATAAATCTAAAAGGGGGGGCTGTATTGGCCTGTTGAAGACGGGGAGATCGGGGCTCGAATCCCGGTCGGGTCTACTGGGGTGTTTTTTTCCTAAATGTTTGCCCACTCTCCTTTTACGCAGATGCAAATAGATTAAATCTAAAATGTTTCCTTTCTCGTCCCTGCCCATTTTATCATATATGCGTATAACCTGAACAGGTAGTAAGACGCGGTGATGATTATAATAATAATAATAATAATAATAATAATAATAATAATAATAATAATAAATACACAAACTCCCAGATAATAATTTTTTATCAAAATTATTGTCAGATAAGGTCCTTTTTTATGACAATTGGACTATACGAGATTATGTCCCCGCATATGAGGTACACCTTGTTAATATTGACACGTCTTGGTGGGGGTGTTAGGAACGGACTGTCTTCGTTCACCTTGTGAGGTGTAACAAAGAGAAGTAATACCAAATTGGTTTGTGCACGGCTCATTAATAAGTTTTTATGACACCTCACGTATGATGGATGATGACTCATTGTCCTGTAGGACGGCCATGGTACAGGCCAATATTCATGGGAAGGGCCTTATATGACTAGTAGGAAAGCTACTAGATCTACTTTCACGTGTCCATACGTCAAGTCATGTGATCTGCAGTAGTCGCTCTTGATAGAGTTATCTATATTTATTTTAGTTGAGGTATTTAACGTTAACTTTCTGAACCGACTGGTTTTATCAGACCCGCTTCGGTGGCAATAAGGTCTAGGGCAAGGATGGTCAAAATACGGCCCGCCGATGTGTTCACTCCTGCCCGTGGAATAAATAATTAATTGAAACGTGTTTCGTTATGTTCCGTTATGTCGCCACCCAGACCCTTGACATTGCCAAACTTGGTAAATCATGCCCAAAAAAATAAAATAAAAAAATATGGCAATGTTTGCATCTTCATATTCATGTGAACAAGTGTTTTAGACCATGGAACTTAGGAAAAGTGATCTTAGAAACTGATTTACTTATGAGCATCTGTCTTCTCTCTCGAGAATAACCTCCTCACAGTTTAACCCAGATTATAAAACAATGTTGGAAGCTCATGTTTAGTTTCACTCAACTCATACCCCATCATATTAATAATCTTCTGAATGAACTTAAAAACATACCAAACCACTAAGATGTTTGTGCTTTTTATGCATTAATCTTGTTCTTTTCAGTCTATTATGTTTGTTTATATATTTTTAAATTAATTTAAAATATATATATGCCTTTGGCTCACCTATTTTTTTACTATTATTTGACATTCCTTTAAGTAAGTTTGCACATTCCTTATCTTAAGCTCTACTATCACAACGGACTATACTGCCGATAGAGGGAGGGATCGTGTTACACTCTCGGTCGGGTGTACTGAGGGTGGTTTTTCTCAAAGGGTCTCCCCACTCTCTTCACGCAAATTCGTGTACACTTCCTCTAAAATTTAACCTTCCTAATTCCTAGCCCACTAGAGTAATTAGTACATAGGCGTACAACCAGAACAGACACGATTCATAAACTAGCTTAATTCTAGAACAGACACAATACCAATCCTTCCGGTCGTTAATTCATCATTGGAAAGGGGTAAATTTATATTTTATCAAAGATAATTTTTTTGGCTATGCCAGGAATAAAACCCGGGACTCTTGTCTCAGCCGGTAGAAACGATACCGACTGTGCTAAGGTGTCTGAAGATAGATATTATCATTATCTATAAAATAACACTGATAATATAGACAATTTTTCTCAATTTTGGCCACAAAAAAAAGCTTGTGGTTTTGAGAAGCTCCTTCCCATGAAAATTGTGCTGTATTTTATTTATTTTTATTTATTTAGCACCACGTCTTACTACTCGTTCGGGTTATACGCTTAACTACTAAATTCGCTAATGGTTTAGGAATTGGGAAGGTTGAATATAGGGGAAATGAACCCGCATTTGCGTGGAGGGAGAGTGGAAAACCATTTAGGAAAAACCACCCCCAGTTCAACCGACCGAGATTTGAACCTCGATCTCCCCGTCCTCGGCAGTCGAGCTCAACACGACTAGCGCGTTAGCTAACTACGCCACCGAGGCGGGTCGATTGTGCTGTACCCTGCCTGTTTCGTCACGAGGACGAGGTAGCTCCCGCTGATTGATGGAAGCCAAAGCTATTAATGAGCTTATTGTGGAGTCCAGGACGGCCTTGTTTCTCGTCGTTTCAATCTGACTAACAAAAGAGGTCGCCAGCCGCAACGGCGGAAGCGCGGATAGAGGCGTCAGTCCCGTCTTGTTTGGGTCTGTTGGTGTTGGGGAAGGTCGGGGTTTGAATCTCAGTCGAAGGTATGGAGGTGCTGGGTTTATCATTCTCCCTCTACGTGAATGTGGGTGCACCTCCTTTAAACGCTCTATCTAACTCATTTGTATGGGTACATAGATAGGGCGGAAGACACGCATAGCACTTCAACAGCTGTTGAGATAACCCTGAATGGTAAATTAAACTAAACGGATCGACTGAAACAATATTTTATTTTATTGGTCAAATAGGTTTTTTGTACTGACCTTAACTCGTGTTCCCTACATTCCCACCTTAAGGGTGCCGCCTCGGTAAGCGAGAAATTGCCGTACAGAAGTTCAGCTCTAACGCAATATTTAATTCTATGAAGCGTTATTTGATAATATGGTTCACACCAAGATACAGTTGAAAGCGTCCAAAAGAGCTATTTGTCCTTAACAACCTATATTTTGAGTTTATTAATATAACAAAATGTGAAAATGTGACATTAGCTCAGTTTCAACAATTTTTCGAGATATAAGACCAGGCTTGATGAAAAAGTTCTCTAGATTTAGCCTCCCTTTAACAAATACATTAATTTTCTAATAGTAGGGCTGCCAGACGTCCCGGTTTTCCGGGACTGTTCTGGTTTTTTTTAATGATAGTCATGGTGTCCCGAAATACCACTTCGGAACATACGATTGTCCCGATTTTTAACCGTTTTGGTTTTGTTCTCTTGTATCCCGCAATCGGTGATGGAGGAGGCCTATTAAGATTTTTTTTGTCAGGTTGGTAAGCATATGTATAACACAATTCGGGAAAGTCCCGTCCATTCTATAAGTTTAGTCACTATATTATTTTTGAATTTGTACGTCATTGCGTTATTGTGAGAGTGTAAGTATAAATGTACGAATATATTTGTTTCGTGGTTCTAAAATTTACTTATATATAATAAATTTAATTTACAATTTACAGTGCTAAAAGTCTAAACATGACGAAAATACAGTGTAAGATGAAGGAGGCAAATTCTTATCTCAAAATAATAAACTTTAACTTTTGATTGTCTTTTTTTTTACTAAGGCATTTATTTAATATGTCGTAAAAATTGAAATAAAATTGTGATACTTAATTTTTTTTATCCCGGTTTACCCTATCAAAAATCTGATAAGCCTATCTGAAAGGCTCACAACATAAAATTTTAGGATATTTGAGAACTAGCAGGGAACTTTCCTCTTTACCTTGAGATAAGAAGTTTCGTAGTTTTCTTTCCTCTCTTTCCAATCGGCATGACAAAGAGTGTTTGTAGGTGAAGGGTGAAAGGAAGTACAGGCTTAGACAATATAGATAAGAAGTTCCAGAAAACGACACAGACCATTGTATTTTCAGCTCTATGGCCTGACATTGATTGCTACTTTATAGCTGACCGAGGCGGCTGCCTTAAGAACACAAGCTTAAGCAGCGACTGGGTGGCCCAAAACATGGAGATCGAGGTTCAAATCCTGATTGGGTGAACTGAAAATGGTTTTTCCTAAATAGTTTCAACTTTCTCTATCAACGCAAACGGGTACACTTCCTCTAAATTCAGTCTTCCTCATCTCTAGCACACTAACGTAATTAGTTAATATGCGTAAAGCCCGAATGGGCAGTAAAACGTCGTGATAAAAGAGATGTTAAATACTGTATGAACATTTTCCTACTTCGTCAAGCATATTTTGGATGGTCTGAATATCAAGACACTTTAAAAAACAAAACAAAAAAAAACACACGCCAATGCATCAAATTCTAGGAACTTCCGCTCCTGTAACTTCAAAATAGTTTGTTCCCCCCCTCTCCCTTGATGAAAATCACCCCTCCTCCCCTCCCACGATAGGTGTGTAAATCTGCCCTTCTGACATCTCCTCATTTACCCCCTAATATTATCCCCTTTCTCCTACCCCCCTGACATTGAAGCTTGAAAGCGTCATTTCCGGACCGCGCACCGGAACTGCCCTGACGTCACGGACCTCAAATAGCCCGCCCGAGCTGCCGACAGTCGGAAGCGTTTGACAAATTACACCCGGTCTCTGGTCTCTGAAAACCTCATTTCACAGCTCTTTTGTACCTCCCCCCCTCTCATTTAACCTCAATACTCATCGGACAACTGTACAGTTTAGTAGATATTTATGAAACATCGATATATGTCTCGTAGTCTTCTGTCTTGAAATATTAAACTGATGATGGATTCCTCGTTCACCCTGAAAGTAGCAGCCGTACCTTGCCTGTTTCCACCATGGCGTGACTTAGTATAAGATAGGGCTATAGTGTAATCTGTAAAGGAAAGACTGCTACCTTGCTTGGTTCCACTATGGCGTGGCTTATAAGATAGGTCCATAGTGTAATATGTAAAGGAAAGACTGCTACCTTTCTTGGTGTGACATCAAAGAGAGGTTCATAGTAATATCTGTCAGAACAAATGACAGTTTTTTAGAACAAAGTGCTGATAGATATATTTGAGTTCTAAAATGGATGAACAAACAGGAGGATGGAGAAAGTTACATAATGAGAAACTTCATAATTTGTATGCATACTCAAACATCTTAAGAATAATCAAGGTGAGAAGGAGTAGGTGGGGTGGTCATGTAGCGCTTACAGGGGGTGGTAGGCGTGTACACAACATTTTAGTTGGGGAACCTGAAGGAACAAGACCCCTTTGTCTGGTGGAGGAGCACTCGATTTAACTTTCAGAGGCACTTAGTTTTAAAGCCGGCCCTGCGGTGTAGTGGTCAGTGCACCTGGTTACGAGCCAGACGGTTCCGGGCTCGATTCCCCGATGGCACCTTGGGTATTTTTCCCGAAAGGGGTACTACCCCAACGTAACCAGTATTTTGTTAATTGGGCTGGGTCCACTGGTTCCACACGCTCATACTATCACCGTCACCTCATCTCATCGGGACGCGGAAAGAACCTCCACGGAAAGGATGTACAATTAGTACATTCGGGCGTCCCCTGGGCAATGGTACACTAGTACTGGCTAATCTTTCCACAAACTGGTCTACGATTTATGTAGCCTATTCCTATATGAGGACAACTTCAAATATATTCTAGAAGTAATATCAGAAACTTTCTGGGGGAAGGGGAGCATTCAAATCAACTTCCAAAGTAATCTAAAATTACCAAGATTTCCAGGGGAGAACCACTCTAAGTAGATTCTAAGGGCATCCAATTTTTTATAATGAAAAAAAGGCCATAAGAGCTCCACTCCAAATACCTCAAAGGAGCATTATTATTAAGGAGCATTTATAATTGAGGAATTTAATAGCAATGCGATGATATGAAGATGTGTCAATATTGATCTTTTTTATCGGTCCAAACATACAAATGAGGACATTAATTCTTTAAAAATAAAATTATAAAATTTAAAACTGGGACTCGAAAAAGTTTTACATAAATATCGTACAATTTATGCTTCGGTTTCCTAGTGTATATTATTTCGTTTCACATATATTACGAGTTTTGAGTAAATATCTCCATTTTTAAACAATAGAGCGAGAAAGTCCGTGCGGAGTTTCGTACCATTTATTTTATATATTATTTCAATATCTATAAAATTATACTAGTAATAAAGTAAAACATTTAGCAAAACCAAAAAGTGATCACTCTTTTTTTTTAGTGGGGAAGGGGGTCTGGAACTATATTTTCGAATAAAATTAATACTCCTTGCTATCCAATTGGGATGCATTTCAATAAGGTTCTATTCTGATAATAGACGAAGCAAATGCAAAAATATTGGACTCGATTTATTGCGATTTGTGACCCGTAATTGTGTTTCAATAAATGTACCTTGATTTTCTTACGAATGGATATTTGGAGAACCTCCAAAAAAATTACAAACATATTTTTTGTGGTCAACATTGATAGCACCCGCTTCGGTGGCTGAGTGGTTTAAAGCAGTGGTTTTCAATAGGCGGCCCGCGAAGAATGTCAATCTGGCCCGAGGAAATATTAAACTTCTTACAACAATATAATTAAAGTAGCTTACTAACTAGCTAAAGTAAGGTTTATTTTATCATTTATATATTAACTTTTGTAATTCTCAAAATAAAAATAATGTTTAAAATGTTACTAAGTACTTTTTTATAAGTATATGTAAATTTATCAAATTAAGTTTTCACACCTTTTAGCCCAGTCCAGGAATATATATATATAATTGTGGCCTTTGGTGAAAAGTAATTGAGAACCATTGCTCCAAGAAGTCGCTCTCGTGTTCGACTTGCCTGTGGATGATAGGGAGATCGGAGTTTGAATCCCGACTGGGTCTACTGCGGGTGGTTTTCCCTAAATGGTTCCCCACTCTTCTTCCACATAAATACTGGTAGATTACCTTTAAAATGGTTCCTTCCTCATCTTTATCCCATTAGAGTAATTAAGTAATTATCATACATGCGTATAATCTGAACGGGTAGTAAGATGTGGTGATAAAAAAACATTTTACCATGTTATTTTATAGGTATTGATAATATATATCAAAAGCGACAGCTGAAGGTCACATGACTTGACCTATGAACACGTGAAAGTAGATCTAGTAGCTTTGTCTAGTTACCTGACATTTCAATTCGTAAAAAATTTGGGGTACACAGTCATACACCTTATAGACAAACAGACAACCACTCAGAACAAACTTCTTTTTCCGTGTTTTGACTTCAAGATGAAGTTCAATCCATACTAAATTTAGTGTATTATGTAGATCTCAGCCGTTTCTTTCAGTAAATATAACCTTGTTTGTGGATTATTACAGAAATGTCCACAGTTGATGTGATGCTCATCGGTAAAAGTGGACTTGGTGAGAATAAAGCCCAGACCCTGAATTACGTGCTAGGGGTGTACAATGTTATCAGGCCTCGCGACTAAGTGTACGGCCCCCTTAGAATGGCCAACAGCGTGTAGGCGTCGTTTGTGAAAGTTCAACAGCCTGGACTTAGTCCTGGCTTCCTGCCACAACTATTGGGCATTCGGGTATCGTCGCCGAGGTGCACATTTTGGTTACTTAACGGGGATACGATGAGTCACGGACCTGTTTCATTTGGACGGTGAAGTTGGTTAGTACGCAGCACGCATGCGCGGGTATCTCTACGTGAGCTGATGACTCATCCGGCTGGCACGCAGGTTGGGTTGACTAACCTGTCAGGGGTACCGGCTGTAGTCTTAAGGTGGAACGAGAGAAAATGTCGGTGTTTCTTCAGTTTTCATAACAAGACATTTTTTTTCTACAGAATGAATCAAATATTGCTCCAGTAGAAGCATAGTTTAATTTTCTTCACATGGTCATATCAACGGTTGTCGAATATCTGTCATGAACATAACAACATTAGATGACAACGTTTTAAATGAAGAGAAAAATATCTTATCTAATTCACCCTTAACGTATATTCAACAACTGTTGAGATTATCATGTATATAAAACTAAATTCGTGCTTTTACTGGAGATTTTTTTTTATTCTGTCAAATTTTTTTTTGTTCTATGAACACTGAAAAAAAAAATGCCCTTAGCTCGCAATTTCTACCATCCTACAGCCCCACTGTGTATGTTTATCGTTGGCTGTTCTTTGTGATTGAACGTAATTTTTATAGGTAGGGGCTGTTACTAAAAAACAAGAAATCTTTAAACCTGCTTTGGTGATCGAACGGTCTAAGGCGTCACTCTCACAATATATTCTATTGCTGATGACAAGGAGATCGGGATTCAAATCCTTGTCGGGTGTACTGAGGGTGGTTTTCCCTGCATGGGTTTTCACTCTCACTCCATGCGAATGCTGGTAATCTTTATCCAAATTCAACTTTCATAATTTCTAACTCAATATAAAAATTAGTAGGCCTACATAAGCGTATAACCTGAACAGGTAGTAGGACGCGGTGATAAAATAAATCAACCCTCAACACCAAGGGCTGTGGATTGGGAGGGTGACTTTGAGGTCATGAGTCCGCGTTAGCGTAAAGAGTTCATCGGAATACCACAGTGATGAATCCCATGTGGCAAACATGCCCCAGTGCATCCAGCTGAAGTTCGAACCCTCTACCTCCCGGTCATCAGCGAACCAGACTAGACTAGACTAACGTCTTTATCCAAGTTTCCATCAGCGAGGATCTCATCTTATTTAAACAACGCTGAACATGTTGTATGGTACAATTTTTCAATTCTGTGCATCCTATATAATTTGTTTTTTAAATTAGGTACACTTTGTATGTTATAATGTTTCAGTTTCATACGTCCCATATGTTTGAATTTTTCAATTTTGTTCACCCTGTAAGTCAACATTTTTCAGTTTCCTACATACTATTGGGTTTGAACTTTTCAATTGTGTGCATCTTGTATGGCACACCTTTTTCAGTTTCGTACATCGTATATGTTTGAATTTTTCAATTCTATTCACCCTCTATGGCACAATTTTTTCAATTTCTTGTATTCTATATGTTTGAATTTTTAACATTCTGTTCACGCTGTATGTCCCACATATTTCAGTTTCTTACATCTTGTATGTTTGAGTTTTTTCAATTCTGTACGTCCTATACGTTACAATGTTTCATCCAAGAAGTAGTTGCGGAGCGAGGGGGCGGAAATGTTAATACAGCTTTTGTTTTGTCTGGCGGATGTTATTGCTGCGAATATTGTTTCCATTTATGTTACCCACTTGCTAGTCGAAACGAACGTGACACTTGACGGTAATCATAAATACACTGACTTAGGTTCTTCAGACGCTACAGTCTAAAAACATTCTAGTAAACGCGACCACTCAAACATTTTATGTCCATACATAATTTAGTATTGCTTGTGAAAACGTTCTCACATCAAGAACATATAATTTATAGCCGGAGAACCTTTTAAAACTCAACCAAATGCATCCAGAGCAGCCAACATTGCGAGTAGATTGACTTGATTTAAGGCTGTCAAAATCTTTATGGTAAAATCTGTTTTTCTAGAAAAGACCTTTTAGAAAATACCATTTTTTTTGTAGTCAACATTGATAACATTTTAATATTTTATTAGGGTTATTACCCACCTCGGTGGCGTAGTTGGCTAACGCGCTAGTTTCGTGTTGAGCCAGACTGCCAAGGACGAGGAGATCGAGACTCAAATCTCGTTCGCGTGAACTGGGGGGTGGGGGTCCTAAATTATTTTCCGCTCTCCCTCCACGCAAATGCGGGTTCACTTACTTTAAACTCAACCTTCCCAATTCCTAATATATTAGAGTAATTAGTACTTAAGCGGATAACCCGAACGGTTAGTAAGACGCGGTGCTAAATAAAATAAAATTAGTGTTATTTTACAGTTATTGCTATTATCTACCAAAAGTGACTTGACTTGACGTATGAACACGTTAATGTAGATCTAGTAGCGTTTATAACTGTCAGATAAGGCCCTTTACATTAAAATTGAACTGTACTATCCAGACAGAGTGATGGCGGAATAGTACCTGTCTTGGCGTATTGTTATGATTTTATTAATTAGTATTCAACCCGTTTCAGTGGCTGCATAGTCTATGGCGTTACTCTCACAATAGATTAGGCTGCTGATTACGGGAATATCGGGGTTTAAATCTCGGTCGGGTGTACTGAGGTTTTTCCCTAAATTATTTTCCACTTTTCCTCCATACGAATGCGGGTACATTTACTCTAAAATTCGACCTTCCTCATACGACTTCATTAGTGTCAATATGCGGGTGGTACTGATGGGCAGTGGGATGCGGGGAGGGTGAGAGGGGGAAATAAAGTTAGGATATGGCGTCGTTTTTATGGTTTATTGTACCCCGCTATTTTTGTGTTGTAGGGCCTATTTTTTTTAGTAGCGATCTAACAAAGAAGTGAATATAAATATAGTCAAATTTTCGCAGGAAGAACCTGTATTATTATTATTATTATTATTATTATTATTATTATTATTATTATTATTATTATTAGCACCGCGTCTTACTACCCGTTCGGTTTATACGCACTCACGCTAATGTGTAATGGTAGGGTGATTGTGAGATGAAATGGAGGACCTACAGTTTAACGTGGGATCCGAACCACGGTAGAGGCCTGGCATTCCTCACACTCACAAGTTGTGAAGAACCTTAATTAACAGTTAGAAAAGTTACTACATGTATTTTTACTTATTCATACGTCAAGTCATGTGATCAAAAGCAGTCACTTTTGAAAAATGATCAATACATATAAAATAACCGTAATAATATATTTTAATATTATCAATTTGACTTCAAAATTATATGTTTGTGTTGTATAAAAGTTCCTTCCTATGAAAATTGGTCTGTATAGCAACTACAAACTAATGTGTCTCTTAGCTGAGCAGTGAATTTATCGGTGAAAGTTCTGTTCAACTGTTGGAGCTATTGAAAAGTTATCGTGACCCACATATTCCTGGGTTTTTTTTTAACGAGCTTATCGCCATTGTGGCGTAACTACTATTGTAAAAGGACCGCTACATGTGAGGCTAGGATGATGTCATATGTGTGTATATTTGTGTGTCACGGTGAGGACACTATATAATGTCACATGTCACACATGTTGGATATTCTGTCTGATATAGTCTTCCGCTCATTTCTCGGCTTTGAAGGTTTGTGTTCGGATATCGATTGGTGGCTTTGGTTTATTGAAAGGTACGATGGGTTTGGGTGTGGTATCAGTAGGACCTCGAGGCTTGATATTTGAAGAAACAAGTTTAAAAAACCAGTAAACAATGCACAAGACGTCAATCTCGTCGTGTCTGGAATTTCATTGTTCAGATTCCCGGTGGTGTTTTTTTCCCCTTAATATTCTTCCTCTCAGCCTTCACATAAATTCTTGTACATTAGCTTCAAAACTTTAACCTATTCATACTTACAACAGTGGTCACGTGGCTTAAAGCGTCAGGCTCATATTTGACTGGATTGCGTGTGATAGGGGAAGTTTAGACCCGTGTGTACTTAAATAGTTCTTACTAAGTGGTTTACCCTTCTCCTCCCATGCAAATGCGGTTACACTTACTCTTAAGCTTATTTATCTCGTCCCTAACCCGTTAGTGTATATATGTGGATAGTCTGGCGGGGTGTTAGCACAATTCTTAAGTAGTGTTTTCCTAATTTTCGCCATTCCCGTACCCCTTTTGGGCCCTGGCTTAACCAACATACACCTTCCATCCCTTTATTTAAAAAATACACCTGCTATCTTGTGGATCTTAAACGGTTGTTGTAAATTTTAATAAAACTTTAGTGGTTAACTAAATACAGTCGTCACGCAGGGAAAGAAAGAATTATAAAAAAGTCCATGGCACCACGTCAAAATCTGCGTTAACAGGTTTAGCAGACACTGTCGTTAAAATAAAATCTAATAAAACTCAGTGGTACGTTGCGTAATCGTGCTATATTACTAGAAACACTGATGGAAATTAAATTCCTGAACCAAGTGAATGTATCAGAACACGTCTTATTTTATAACTTAAATCTAAAACAGACACAGCACCCAGCCCTCCGGCCATTAATTCATCCCCGTGAAAGGGTAAAACCCAATTCCACTTAATATATTATACATAATTTCGTCCATGTCGGGTTTCAAACCCGGGACCCTTAGTTCAGTAGGCAGACGCGCTAGTGACTGAATTAAGGTGTCGGGCCAATGCTCAGTCTAAAGGATGCCAATTAGATATGAAAATGTTCCGGTAAAGTTTCATTCGGAGCATTTTTCGGTAAATATTCCGGTAATTCTCACTAGTGGCGGCTTGCGGCCTACTAAATAGATGAAGTGGTTGGGTTTGGCGAGGTAGTATATAGAGCCTATTTCATTATATACTGTATACATAAAACCATCAAATAGTAGTTTGGGGACTATTGCAGGATGGGAGGGGGGGAAAAGGGGTGACCAAAGTTCGAAAGAAAATACTGGCCATTAGAGAAGAATTTTTTTTCCGGTAAAATTTTCAGATCACTTAATCCCAGAGGAATGTTAAGGATTTGATTCAAAGATTAAAGTAGAATATTAACATTATCTGATCCACAGCAGACCACAACGTTTGTGACAGATTCAACCACCAAGCGCTGTAGTCGATATACGAGTGTGAGAAAAGAACTGGAATCGCTGTTATTGATTTATTATAGCTCGTTTAGTAATTAATATATATGGTGTTTAAGTCTTTTGGAGAAGTATTTTTTGTATTTATTTGAGCTAATTAACGTGCACTTTCTAAACCGACTGATTATATCAGCCCAGAGAATTTCTATGAGCTAGAGCCACCACTTTTACCGGAAAGGTGTTTTCACATACATACCTTCCAAGGTTAATTTACATGCCACAATCGACATGGAATTGACGGCTTTACTTCCTCTCTGAAGGAAGTTGTGCTACGGATTTTTATTGCTCAAGTAAAATCCGTAGACTTCAGTTGGATATGAACCCACAAAAATCGGGTCCTAAGGCGAGCACTTTACCTTAAGACCACCAAGGTTGACCTTAAAGAAAAAGTAGTTGGATTTTTTTTTCCAGGATGAAAAACGATTGAATTTTTTTTACCAAAACTGCAAATTTTTCCGTGGGAAATGTTCCATCTGACATCTGTAAGCAACCCGGCCGCGCGGAAGTCTAGAGTAATTGATCTTCAACTTGAAGCTTACCGTCTCGCTGTTCTTGTTTGTCGTCTGTAACGCACTCCGCTTCCCTCCAATATAAACGCCCCATTGTGAGCGGGTCTCTAATGACCGTGTTATTGATGTGTATCATCCGACCATGCACGCAAGACACACCACTCAATCCTTCCAGCGCGGTCTGCATCTATGGCGGACGTTGGGTCCTTCCGTGGTCAATGAACGTTGGGAAGATACTCTTGATCTTTGTGGGGCCTTTCCTCACATAATTGCCAACCCTAAATACCACCAGAAGTCATCAAAATGATCCAACCTTCCGCTAGGTTTGAAACTCAATAAAGCTAGATTTTATAAACTTATTTTTTTGTTAACATAGGCATTAGGTCATTAATTTCCAGCCTAGAGGTCACAGCGTGTTTTGGGTTGGGTCGCAATGCCTATTGAAGCTATATATTTAGTTTTCAAGTATTAATTATTATAGTAAATTTAAAAAAAAGGTTAAAAGAACGATTGCTTGCTACTCAGTTTGCTCTAGCAGTCTCGTGTTTGGGTGAAAGGCACTGCTATACCCTGATTTTGGTTGGAAGAACAGTTTAGAAAATTCATACATATTTATTTCGGCCAACATTGAAAATATTATACTATATTATTTGGAATAATGTTCGTGTATATTTGGTAAGGAGTAATAAATGATTAAATTACTCGTAAATATTCTTTGCTTTTCTTTTATTACATTTTCCTTATTTGATCCTTGGTCTTCTATGACGTCACGTTTCGGTGTTATATGTTACATTATCTTCAGCTCTTATTTATGATGACGATGATTTATTTTAAATACATATTATTGGAAGGATTGTGAAATTTTGAAGTAATATTATATTATATAGTATATTAGATCCCATAAAAGGTTTCTTACATAATAATACTTCAAAAATTTCACAATCCTTCCGCTATTATGTATTTAAAATAAATCATCATCATCATAAATAAGACCTGAAGATGGTGTAACATATAGAGCGAAACATGTTGTCATAGAAGACCAAGGATCAAATAAGGAAAAAGAAATAAGAGAATAACAAAGAAAATTTAATTTTATATCATTTATTATTTGTATTATTTTATAGGTATTGATATATCTACCAAAAGTGACAACTGCAGATAACATGACTTGGTGTATGAATAATTATACTAAAATTGTTTTAGTGACTAATTTCTACTGTTTTTCCTACCAAAATCATAATATAGCTGCATAACTTCCAAAATACCTGCCGGGCAAGTTGATTCTCTTTTGCGTCATTTTATTCGGGTTCGATGAGATGTAGAAAGTATAGTAATTAAAACAAGCATTGATGGGCGCGCGGGCGTTCGGTGCGATGTGACGGTGAGGTCGAGATTCTAATTCCTGCCGGGTGTACTGGGAAGAAATCTCTTCAAACTATTTCTCCCTCTTCCTCCACGCCAATAAGGGTATATTTCCTCTGAATTCCACCTACCCCACTAGTGTAGTTGAGGACAGACCTGCTTCAGTGGCCGAGTGAGCTAAGGCATCGTTATCTTGTTAGACTGGGTTGCTGATGACGGCGAGATTGGAGTTTGAATCCCAATGGGGTCTAGTGAGGATGGTTTTTCATGAATGGTTTACCACTCTCCACACCAATACGGGTATATTACCTCTAAAATGCTTACTTCCTCATCCTTACCCCTTTAGAGTAATTATTAATTATAGCATATGCGTTTTACCTGAATGGACCTGGTGATAAAACAAATATATTTATTAATTTAGTTAATATTGATATGCTTAATTTGAATGAATCAATAGTGCCTTGATTTACGATAAAAAGCTAATTGGTGTACCTGCCACACCTCCATCTCTCGTTACTGCCAAAAAGCGAGTGAGTGTTCTTTCCCAGCTTTCCTCGCGGGATTCGATTCCAGCCCCGCGGGTCTACAGGAATACTCCACCAATATCAAGTCATCCCTGTACGACTTCCCTTCTACCAAAGGCATACACTTTCACTTAAAACAACTAGCGTAACCCGCTGGATGGGGTGAGTTCTTTTTTTAAGGCCAGTTATTTCACAAAGCTTTGTTTTTATGCCAGAGCATTAATCAACTGCCAACAGGGCATATTTGTTTCTGTGACTGGCAATTCTTCTTGAGAGTGATGTCCGACATATCTTATATTGGGGACGACAGTTTTCTAAGCTTGGGGATGTTACTATAAAAAAAAGTGTCAAGCTACAGCTTCTTAGCAAATAAAATAAAAGTTTATTGAAGTCAATACTTTACTTACTCAAAACATAAATAAGTGACCTGTCAAAATTCTTGTAGGAAGATACATAATGTTGTAAATTAGTTTTCTCAACACTTCAAGCAATCAGCATTCCTAGCTACCAATCTATAGGTCCTGGGTTCGATTCCAGATGGTGCCATAGGTATTATTCTCGAAAGGAAATTATACATATAGTCACCATAATCTGGTTAATTAGGCTTAAGTTAGGTTCAAGACTTTCACTGGCACCAAATAATCGTCATAATCATAATCAAACCATCTCAACGGGACGAAGTAACCGCAATTACACGGTGTCCCAACCTCAGAATACGGTTACATATCCACCACTGTCGGCAGATGACCAGGAATGTCTGGCCGACAAACCCTGGCGACAAACGATTAAAAAAAAGTCAATCAAGAGAGAGAGAGATAGACGGCTTCATTTTTTTCCCCACCCTTGATCCCCCTTTGTGCCTCTAGTTTTGTAATCACGTGAGAGTACCTTATTCAATGTGTGGTTTAACCCCCACACAGTTGGGGCGGTTTCATCCCCAATCTGGAGGGGTGAATACTGGGCTATAAGGATATTCTGGGGGAGTAGTGGTGGCGCTAGACAATGCCAGCTGAATGTAATTTTGCCCGAAACCCATATTGGTTGGATTGAGGCCTTGAGGGGGAAGAGGGGGCGGGGGGTGTTCATCTGCTTCAAAATGAGGACCCATAACTCAGCTGTTTGGGGTGTACTCTAAAACTGCCATGTTCATTGTTTGTTGGGGTTAACGTGTACCTCCCAAGCAGATACAAATTGCACCACTTTTAGAGGCGAACTGTATTTAGCGTACACTTTAGAAACACAGGCCTCTTTTTGGACACGACTTATAAACTTAACTCAGAGCAGCACACAATCTACAGCCCCAGATTGTGTTATGCAGGTATTCTTAATTATCTTATGCGTGACCCGGTATCAAACTAGGACCTTCTACTCTTTCAACCAACAAGGAAAAGCTATTTAATTAAATCGCAATGGTGGGCACGTTTACAAAGACGTCAGTTTCGTCTGGTCTGGATTGCAGGCAACGTACCTCTCCTTCTCACCACCTCCCAAACGTAAATGTGGACACATTTCCACTAAAATTAATCTTTCCTCATTGGTGTGCAGTTAAATGCGGATAACCAGAACGGGTAGTAAGAGACAGTGCTAAAAAAAATTAATCAAAAATCTCTTGGTATTATTGTATGTAGAAAAGAGGTGGTGGAACACTCGAATCCTTAAAGATATTCGAGATTCAAGGATTCATATCGAATTTAAAATTTAAAAAAATTAAAATATTTTTTTTTTTCAAAATATTCAATTGAAATTTGTTTTAGGGCTTTAACACTACTTAGTGGTGGATCTGGCCAAACATATTTATAGAACAAACTTAACAACCAGGCCCCAGACCATTAATTTAACACTTACCTGAATGTATGAATGTTATAATGCATGGATTAGGCCTATAACAACAAATGTTAACATTCAATTACTTTTACTATTCTATTATGTTTCTATTTCCCCCTAAATTCGAGACTCGGTGGTAAAATGAAGATTCTGATTCGAGACTTGGACTGGTAAATTATTGCATTTGACACAACTCTTGAAGATTAAACTAAACGCAATCTACTGAAACCATATTGTATTTATTTCGTAAAAAAAAAAAGTTTTCCATCATTAAAACTCCAAAAATACGGTAATTGATTTGCGTTCCCTTTTCACCCCACTTTAGTAGTTTGGTTTTACGTTTAGGCTTATTGCTAGCAAGTAATAACGCTGGACACGAACACGCTACACCCTGTATATTTTGATCTGCCCCTCCTAAACACTCCAATACTCGGAGGAAGTGCGCCTCCACCTACAGGCAGAGGACTGAACTGAAGAGGGGGTTGTTTCCCTCGTAGTTAATGTTGTGTTGCCATGGAAACGGGACCACAGCATCCTGGTCCAGATTGATTCCTCGCAGTTCATCTCCCCCTCCTCCCCTGCCTGCCTGGGACAATTACAAGTAGAATAGAGTGGTGAGGGCAGGGGATGGGGGGTAGTAAAGACCGTAACGACATCTGCAGGCCTGTTTTTGCTATAGTCCAATTTTCACAGGAACATCTGACAGAAAAACTACTATGATCATATGATCTACCTACAGCTGTCACTTTTTATAGATATTATTAGTGCCTGTAAAATAACAATAATAACATAATAAAATGTTATCAAAGTTGATCGCGAAAATAGATATGTTTGTATTTCCTAAAATGCCCTTCCTATTAAAATTGGACTGTAGCTCTACCCCCACCATTGTCGAGTTGAGAACGCGTGGCTCAGCGTTTAAGGTGAAAGACTGTAAGTGGAGATCTCCGGTTCAATCCCAAGGGAATAATAAATTAGTTACTGATGTTTTTACTTTCTTTATTTATAGAACGTATTCTATTTACGAACATTTTCTACCTCGATATTATAACGAAGGATATTGATGTTTTATATTCCCCAAACTAAATACAGGTATTGGTTGAGTCTGACAGAGCTAGGCGTGCGTAGTCTAGGAGTAATCGGTCTATTCTCAGGTTGAGAAGCGCTGCCATAAAACATCTTGAAGTCAATGTTATTATTATTTATGATTGCATAAGCACGATGTTATAATAGGTCGGGAAAATTAAGTACTGATGATTCATGGAAATTAAAAAACTATTGAGTCTAAAGATAATGTAGTTGCTTGTAAGGCCTTTTTCCCTATCAGAAGTCAACTAAATAAAAGGATTTTGGTAGGAAGAAAGACCTTACATACATTCCTTCCTACCATAAACAGTGTTTATCTACATATTTATAGACACGTGTTTCTAGCTGGCTACCTCCTTTAAACAACCAAATAAATAAAACACCTTTATAGGTTTCTGTTATTGCTGTGACCTTGTCTCTTCGTGACGTCATTCTATCTCACGTAGTGCACAAACTGTCATGGCGGACCAGGCACAATAACAAGACATAAAGGAACACAGCTAAAAGCGGGTGGTGACCTTCACATTTACTTTATACCTAGGCCGCTCACTTTGTAAATCAGGTTACACCAGAATTATTGTCCACAATTTTAGTTTGCAAAAAACGGAAGGTAAACATTTGATGTTGTTTGCCCTGCCCACCAGAAGCATCTTTTTGACCAATTATTTTGCTTTTAATCAAAGGATTGGAAGATTTATTTTAATTATAATGTATATTTTAATTATTAAGATGTAAGGTTGGTGTGAAGGCTCCATAAGTGTCGAGCTTTTCAGTATATACTTCCAGTAAAAGCGTGGTATAAAGGGTTTTGAGCACCATTGTAATTTTTTCAACATTTCTTGGTATAATTTTTATTTAAATAAAGGATGGAAAAATCATTGTTTACCAAAGTATTTGCGACAATCCGATTTAAATAGGAAGGAAACTTTTTTTGATAACTATAAAAGTTACTAAATGTTTTCATATATTCTTACGTCAGCTCATGTGATCTGCAGCTTTCACTATTGATAAAATAACACTAATAACATAGTAACATGTTATCAATGTTATCAATCAGGCAAAAAAGTTTTGTTTTTTAATTTAATCCTATTGTAGAAACTCTAAGAAGTTAAAAACTCTATTCTATAAAAAAAAATTTTTTTCCAACAAAAATTGGTCTTTGAACTATCATACAATATATAAAAAAAACTGTCTGATGTATGCCAACATTGATTAATAAAAAGCCGTGTCGTGGAGTGTTGACAGGGTAAGCAGTGCTTTTTTCATTTCTTTTGCACTTTGTCCTAATAACCCTTCGGGCTGTACGCAAAAGTACTAGTTACGCTTATGTGCTAGGGATGAGGAAGGTTGAATTTGGAGGAAGTGTACCCACATTCACGAGGAGGGAGAGTGGGAAACCATTTAGGAAAAAACTATCCTCAGTGCACATGACTGGGGTTTGAACCCAAATCTTCTCATCATTGACAGTCTTGTCACTTGCCTTATGAAACCCTGTGGCCACCAAAGGGGTTTAATTTTTTTAATTAAATTAAATGTGAAAACGAATATCATGTCTTTAAAACTCGCCCAGAGCACAACAAAGTGTGAATTCATACGTTTGCTGGAAAACAAGAGCAGAAGAAACGTAATCACGTGACGAGCTCTAAACCATTCACAAGAGTTCAACCTCATCGGCGTTGTCCGTGTGTGTGTGTGTGTGTGTGCATATATATATATATATATATATACACAGTATATGCATAGTTATATTGTATATATGTTCATAAAATATGAGGGAGGGAGTAAGGGGGGAATATTAGTATCAAATGAAGTGTGCTAGTAAATAAATTACAAAATAAAAAGATGATACAGGAAATTAAGAATGTTCTATAGGCAAAATAAAAAACGAAGACAAATATAAAGTAAGAATACAAATAAATTTTACAAAACCCCATGAACCAGAACCAAAACATCTTTAAAGAAACAAAATACAGTGGTAAAGGGGAAATCAACAAATGCCTAAAAATCCGCATAGGCTTACCCCTACAAAGACATTTGCAACCCCCCCCCCCCCTTATTACCCGTCGCCAAACCTTGGCCAAGACCTTGAAGCCGCGGCCAAGGTCCTCCGGGTTGTCCCGGGCTGAGTTTTATCCGGGGTGGAAGGAGCAGTTGCCGCAGTGACCCAGTGTTTCGGTTACCATGACAACTGGCCGGGACCATCACCATGGTAACCTGCATCTCTAGACCACACTGCAGTGGAATATGGAGAGCCCGCACCATTGCACTCGTTCCGTTCTCTCTCTCACACACACACATTCACACAAAGCTGAAGGTAAACTAGGGGGAGTCATAAACTCTCCTTTTTTATACCTACCCTGGAGAATAATTGACTGCAGTGGTTTGGAAAAAAAAAAAAGTCCTCGTGATAAGACTCAGATATTTTCGTGTGATGTCATACAAATTTACGTGACAAATATTACGTTTTAAGGCGCTAGAATAGTCAATCAGAAATCCATAAACTCCAAGTGGGCTTGTAGTATTCCTGAGGGGACAGGGGTGGATTGACGGATTCCAAGCCGCCCGAGGACTACAAATATGACACGGTTCTTAACACACGTTCACGTGAAATATTTATAATAATTGTATTTCTAGTAAATTTAATCCCAAGTGTATTTAATCTTACAGTATTGATCATTACAGCACTATTCACTCCACTTAAGGGGATTGGCCCTTTTTCATTTGGCGTGGAAATGCAGAGCCATGGGAACAAATGGTTATCTTCAAGAATTTTTATTTGTTTTGCAATTTTCTTTTCAGAAACGGTTTGTTCAAGAATAAAAGCATGTTGATTAAGTTATACTTTTTATATACACACCTCCTATATAATTTTAACAGTGATCAAATATAAATACATTTGACATTTTTCAATAGAAAACTCCCGGATTCATAACAAAAAATATGAAAATGTAACAATTAATAAACATCGATACATCGTCTTAGAAGGGGTGTTGAAAATATCACTATAAAAATTTCTCTCGTTCTCGAGAAAACTGATATTTACAAACGTATGATTTTTCCGCAAGACCTGTCCGGTAGCTAGCGCCATCTAAGGTTTCCGTGATTCATCTATTCTTGTTGGCGCGGAAGGATACTTTGGTCGGTTGTGAAGCCACGCTACGCCTTTCACCCTCCCGCCCACCATCCCACAAAATAGGTTTTATACTTGCACTCGACAGGGCCAAGGGCCTTAAAAATAATTTCTTTCTACTGGCATGGACTATAGTGCTTATAAATGGCTACACTATAGCTGGGAATGTATTTTTGATATAATTATTTAAGTTTTAAAATGATCCTCCGTCCACTACTTGTGTAGATCACAAAGATGGTAACAGTCTGTATTCACTAAACAAATGTTCCTTTACGTTTAGCTTAAGAAATTGTTTATAAACAACGTAATAGAAAAATAAACGGGAATGTTATAAATTTAATGCCATTGAATATCTTCACAATAATTATTGGTGTATTAGGGTCAGCCTCAGATTTACTCACAGAAACTTTTGATTAAAATTTAATAAAAACATTCACTTAGGGCCGATTTCATAGTCGAATGTGATGGGCTAGTTTCGCATATGTAACTAGCCCATTCTATTTTAGTCTAGTTAGGTGTCGTCCTAGATTTAATATAGCGCCACACTTGAGAAGTACTAAGTCTGACTATGAAATTGGTCCATTCCATTCTGATCTAGGTAGTTGTCGTCTTGTATATAGTATAGCACCGCCCTTGAAGCTTACTAAGTCTGACTATGAAACTGGCCCTTAAAATCAAAACGGATAGTTTTATTTTAGCTGTTTAGAGTAGTTATGGCGGCCCATATCAAATCCACCCACCAGGATACCTCTCGGTGTATCAACGGCCCAGTCCAGTCCTAAGGGTGGAGTTGTCTGGCAGTAGGAGAATGAACAGGAGGATAAAATAACTGGCTCAGGAATTTCAGTTTAGTTGATTTAACCAAACAAAAAGTTTTAATTGGTTTTTGAATTAGTGTGTCATTAAATATGACTATTTTTACTTTTATTGTGTTATAATCTTCTTTAGTGAGTCGTTCAAACCACTTTTCTGAATTTAATGATTCTTATAGGTCAGGGCAAGGGGCACTGAAGATGAGTTACTGGAACCATGAAATGTTGGGGAGCCACTTGTCGTAATAAGGTGTCACACTCGCAATAGATGGGGACCCTGCTGGGTGTACTGAGGGTGGTTTTCTAGGCAAGACCGGGCACACTCAATCTAAACTATACCTTCTTCATCCTCACCCTATTAGTGTAAGCGAACGCGTATAGCCCAGACTGCTAGTAAGACGCGAATACGTATTAATCTATGGGATGAATTTTATTTGAACTTTTACGACTGTATGAGGCAGAAGCTTTGTCAAAGTCAACATCAAAATGTATTCACACAAAAGCGAACAATATTTTGATTACTTTCACCGGTTTTTAAAAATTATAATTAAAACAACTCTTTTGTCCGATAAAAAGGCTTAACGAAAACGGGTGGGGGGGTTTGGGGGGGGGGAGATATGTTTATTCGAGGCTATTGTTATGATTTGCAGTTTTATTTATATCCAGGCTGAGAGTGCATGCGAACCGAGTTGATATTATGTGATTCCGGACACGAGGTAGGCCTGCATGTGAGGAAGTTGATATGCAGTGTCGCAAGGTCAAGTGCTGGGACTAGAAGGCATGCTGCTTGCTTCTGACGTCTTGTGTAGTCATAATGTCACGGTTTACTTGAACCTAGCACTGTACTGGTGGTGCACGTTGTCTTGCTTGCTTCTGACGTCTTGTGCAGTCATAATGTCACGGTTTACTTGAACCAACACTGTACTGGTGGTGCACGTTGTCTTGCTTGTGCAGTCATAATGTCACAGTTTACTTGAACCAACACTGTACTGGTGGTGCACGTTGTCTTGCTTGTGCAGTCATAATGTCACGGTTTACTTGAAACAACACTGTACTGGTGGTGCACGTTGTCTTGCTTGTGCAGTCATAATGTCACGGTTTACTTGAACCAACACTGTACTGGTGGTGCACTTTGTCTTGCTTGTGCAGTCATAATGTCACAGTTTACTTGAACCAACACTGTACTGGTGGTGCACGTTGTCTGGCTTGCTTCTGACGTCTTGTGCAGTCACAATGTCACGGTTTACTTGCGCTATCACTGTACTGGTGGTGCGCGTTGTCTTGCCTGTGCAGAGTCCCAAAGACAAGGCTTAGCTGTATATCTACATTCTACACGATTGAGTGATATATGTTCTGATATCACATTCAAGCTTATAAGCAATACATATATATTTTACCTAGCTCGAAAACTCTGTGTGTTTGGCATACACCTCTCCTAGCCCTCTCCTCAAACTATTCAGTTTTAAAACTAGCCCTTTGACCAAATACTATGGACGCCCCTGTTTCAGATTTATAACTTGGTAAAGTATTTGTAGCAAATCCCATAGATTGACGACGTTGCCTACTTGTTGAATTCAAAGCAGGTTGCCTCTTAACTTGACACACTAAGCACTCCAAACACTATCACACTTAAGACAGTAAAGTGCAAAATAAAAAGAGAGGGGATAAAATTATCAATTCATTTCCCCTTTTACACTGACGAGTATAAACACTCATTCTTTTATTTGCACCTGAACAACGTTGTATTGCATTTTATAATTACCTTTTTCTTGTTTTTATTCTATATAGATATTTGCTTCAACGGACCTTTTTAATCTACAATCTGACAGGAATATTCCTACAGGCCACTTTCGAGAGTAAACCAAATAGCCTGAGTTGTAGAATATTTAAAAACATATGTTTACAAAAAAATCTACTTCAAGATAAACATTAATTTTGTGACAATGTAGGGCTATTTTTAGTTATCTTTACGAATAAGTTTTTTTAGCACCACGTCTTAATACCTTTACAGGTTATAAGTATATGTACCAATTAAGCTAATGAATTAGGGATGAGGAAAGTTGAATTTAGATTAAGTGTTCCCGTAATCGCGTGGAGGAAGAGTGGAAAACCATTTAGGAAAAACTCAGTACACCCGACAGGGATTCTAACCCCAATCTTCCTCTCATAGGCAGTTTAGTCTATTGAGAGAGTCACCTTCTTAGACCATGCTGTTACCGAGGCCGGTTTCAGGGTTTTCGTTTCATTGTTGTCTCTTTAAAACTCTCAGAATAAATTCAAAATACATGAACATGTGAAATCCTATCTTGACGTGCCGTTACGTCACAGGTAGGCAATATGACTTAACACCGTAGTCTCCATGTTCCTCGGTCGTCAGGTCTGTTGGCGGGACACAGGTTGTCCGCGCCACGTGGCCGACACGTGTAGCCTATGGGTGGAGTAAGGGAATGTGGAACAATTACCTTGTATATGGAGTGGGGTGGGCGGCTTGTGGGCAGAGGGACGCGGTAATAGTCTATGATTGCATTTGAGGTCAACTCGTGACACCATGACATGATCTACAGCCTGGAAGAGAGAGAAAGGGGAAGGGAGGAACTACCATTGCAAGTTGCAGGACCTCTGTATGACCTCACAACCCCTACAACTCTTCTAGGACAGACGAGCGTTTTTACTATCACCGCGTCTTACTACCAGTTCAGGAGAGACGAGCGTTTTTACTATCACCGCATCTTACTACCAGTTCAGGACAAACGAGTGTTTTTACTATCACCGCGTCTTACTACCAGTTCAGGACAAACGAGTGTTTTTACTATCACCGCGTCTTACTACCAGTTCAGGACAAACGAGTGTTTTTACTATCACCGCGTCTTACTACCAGTTCAGGACATACGAGCGTTTTTACTATCACCGCGTCTTACTACCAGTTCAGGACATACGAGCGTTTTTACTATCACCGCGTCTTACTACCAGTTCAGGACATACGAGCGTTTTTACTATCACCGCGTCTTACTACCAGTTCAGGACATACGAGCGTTTTTACTATCACCGCGTCTTACTACCAGTTCAGGACATACGAGCGTTTTTACTATCACCGCGTCTTACTACCAGTTCAGGACATACGAGCGTTTTTACTATCACCGCGTCTTACTACCAGTTCAGGACATACGAGCGTTTTTACTATCACCGCGTCTTACTACCAGTTCAGGACATACGAGCGTTTTTACTATCACCGCGTCTTACTACCAGTTCAGGACATACGAGCGTTTTTACTATCACCGCGTCTTACTACCAGTTCAGGACATACGAGCGTTTTTACTATCACCGCGTCTTACTACCAGTTCAGGACATACGAGCGTTTTTACTATCACCGCGTCTTACTACCAGTTCAGGACATACGAGCGTTTTTACTATCACCGCGTCTTACTACCAGTTCAGGACATACGAGCGTTTTTACTATCACCGCGTCTTACTACCAGTTCAGGACATACGAGCGTTTTTACTATCACCGCGTCTTACTACCAGTTCAGGACATACGAGCGTTTTTACTATCACCGCGTCTTACTACCAGTTCAGGACATACGAGCGTTTTTACTATCACCGCGTCTTACTACCAGTTCAGGACATACGAGCGTTTTTACTATCACCGCGTCTTACTACCAGTTCAGGACATACGAGCGTTTTTACTATCACCGCGTCTTACTACCAGTTCAGGACATACGAGCGTTTTTACTATCACCGCGTCTTACTACCAGTTCAGGACATACGAGCGTTTTTACTATCACCGCGTCTTACTACCAGTTCAGGACATACGAGCGTTTTTACTATCACCGCGTCTTACTACCAGTTCAGGACATACGAGCGTTTTTACTATCACCGCGTCTTACTACCAGTTCAGGACAGACGAGCGTTTTTACTATCACCGCGTCTTACTACCAGTTCAGGACAAACGAGTGTTTTTACTATCACCGCGTCTTACTACCAGTTCAGGACATACGAGCGTTTTTACTATCACCGCGTCTTACTACCAGTTCAGGACATACGAGCGTTTTTACTATCACCGCGTCTTACTACCAGTTCAGGACAGACGAGCGTTTTTACTATCACCGCGTCTTACTACCAGTTCAGGACAAACGAGTGTTTTTACTATCACCGCGTCTTACTACCAGTTCAGGACAAACGAGTGTTTTTACTATCACCGCGTCTTACTACCAGTTCAGGAGAAACGAGCGTTTTTACTATCACCGCGTCTTACTACCAGTTCAGGACATACGAGCGTTTTTACTATCACCGCGTCTTACTACCAGTTCAGGACAAACGAGTGTTTTTACTATCACCGCGTCTTACTACCAGTTCAGGAGAAACGAGCGTTTTTACTATCACCGCGTCTTACTACCAGTTCAGGACATACGAGCGTTTTTACTATCACCGCGTCTTACTACCAGTTCAGGACAAACGAGTGTTTTTACTATCACCGCGTCTTACTACCAGTTCAGGAGATACGAGCGTTTTTACTATCACCGCGTCTTACTACCAGTTCAGGACAAACGAGTGTTTTTACTATCACCGCGTCTTACTACCAGTTCAGGACATACGAGCGTTTTTACTATCACCGCGTCTTACTACCAGTTCAGGACATACGAGTGTTTTTACTATCCCCGCGTCTTACTACCAGTTCAGGAGAGACGAGTGTTTTTACTATCCCCGCGTCTTACTACCAGTTCAGGACATACGAGCGTTTTTACTATCACCGCGTCTTACTACTGGTTCAGGACATACTAGCGTTTTTACTATCACCGCGTCTTACTACCGGTTCAGGTTATACGCATATATTATAATTACTCTAATGGGGTAGGGATAAGGAAGGAACCATTTTAGAGGTAATCTACCCGCATTTGTCTGGAAGGAGAGTGGGAAACCATGTAATAAAAAAACACTTTCAGTACACCCGACCTGGTTTTGAACCCCAATCTTCTCGTCATCAGCAGGCCAGTCTAACACAAGAGTGACGCCATAGACCATTCGGCCACTGAGGTGTGTCGGACGAGTGTTGACGTAGCGGCAAGATCAAACTTAAGGATTCGATATTTGGTGAGTGAAGACTAAAAATTTGGTACACCGAACTCGCTTTCTAAATCTCCTCAATTATGACCAGTTTCCAAATGTCATAATCCCAAATCGTGTTTCTGTAACTTTACAAAAAGTAAAATCGGGCTTCATCAAAAGTCCACACATAATCAGGGATTGGGGACGCAAGTTTGAGATGCCTGCTTTATAAAATAAGCATAACGTAATTCTAAGAAACTTTTTCTATCTTCATTTTATAGTTAACAAAATATTGGAGACTTTTTTTTACGGTGTACGGTATTAACATCCTGACGAATACATCTTGATACTTTACGTCGACAACCAAAACGTGTTACTCCTACTTATAAATGACATCCCTTTTAATTAATCCCCACCTGGAGAACGAGGAAACGCGATCGCGGACAAGCGATGAAACCGCAGGATTCCAAGTAGAGTTGACATAATTTGCTGAAGCGGTTGGGGTCAACCCTCTAAAGAGTTCAACGTCCTATTAAGAGTAAGTCGAAGGTCACCGCGCTGTGACCACATTATCTCGATGTAGACCCGATCCTTCCCCTTCCCCTCCTCCTTCGCGAGGAGACACACTCGTCTTTCCACATTTCTATCCGACAGGTTGAACTTCAACACACATGAAGTACTCATTCATTGGACATGTTTTTGCGGTGAGATTAAAAATATGTCAGTTTTTTTTTAAAAATAAATATTTTACTAGCGGTACATTATGCTAATTTAATATACCTAATCATAAGGTTATGTCCAAGCCTACACAAACTAGGGGTACCAACATAATTTAGTATTTTTATAACCTTGCAATTACAAATCGTTGTTTTAGCACCGCGTCTTACTACCCGTTCGGACTATACGCATATTAACTAATTACGCTAATGTGTTAGGAATGAGAAAGGTTGGATTTTGAGGAAATTTACTCGCATTTGCCTGGAAAATTATTTAGGAAAAACCACCCAAAATGCACCCGACAAGGATTCAAAACCCGATCTCCCCCGCCATCGACATTCAAGTCTATGGCGAGTTTGACGCCCTTAGGCCACGTGACTACCGAAGTGGCTAGTTGTGTTGTTCTTTGTTAAGCCAGTTTGTGATTATTATAGAAATCACACCGGTGGACACCTTTATAAATACACCAGTCTCGTCTTATATAGTCTACCAGTGACGGGCGAGTTCGGGGTTCAAATCCCAGCTGGGCTTATTTAGATGGGTAATTTCCCTAAATGTTTTCCCAGCTCTCATTAAAAAATATATGTATTTTAGGTATTTAACTTTCCCTTTCTGAACCAACTGATCGATTATATCGGAACACGACTTATAAACTAATTTTTATCTAGTCATCACCGTGAAAGAGGAAACCCACATTTCATCGATGATACACTTTTCGGCCATTCCAGGAATCGAACTCGAGAGCTCAGTAGACAAACACGCAACCGACTGTTCCCAACTCTCCCTTCTACGCAGAAGAAGGTACTTCCCCAGAACTTTATTTAGGAGAAGAGGAATGAGGGACACCAAAAACACACACACACGCGCGCACACACGCTCACTGTAAAGCAGTTGAATTGGGACCATGAGACCAGGTAAACTATTTTACCACATTTTAAAATAAATGTTACGGTGAACCGGACTTTCTCCGCTTTTATATTAAAATATACATTTAATAAAAACTCGTAAGCTTTGTAGAAACACTTAATCAAAGATCATTAATGAAATAACATACAATGTTACCTACTCTATGGCATTAGGAACTAGGAACACTGTTACAGACAAATTGGGAGAAAAGAGAAACATCTTTGTCCACCAAAGAGCATAATAATCAAATTCATTTTCAAAGACCTGAATTAAAAAGTATATTTGATTATAGCTCAGAGACTATTGGTTTTATAAAAATAGATTTCAAATAAAAGATTTTTTATCTTTAATATTACTACAACTTTACGATGATAAGTTATTTCACATCTCAAATGGCTGTGGAGAAATGACGAAAATAGGATTTATCTGATGTAAACCACCCTCAAAGTCAGAAAATGAGAATTACCATCTTGTTTATAATAATAAAGTGTCTAGATATAAAATTTAATCAAAATAGTTGGAGCGAATTTAGATAAAATTGGGTTTTTCTCTTTAGCCCTTCAGTGACTATCTAATTCCAAAAACACTTGACCTTGTGAACAGCCCGGATATGTTTTAGCCCAATCGGTAAAGTAGTTTCGGCTCTAGCCCGAGGTACAGACAGACGGCAAAGCGAAAACCATTTGTTTGGTTTCAGGGGGTCATGAAACGTTGACATTTATCAAAATCTCGAGTTATATTTTTTTGACGATCACAACACTTTCTCTACGAGGTGTATAGAGAAACTAAAAATACAACAAAGCTGAAAAATTATTGTTTTAAAATAAACTGGTTCTAATTTAGCTATCGTCGAGGGAAAAAATTCCGATGAGATGAGATTTCTTGCTCGAGGATGTTCTTGTGTCTAGTGTTCCGTGAGATGGGCAGTAGGATGTTTCCACAGCTGGCGAAAGAGGCCGTAACTAGATTAGTCCCGAGTTGAGGGGGTAATCACGAAATGACGCGGATAAACGAGAGATAGAGAGAGACTCATTGATGATTCCTTCTAACTCGTTAAAATATATAGTCATGTCGCGGACATTCGTCTCTGTTAGGGACATCAAATAATTGCACGTCGGCTCATCAAGATAACTACACCTCTTTGCCGTCCATTTCCTGACGGTTGAATATTGTGAGGACACCGTTAGTAAGATATTACGATGGATGTGAGAATCCCTCAATGGATGTAACATATAATTAACTAATACGGTTTTAAATGGAGCTAACATCCTTGGAAAGTCAAGTTTTGAAAATGGGGTCAACTAAGGGTCAGACTAAAACCCGAAAGGTGTTCAAACTGGGCTTGGTCACAACGTGGGCCCCCCTCTCTTTGTAATATTTGACTTCAGTGGCGGAACTTATTTTTTTTAGAAAAAAAAAGAACGGTTTTTGAGGGGCCTGGGAACCCTCATCAATCAAATGTCATAACAATATTTACATTGGCCTTCTTATAGATTAAAAAAAATAATTAAACTCTCTTATAAGCAATTTGGAGTGGTTCTTCCCCATAAACCTTTTGAAATTTTAATGCCCCTAAAAGCGATTTAAAGTGGTCCGCACCTAGAATTAGATACCTATGATAGAATTTATTTTAATTCGTCTTATCCCAGAACATTTTTGAAGTGGGGTGACTTTAAAAGCTCCTCCTGGAATATTTTTGAAAATTAAATGTTTCTTAAAGCTATTTAAACCCTATGCATGACTTCTTTGGTGCTCACTGACAGTTCACAGCTGACAGCTGACGGTTTTGAAACGTTACCAGACCAAATTATTAATCCCTACGTTGAACCATAGGATCTACAAAAAACACGTGTTTAACAGCTGTAACTTCTGATAGTCAAAATTTAGGTATATACCTAAATATTGAGTGTCAGAAGTCAGCTGTGAGCTGTCAGTCAGCACCAAATAAGTCGTGGAGCTACTGTAGTATGGGCCTTTTCCTGCAAATTTGGAAAATTGAACGCTCTCAGAAAATATTTTGAAGAATCTTTCCCTGGAAATTTTGATGATTGGATGTTTCTCTAATCTATTTTGAGTTTGAGTTTGATACAAATTCATCTTTCAACTTCATGGTCGATATCACAGGGAAGTGAGACAAATCTATGTAAAAAAAACACTCACCTTTTCTCCCGTCCCCTACCCTACACTCCCACCTTACTCCCTATCACTCACCTACTTGGGTGAGCAAGGATCTCATAGCTCATGCCTAGTTTGAAGTCAACTCTTGTAGGAATTCCTCTGGTATTTTTTACTCGTGACAGGTGGTACGCCTCATCTGGAGTTATAAGTGTGGCGCTAAGCGTCTCATATGACCTTAGCCTAGCTTTCAGGGGCAAACTATAAATATAACTCAATGAGGCTCATTAGAAGTCACCCGGGTGGGTTGTTCCGTGCAGAAGACAGGGGTAATGGGGTTCTTTGTCGAGGGTAATGTATGTGTTTTTATTGGTTGATTTGACAAAAGAGGGCTCACACGTAGGAAACATTTTTTTATATATTCTACACATAATTTTAGCTAGAAAATTTTTTTTTTTGTTAATTTGGCGTCGCGTCTTATTCACCCGTTCAGAGTTATAAGCGTCTAATTGCACTGATGAGGGTGGATACAAGGTTGGGGGTGTTTGAAGTAAATGCACCCGAATCAGCGTAAAGTTAAACCATTCCAAGAAAGCCACTCTCCAGTACACTCGACAGGGATTCAAATCCCGACCTCCCCATGCATCGTCAAACAAAACTAGTTCAGTTTTTATAAGAAGAATCTTATCTTACGGCTGGAACTTTTACAAAATCTACTTTCACGCATTCATACGTCAAGTCATGTAATCTGCAGGTGTCACTTTGGATGGATACTAATTTCAATACCAGCCAGACCCGCTTCAGAGACCGCATGGTCTAACGCGCTACTTTCGAAGTAGACTAGACTGCCGATGACGGGGAGATCAAGGTTCGAACCCTGGTCGGGTGTAATGAAAGGTGGTTTTCTCTAAATTGTTTTCCACTCTCCCTACACGTAAATGCAGGTACATTTCTAAAATGCTTATTGTGTATACGTATAACCTGTACAGGTATTGAGACGCGGTGACAAAAAACAAATCGATACTTATCTTTTAATTTATTTGCGGTATTTAACGTACACTTTCTGAACAGACTGATTATATCAGAACACGACTGATACTAATATTAATCTAGAACAGACACAACATCCAGCCCTTGGCCGTTAATTCATCACTTTGAAAGGGTAAACCAACATCTCATCAATGATAGATTCTACGGCCATGCCAGGAATCGAACCTATGAACCTTAGCTCAGTAGACAGACACGCTACCTACTGAGCTAAGGTGTCGGACAGAATATTTATAAAATAACACTAATAAAATTGTAAAAATGTGTTATCAATAGTTTCTTACTACAAAAACAAACGTTAGTATTTTTCAAAATGTTCTGACAACCAAAATCCTGGTATTGATGAGCCTGATATTTAGTCTGCATGTCCACCGACGTGGCCTGTACAATCCAATTTTCATAGGAAGAACCTTTAATAAAAACTTATTATATTTCACCCAATATTGATAAAATTTAACTATACTATCATTGTTATTTTAGAGGTATCATCAAAAGTGACAGCTCCAGATCACATGGCCCGACGTAGGAATACATTAAAGTCGATCTAGTAATGTTTCTATCAGATAAAGACCCTTCCAGTGAAAATTGGACTGTAGTAAGCTCTCCTGCGTATTCTAGCGCAGTAATCGTCTCGCTTGAGAGATCACGCAGGATGGATATAGATCTCCCCCCACCCCCTACAAACCCGTGGGCCTTGTTTTGATTAACATTCCAAGATCAGGGGCAAGGAGCCTCTTTGCGAGGAGAGGATTTTAGCCAGGGCTGATTTCCAAACTAAACCATGTCGAAAGGACATAATCTACATTTTATCATCATTAAGGACGCACGATTTTTAAACACAGTTGTACAAAAAAAAAACCAACAAACATTCAGTCCAATTTTCATACGAAGTCCTTTTAGAAAATACTAAAGATTGGATGTTTGAATCCTCGATTCTTTGAATCTTAATGATATTTGAAAGATTTGAGATTCGTAAAACTCTCAACAAAAAAATCTGGGAATACAATTATGAAGACCTTGACTTCAAACCCGAATTTTAAACAATTGTTAAAAGGAATTTTATAATGTCGGTAGAGTATCAAAATTACAAAACAAGGACAACATTGTATTTAAAATAAATGGTACCGAACTCCGCACGGATTTTTTCGCTCTATTGTTTGTAAATGGAAATATTTACTCAAAACTCGTAAATCGTAATATATGTTAAATGAAATAATATGCACCAGCAAACTAGAGTAAAAATTACGCTATTCTTACGTAAAACATTTTTTGATTCCCAGTTTTAAATTGTATAATTCTATTTTTAAAGAATTAATGTCCTCATTTGTACATTTGAACCAATAAAAAAGATCGAAATTGGGTCCACAAGGGTCAACACTTCGTATTAAAATTTCCACTTCCAGTGAAAATTTTCGACATTTTATTAGAGGTTGCACATCTTATGGCTATCGCATTGCTATTAAATTCCTCATTTATATATTTTGACCAATAAAAAATGTAAATATTGACTATTGAGTCTAAAATAATAGCGATAAATCATTGCTGTACAAACATTTCCCCCAAGAGGTTAAAAAAAAGAACAAACTTTTTGAGAGACTTACTTATATTTAATTACTCCATGGCATTAGAGAATTATTGCGTTAAAACATAAGTATTATCTCTGTACAATTAAAGCTCACAAAATTATATTAATATATTTGCCACTATCTCAGAAACTATTGGTTTTATAGAAATATATTTCAAATAAAAGTTTTTTATTTTTAATAGTGCTAATATTTTGCAATGATATGCGTACAACCCAAACGGATAGTAAGACGTGGTGCTAATAATAATAATTTGCAATGATAAATTATTTAGTATCTTAAATAGTTGCGGAGATACGGAGCTTTCCGCTTCAGTAGAGTACCTTAAAATTAATTTTCATGGGAAAATGAAAATAGCCATTTTGTTCATAATCTTAATCAACAATTATATACGAATTTTAATCAACATCGTTAGAGCCAATTTTGAGAAAAACGCTCTTTTCTCTTTTTGCCCTACTCTTAATTTTAGAGTTAAACAGACGGCATTGCAAAAACAACTTTTTATTGTTCGGGTGGGAGGGGGGTCCTGAAAAGTCGACATCCATCAACGTCTGAGTTTAGATTTCTTTTGGTGGTCGCAATACTTTGAAAAGTTAATATATATATATANATATATATATATATATATATATATATATAAGCGTATAGCTTGAAAATTATTGGTTTTATTAAAATATGTTTCAAATAAAAGATTTGTACTATAAATAAACCTACATATTTGCACTGATAAGTAATTTAAAATCTCAAAGAGTTACGTAGATATGATAAACAATAAATTACGCATCAGGCCGGAACCCTTAAAGTAATTTTGATGTAAAATTGAAAATATAAATTTTGTTTGTAATATTGATCAATGCTTAGAAATGAAATTTAATCAAAATCGTTAGAGCCGATTGTGCTAAAATTGATTTTTTCTCATTTCACTCCTAAGGAAACTAGCCTTAATTTTACGGTTAGATATCCAATTCCAAAAACTCCTTGGGGAAACCCTATGAAAACTCTAGACACCAAGTTTTGGCCCGATCGGTAAATTAGTTTAGGCTCTACTCCGAGACAGACGGTTAGACAGTTAGACGGAAATACGGAAATTCAAATACAACTTTTTCGGATTCGACGTGTCATGAAACGTAGAAATTCATTAATAATAATAATAATAATAATAATAATAGTAAT
Organism: Timema bartmani; assembly: GCA_902151455.1. NCBI lineage: Eukaryota > Metazoa > Arthropoda > Insecta > Phasmatodea > Timematidae > Timema > Timema bartmani. The sequence continues at coordinate 74,318 of CABFWB010000614.1, read as the reverse complement.
AATAATAATAATACTTAGCACCGCATCTTACTACCCGTTTGGGCTATACACTTAAGTACTAATTACGCTAATGGGTTAGGAATTGGGAAGGTTGAATATAGAGGAAGTGAACCCACATTTGCGTGAAGGGACATTGGAAAACCATTTAGGGGGAACCACCCCCAGTTCATCCGAGTGATATTCGAACCTCGATCTCCCCGTACTCGGCAGTCTAGCTCAACACGAAACTAGCACGTTAGCTAACTACGCCACCAAGGCGGGTAAATTCATCAAAATCTCGAGTTCAATTTTTTTTTTACCATCACAATACTTTATCTACCTATAAGGTAGCATAAAAGTAAGGTGTTCTCTTTGTTGTTATTCATGACGTATTATACATGACAAACAAGTCAACATTTTTATCAGTCTTGAACTACTTTTTTTAAATATAGTCGTTCCTTTTTAAAATTAATTTTTAAATAATCGTTCATTTTAAGGATATTGGAAGGATTCAAATTTGGATTTGAGATTCGAAAGAAAATTTAAGCTTTAGACTCGAGATTCGGAGTCGATAAATTTAAGATTCAACCCATCTCTCAAAATACAAACATATTTCTCTGCCATCAACATTGATACTATTTTAGTGTTTTATATGGCTATGTTGCTAAAAGTAAGTGAGTGAGCAGGATATCACATGCCTTGACGTATGGACACTTGAAAGGTAACTTTTCTAGCAGTCCTCCGACCAGTCCTTTTCTCAAGTTCACTATGATCGATGCCATTGATCAGCGAATTTGTTCACGCCACAAGAGCCATCATGATTCATCGCCAACATTCATCCAATCAATTGTCAGTCAATTGTTTGTCAGCTTGTAGCAACTGTCTCGGATGACGTAAAACGTCCCATCCAGAAACCTAGTAAGTTACGGCGTCTCCGAACATATTTTTATAAGCTTTTTTTTTCTTCAAGCGACCATTACAGCCGCGGCTCAATGATTGGCGCGGTTGTTTTATTTCATGCTCCGTTGTTTTCTCTTTACTTGAATGGTTTCGCTTCCTTCTGCCAATAATGACATTGACGAAGAGCGGGGAAAAAATGACAGTAGTTTGTTCCACACAACTGAAGCCAGGTAGCAGCAGTGTTCCTGGGGGTCTTTGGTTCAGTTTAGTAAGATTTGGAGGTAGACCTATATTTTTTTTCTCGTGATGTTATCACTGATGGAGCTAGACGAAGTTTCCGGGTGGCCGCCTTCTGGTGAAATATCAATCTATGACCTTGAGCGGATGTCTTGTTGGGGGAAACTTATTTTTTAATGTAATTATTTATAGCACCACTTCTTAGGCCTACTTACTACCTGTTCTGGCAAAACTTATGTACTAATTACCTACGTTAATATGCTAGAAATGAGTAATGTCAAATTTAGAGAAATGGTACACGCGTTTGCCTGGAGAGAGAGTGGAAAACCATTTAGGAAAAAACCACCCTCAGCAGACCCAACCGTGATTCAAACCCCGATCCCCCCGTCATCAGTAGGCCAGTCTAATACGAGAGGACTGCCGAGGACGGGGAGATCGAGGTTCGAATCTCGGTCGGGTGAACTGGGGGTGGTTTTTCCTAAATGGTTTTCCACTCTCCCTCCACGCAAATATGGGTTCACTTCCTCTATTCAACCTTCCCAATTCCTAATCCATTAGCGTAACTAGTACTTAAGCGTATAACCCAAACGGGTAGTAAGACGCGGTGCTAAATTAAATTAATACAAGAGTGACGTCTTAAACCATTCGAGCAGTGAAGCGGGCTACTTTTCTTATTCCTACCCTATTAGCGCAAGTATACAATGCACGTTTAGTTGTTAAAGGCACCAACCAGGATAGAAATGTAATTGACTATAGCTTATTAACCAAATGACCACAGGAAATACGAGACTACGTTTTGTTTTTGTACAACCCGTGAGTGCTGGGTTCGACCACTTTTCACCGCAATATTCGTCTGATGACTCGCGACGACCACCCGGGAAGGCCTCCCTCCAGAAGTGTAACTCTATTGTGGTAAGTCTTTCTTTTGGAGGACTCTGGGTTCAACGACCGGCTGAAGACTGAATCAGCGAGCCGTGAAATGGGCTGTCCAGGCCAGCACGTGAAAGTCGATCGAGCTGTTATTATCTGCTTCATCGGCAAGACCTGGGTTCTTCAATTTCTCTTGCTATCAAGTCGAGTCGTACAGTGAGTCCAGTCCAGTTTTCATAAGGAGAACCTTATCTGACAGCTAGAAAAGTTTACTGGACCTCTTTTTCATATATGTATACGCTAAATCATGTGAGCTGCGGCTTCCACTCTTAGTAGACATTCTCAATTCTTCTTGTAAAACAACACTAATAATAATAATAATAATAATAATAATAATAATAATAATAATAATAATAATAATAAATAAAATGTTATCAATGTTGACCGAAAAATTAAGAAAGTGTATAATTATATGTATGCCAATTTATTTTTTAAATGCGAATCGAAGATGAAGCAAAGATTTAAAGCTTGCAAAGAAAAGTCGATACATACATCGACGAAAAGGTTTTTGCTGTCGTCTGTCATATAAAATTAGATTTATTAATTTTTAAGTGATCCACTATGCGCTTATAAAGGTTACGTGTAAAGAGAAAGATTTAGAGGACAAAACATAGCACATTACCTATATTATTTTATGCTGACATATCTTAATTTATATCTTCTTACGTTGTACATGTCATTCACTAGTCGGTTTTAAAATACCTGTTTAGTAGTGGTTCTTAAAATGATGATACCTTGAAATGTGTCATTTTTAGTGAGATATTTAAAATCTGTTTATAATATACCGAAGTTTTCTTCTTCTTTAGAAATGTTTCAAAGAAGCGAAGGTTATTGTGTCAAAATATAAGCGAAGGAAATTTGTCTTTTCCCCTCTATTTGTATTTTCTAAAAGACCCTTACTATGAAAATTAGATTGTAGACTCATGGATTACACAGCTTTATGCCTTACGTATATCATATGATCACCAAGAGACCCACTTCCATAGATGGGAAATGAAACAGTTCCCTTCAATAACTTTCGGGAATCCTAGGACACCCTTGACAGATAAAGAACTGTTGAGGTCACCCATGTAAAGAAAATTAAGCTCTTTGTTTGTACTGAAGCAATGTTTTATTTATTTTGACAAAACAAAAGTTTTGCTATAAAAACTGCAAAAACACTTACCCTTTTCTCGCGTCCCATACCTCCTCATCGTAAGTAAAGCAAACTTTCAAGGTTGTTGAGGTATGAGCGATTCTGTGTTCAATATAGGCACGAACCCGCTTCGCTGGCCACATGATCTGAGGCATGGTTAGGCAACCTTTTTGAGATCGTGGGTTGAATTTTTTAATTATAATTTTAATTGATGGGGCATTATGGAAAAAAAAACCTAGCAAAACATTTCAACTTTTATGTTTATCACGTAGTATTTTTAGTTATTAATTTATTTTGTGAGCCAGATAAAATCAGTTGGCATAACGCATTAGCGTGAAAATAACATATGCGTATAACATAAGTCGTGGTGTTAAAATAATAATAATAATAATAATTATAATAATAATAATTATTATTATAATAATTATTATTATATTATTATTATAATAATAATTATTATTATATTATTATAATAATAATAATAATTATTATAATTATAATTATAATTATTATTATTATTATAATTATTATAATTATTATAATTATTATTATTATAATTATAATAATAATAATAATAATAATAATAATTTATTATTATTATTATTATTATTATTATTATTATTATTATTATTATTATTATTATTATTATTATTATTATTATATAGGAAAGTGGCTCGTTTGTGTAAGATGTCACTCCCACTTTAGTCTTTATACCTTGACTTTCGCGCCATCTTAAATTTCGTGCTCAAACTTCACGTTCCCAGCAGTTTTTGTTGTTGCTGCTGTTGTCAGAAGATGGCATTTAAGGAGATGAATAGCTTGCGAGAGAAAGAGATACAGAATCTCATGCCCTGGGCATTAGCAAGATCACAATAACACACTGGAGAATACAACAGATGCAACTCGGGAGCAGTCTGGCCTAAAGTGGGGAAAACAACGTCTTGAACAACTGTCTCGTGTAAGGGAAATCTTAAATCACTATCCTTTCCATATCACATTCCTTTATACCCGTTTCAGTGGCCGAATGGTTTAAGGTCGTCACTCTCATGTTAGACTGGCCTGCTGAAGACGAGGAAATAGGAGTTCGAATGCCGGTCGGGTCTATTGAGAGTGATTTTTCCTAAATGGTTTCCCCACTCGCCTTCCAAGCAAATGCAGGTAGATTACCTCTAAAATGCTTCCTTCCTCATTCCTACCCCATTAGAGTGATTATGCGTAGTACCTAAACATGTAAGATGCGGTAGTAAAAAAAATAAAGGGAAGCGGGGATAAAGGACCTTAAAAGTATTACACTTTATTCACTAAAGAAATTACAACGTTGACAAGAACTAAAATCTTTCTGCTCCGCTTGATCTCCAAACAAGGTGAAATAATATGAGGCTAAACAATAATTTTGGATACCCCTGATGCCATAATGATGGGCCAAAGTAAGATAAGCAAAATGTAGCCTGGAGATTTTCTCAATGACGGCCTGTTTGTGTACCAAGCTTGTTTGAAATTCATCAATTAGATAAAAGAATAAATATATAAAAATATATAGGTATATAATTTTTGAATGCTAAAAGATTCTTTCACAAGCACTTTTTTCACTTAATATATCTTACGTATTCACTTCATCAAACATGTAATCAGTGATTAATTATTGCCGCGTGTTTTAACTCGCGTCTGACAATATCTTTCATCGCTTCTCTGATCTCGAAATAGACGGTTCGTGGACCACCGCGGGAATGTCGTGAGAATGAACATGAAGTAAGCTGCCAAGTAAACTCTTTCCATGCTAGGAAATAATGTCTGGAAGGTCTTTTTTCCTACCGCTATTACTACATTAAACAGTGTATAGCTAAGGAAGATGATCACACGTCTAGGGGAACATTTTTTTGATTCTAGAGGGGGCTTGTTTAGCCAAAATATATTTTTAATAGGTGCCTAGTATGTAGGGCAGTGGTTGGCAACCATTTTGATCCCCGATCTTCTTTTACATTTATCAAAGGTCCCGCGATCACTCTTCGTTTCTCCTCTACGTTTAATTTTTTTTCTCTACATATTCTATTTATTCCTTAAATTTAATATTTCCTCCAATACTTATGTCCTTGCCTTTATGGAAAATACACAGAATACAGAAAATGTACACTCCGTTTACCTTGAATGGCAGCAGTCTTACCTTGACGGATCACACCATGGCCCTATCTTATAACCTGTACCATAGTGGAATAATGCAAGTTAAGCTTGACCTTTCGTGACAATGTAGTTTTCTTCCACGACCGAGTGAAAATTGCTGCAAGATTGACCTGTTTCTGACCCCTGATGTAGGGATATTAGAGACAAGGACTGCATCCCAAAAAACCTACCTGCTGGACCCCACCTGGCCTCGAACTGGAACTGGAGCACCTGGACTCTCATAGTTGTGTAGCCTTAATAAGAGAATTGAGATGGACATTTTTACAGACACATTTTTCAATTTTAGAAAATTTACTCTTATTTCTTCCCATTTTTGTGTTGTAAAAAATACCATCTCTTTAAATATAGCAAATGCAATCGAGACGGCTCAAGTTTCAGTTTCTCCCAAATGATCAAATGGGTCACAATAACGAATAAAGTAACAGCAACGATTCCAGTTCTCGTCTCACAACATTGCAACGACTACAGCGCTCGATGGTTCAATGTGTCACTAACACCAGGTCCGTTACAGACTAAATATGTTAATACTTATATATTATAATCTAAACATGGACCCAAATACATTTCTTTCCCCTAGGATTCATTGATTTGAAGATGTTACCGAAAAAAGTTCAAGTCTTTGTTTGGATTTAGTATTTACTAACAAATGTTATACCTCGGACCCTACTCCCTCCCCCTACCCCCAATTTCCACTATTTGTCCCTAAACACACTATTTGATGTCTTTATGTTGATATGTAATAGGTTGTAGATGCTGCCTCCTCCAACTAGCCCCTTTAACTATCTAGTAAACCGCAAGCTGCCACTGCGAACAATTCTCATCTCTAATTACTAATGAATGAAGAACATTGCCTTTAAGCGTTTATTTGTGCTTATCCGCATATTTACGCTGCTGATACAAGGATGAGGAAAGTAAAGTTTTGAGGAAATGTACCCGATCATGTTTGAGAAAGGAAAACTACTTGGGAGAAAAACCCGATTCATTCGGTATTCGATCCCCAACCTCCCAAATCACCGTAAAATAATATTAGACCAGATTGATGCGTTTCCCTCGTTCATTCAAGCGCGGTGGTGTCAGTAGAACACAAAGTTGTTTTCCTCGTTCATTCAAATGATACACTGTCAGTAAGAACACGAAATGGTTGTCCTCGTTCATTCACGAGGATTAACGAACGCTCGATTCACACGTTCGCCGAAAGTAAAAAAACAGAATTTGCTTGAGTGGCGAATCAATTCACACGCTGTATATTGACCAATGATGCATTGCAACCCTAACTTTAAACAGATGATTATCAAACGTATTTTATTTTCTAGTAGATAAACATATACATGTTAGGTCATTCTCCCGATGGAAGTTTTCAAATTATAGCGCTGTGTCGTGGCACAATCCAATACATAATACACACGCTTTCCATTAGTAGGATATTTCAAATCTCCCCACAATGGCCAATGAAGCTGTCTGCTTTCTTATAGCTGTACAGCGCATGCGTTTTCAAAAACGCATGCGCACTGAATTGAGATGGTTGGTTCTGATATTTGATTGGTTCCCCTGTGCTGAACATCTTGGGCAGAGCGGATGAAGTATATATGAGTTGAACTTTAGTGGAACAGGGTGGAAATCTTGTGATAGGCTTAGAGCTTGTCATGTGACTACGTTTCTCTTCTGTGCTAGTTTTTCGGTTAACGTGTGAATCCACAGTAAATAACAGCGTACTAGAGTTGTTCCCCTAATTCATTCAAGTGGGACACTGTCACTAAGAACACACAGGGTTTTTAGCGTTCATTCTAAGGGAACAGTGTCGGTAAAAATGCAAAGTTGTTTCCCCTTGTTCATTCAAATGGGACAGTGCCAGTAAGAACGCAAAGTTGTTTCACCTTGTTCATTCAAGCGGTACAGTGTCAGTAAGAACGTAAAGTTGTTTCTCTCATTCATTCAAGCGGGACAGTGTCACTAAGAACCCAAAGTTGTTTCTCTCATTCATTCAAGCGAGACAATGTCGGTAAGAACGCAAAGTTGTTTCCCCATGTTCATTCAAGCAGGGTAGTGTCAGTAAGAACGCAAAGTTGTTTCTCTCATTCATTCAAATGGGACAGTGTCAGTAAGAACGCAAAGTTGTTTCACCTTGTTCATTCAAGCGGTACAGTGTCAGTAAGAACGCAAAGTTGTTTCCCCATGTTCATTCAAGCAGGGTAGTGTCAGTAAGAACGCAAAGATGTGTTCCCCTTGTTCATTCAAGTGGGACAGGAACAAGTAGATTACTAAATTTGTTTCCCTCGTTCATTGAAGCGAGACAAGGACAGTAGACTATTGTCGTTGGAACGTTCCAAGACACCAGCCAAGTTCAAGAGCAGACGAGGCGACCAAGTGTGTGCTTTGCTCTGTTTTAGTTTTAGCCACCTTGACTTCTTTTCGCAGGCTATTTATAAAAACGAGAAATATAAAAGGAGTGATATATTTAGCTAAACCAGGTACCAGGTATTGGCCATACGTTGTGTAGACGCAGTCATAAAACCATAACATAAGGAAAACAATTGGCCGTTAATCTTTTTAACAGTCGTAATATACTACATAAGGTTTTATTATCATAGATACATTTTATTTCCATCAATTATTTTCTGACATTATGTTACGGCTACCATATATCCTACTCTTTTTTTTTTTTCTACGCTTCGTTTAATTATTTATTCAACTATGCATGTTTACGAGCTTTCAACCGGTTTTAACCAGATCTGATACTAATTTAAGGGGCCCCGTACCACCAATAGGAAGATTTTTGAATGAAAATACACCCACAAAACTACTCTTATGTCAATGCCGTTGGAGGTGAAACTGGGGGTGGCGGGGGATGGCCTTCCCCCCCTCCCCCAGCAAAGAATTCGCCTTACTCTATATATCTTCCCCCCTTCTAGACTTATTTCACCACCCTCTGATATTCTCGATTGTGAAGCTGAAAGTTGACCTTGCATCAAACTTTGAAAAGTTTCTAGAGGCATCCAATTAAAAAAAAGTCTGTGAAAAATCACTCAAAATAACTTCTAGAAACATCTAACTTTCAAAAGATTTCCATGTGAGAAGCTCTCTAAAGAGTACTACTAAGGGGCATAGGAGTATCAAAAATGGAATGGGGGAGATTTACTACAAATAGTATTTAGAGGAGACTGATTTTCAAAACTTCACAGACGAAGAGCAATCAAAATAGCTACAAGGCCATTACATTTTAAATTATTTGTTTGGAGAGGGTCTTCAGACCCCCCTTTGACTTGGTGGGCTAATATCCTCAAACCCCCCTCTTTTATTTTGCTAATCTCTTTTTCCAAACAAATAATTTTCCGCCGCCAAAGTGTCAGAAATTTTATTTCGCATTTGAAGCTATGTTTCATATTGCCAAAGATAACCTATTTTAAGTCACTAAGTTTAAGTTACCTGACTCCTTAGCTCATTCATTAGCACCTCTGTCAGTCACTGACCCCAGGCTCCCGGGTTCGATTACCGACACTTTGCCGGGAAAAAAAATCAATCTCTGATGAAATTTGGTCTTTTCTTTTCACAGCGATGAATCGACGGCTGGAAGACTGGGTGTTGTGTCTGTTCCTGAACCGTTTTGGGGTCGTGTGCTTATGGTTATCACTTGTTTCGTAAGGTGCTCCCTTATGGAAGAAAGAAAAAGGTTCTTTTTAATACTTTTTTAATAACGAGTTTTACTACCTGTTTGGGCTAAGCGCATACGTACTAATTACATACATGTGTTACGGATGAGTAATGGTGAATTTAAAATTAGTGCAACCGCATTTACCTGGATGGATAGTGGAAAACCATTTAGGAAATTAACCTTCAGCACTCCCAGATTCGAACACTGATCTCCCTGGTATCGATAATCTAGCCTACTGCGAGAGTGGTGTCTTTAGATCATTCGACCACCAATCCGGATTTAGGTCTTACTAAGTTGGACAAGGTCCAGAGAAAGTGTTTCAGCAATCTTTGGCTGAAACTAGCTCGGCGGGGGATGATTTTCTGGCTAGTTTCTGGCTTCAGAACAAGGGGTGCAAAGGGGGAGGAGCGTGTCACCACTCAAAGTGTCTTCACGTTGAAATATTTTTGTGACATCATGAACCCATCTTGTACTGGTGACTGCTTATTTCACCGGGCTCAGGCCTTTTAAAGGTCTGATTGCCGAATAAAGTTTGCCATCCACTGATTCAGATTGAATCGGAACTGACCAGTTGAACAGAAAAAAAATCACCTTTTGGGTTATACACATACTAACGCTAATGTGGTAGAATTGAGAAAGATATAATTTTTAAGGAAATGTACTAGCATTTTCTTGAAGAGAGCAGGGGAAACATTTTTAAACACCTTCACTACACCCAACCGAGATTCGAACCCCAATCTCACCATCATTGGCAGTCCATTCTATTTCAAGAGTGACGCCTTAGATGATTTGACCTCCGAAGTGTGTCCCCCTTCATTTGGAAAAGGACGCACTGCATTTACGATTAAAAACAAACCTCAAATAACTTCTAGAGGTATTTAATTTTCAAGATATTTCCAGGTGAATATCACTCCAAATAGCTTCTGATGGCATCCAATTTTCAAACATTTGCAGGGGATGGGAACTCTGAAATATCCTTTGATTTGTTGGTCAAGTCTCTAAAAGATTATCCACACATTTCCTGACCAGCCACGAGCGGTCCCGGCACAGATTTATCCGATTGCTAAACCCTTCCTTCACCTCTGACAAGACGTATATTAATCACAACTTGTGAATGTGTGGAATGCCAGGCCTCCACCGTGGTTCGGATCCCACGTTAAACTGTAGGTCCTCCATTTCATCTCACAATCACCCTACCATTACATATTAGCGTAAAACCCAAACGGGTAGTAAGACGCGGTGCTAATAATAATAATAACAATAAACTTGTCAAGACCGAGATAGAGGTCAGATTGACTCTGCCTCTCTCTCTCTCTCTCTACGGTAAATATCCTGTTCTCTGTGCAGCGTCTACAATGGTAGATTCATTCATACGCCTTTGTGGGAGCCCTGGTGAGGATAATAACTTACAAACTAACAACTTAATAAAGGTGGGATTGGATCAAAACTTGGACTATAAAACAGTGATGACAGTGGAGGTTTTCTTTGATAACTGTAACAGTGATGGCAGTGATCAGTTCCATCCTGTTCTTTGGAAGAGGATCCTGTTCTTTCTGTCTTCTTCGGGAGGCTCCCAGGTGCTTTGATGCTAATGTTGGTGTAGCGGCCGGGAGAGAATGGCGTTTCTCCACGGGGCCATTTATACACGTTCAGTGGAGCGAGTGGGAGGACTTCAAATTAAGTTCATATAGACGAGAGTGAGCGTGTGAATAAAGACGTCCGTCTTGTTTGTTTTACAGGTGATGGAGAGCTTTGTTTTCAAATTTAGGTCGAATGTTCTGAGCGTGGCTGTTTCTCCTTAGTATTTTTCCACTCTACCTCCACGCAAACTCGGATATTTTCCTTCTAATTTTTACCTTCCATAGTCGCTATCCAATTATTTTAAATTTGCTAGTAGCAAGAACGCATTATAAAAGACTAATTACGAGATAAAAAAATAGGATAGTATAAAAGGGTTTATGAGACTTCTAAAATCAGGCGGTCCCAATCGCTAATCTCCCAAAGACCATTAACAGCTGAATGTTCTTGGTATGTGGTTTTCTGATCCTTTTGAACGTTGCGTTTCGATGGTTTCTCGGTGATTTGTTGCATTGGGGGCACATTTGTACCTGGGATGACAAGTGCCAAACAGGCTTCAGTTTATTGAGCTCTCAAACAGGCTTGAGACTCTTGCGGTACCAAACAGGCTTGAGTTTATTGAGGTGCCAAACAGGCTTGAGTTTATTGAGGTGCCAAACAAGCTTGAAACTATTGAGATGCCAAACAGGCTCAAGTTTATTGAGTTGCCAAACAAACTTGAGTTTCTTGAGCTCTTGAACAGGCTCGAGACTCTTGGGGTGCCAAACAGGCTTGATACTCTTGAGGTGCCAAACAGGATTGAGACTATTGAGGTGCCAAACGGGTTTGAAACTATTGAGGTGCTAAACAGGTTTGAGTTTCTTGAGGTGCCAAACAAGCTTGATTGAGACTATTGAGGTGCCAAACAGGCTTGATTGAGACTATTGAGGTGACAAACAGGTTTGAGACTATTGAGGTGCCAAACAGGCTTGAGTTTTTTAAGGATGCTAGATTGGATAGTACTGATAAGTGTTGCAGACGTTTAGAAATCCCGGCTTATTTATTAAGTGGTTTGATATTTTTAATATTGTTTTCACCAAAATGTAGGTGAGATTTCTTAGCAATTTTAAGCTTAAAGCGTTTAGCAAAAATGTAATAACTTATATAAAACCCAATACAACAATCTCACAGTATCTTTAAATCTTCTGTTGTGAACCTATCAAAATATGACTTTATCTGGTAGAGGAAGGCTAGATCTAGGTTTACAACCTTTTGCTTCATTCTCAGAAGTACAAATTTTCGCGTAAAGCATCGTTGATTTAAAAAAAACACTTTTAAACTTTTTAACAGCTCATAAACTTAATGATAATTTTCGCCTACATTTTGTTTAAAACATTACTTAAGAAAATCAAACAACTTGCTAAATAATGCGAGATTTTTAAACTTCTGCAACGCGTCAGCTGCCTATTAAGCCTTCCAGAATATGTCTCTCAAACCGAGTAGCCTACAACAACTCCTATTTAAATTCATCATGGTAATCATCAAGAGGTCACGGGCCACGGATGATTGGTAGCCCACTATAATCAGTAGGTTCCAGAAGCTAATGGTCCCGGATTCGTTAAGTGCTGCGAAAGTTGGCAATAAAAAGAGTTTCCTCCTAGTTTGCATTATTAAAAGAGCATGTTTACTGTATACTCTGTTGTAATAAAGTAGATACTTCTTGAAAAAATTAAGAGTACATGTGTAGTAAAAAAGAGAACGAGTTGTTAATCTGGTCCTTACATCACAAGCAAGCTCAGGGGTAGGCCAAACTGTCCTTCTGGAGGATCCGTTTGGTTTGTAATGGACCAAACCAGACTCTCAAATCAATCAGCAGGGCAGAACTCGAGATACCCGCATCTCAGGGCGTGTAGAATAACGTCAAGCTCATCTAGTATGGTTTATACGTTCAGCTAATGATGAGAACAGGAGTATTTTATCACTCTCCATTCTGTGACGTCACGATGGCTTGGATTTGTTCATTTAAGGTGACTGCCTAGTTAGCTAAGTTATTACCAATCAGTCGAGCCCTGTAAAATTGTTTTATTTATAGTTAAATTTCGTTTTTTAGATCTCACTTTTTGGTGTTATTTCGTGTTTATTCAAAATTATATGCTATCTGAGGTGTTTAAGAATTATTTACATATTGAGACAATGTATACAAAATTAAAATGTATTATTGAAACCTTATATGTTTGCTTTAAAATTCTTTCTAAGGTTTGTCTGCATATTTCATCATTTAGTAGCCTAACGTTAGCTTACACTACAACAAAATACTAATCAAATTACAGTATGGTCAAAATTTCTGCTTACTTTCTTCTTAATTTCGTGTTTATTTAAAGTTTTTTTTGTTGTTGTAAAAGTGGTGTTATTTCATTTTATAGGAGGATTTCGTGTAACAAGACGATTTAGTTTTAATTCGCTTTTCAAGAACTTTGTAAATCATATCTAAAAACTATCAAAGGAAAAAGTACTTGATTCCATCTTTGTATGGCACTTTTCGTTTTATCTCGTTTCACCATTTTTACCAATCAGATATTGCACCTAGGTTAAATATTGGCAAAAACTTTAACAGTACACGAGTTTGCTGTTTACTGGAATGAACACAAAACTATTTTATATGACCCCACACGTAGGCCTATATAAACTTGTAAATATAGTTAAAAAATTAAAATTTTCTAATTTGAAAAGTCCGAAATTCTACAAATTCTGTTTGATCACACCTAAATGCTAGTGTAGGACCGTAGGATGGAGCTTTGTGAATCGAATTATGAAATTTAATAGGGGGTGTCACAACACATTGTGTTGCCATTTGTATTTTTCTCATCCCTTGTTTGTTCTCCTACTGCCGGGCAGCTCACTAAGTAACGTTATAAATTCATTTGGTTTCTGACGTTTATGAATTTCTGCTCGACTATTCTAACGCTTTAATAGTCGTAATTCAACGTTTTATATCACTTTGGTAAAGGTGTGACTGAGTCATTGGTTCGGTATTTTTCATTAATTGGGTCCTAGATACGGGGTTGATTCTAAAGGTTATCTTAACAGACTGTACCGTCCATGAAGATGACCAGCCTAGATATGTGCCTAGTTCTAGGAGTTATTTGAACAGACTACCAAGAAGATGACCAGCCTAGATCCGTTGCTGGTTCTAGAGGTTATTTGAACAGACTATACAATGAAGATGACTATCCTAGATACGCGGCTGATTCTAGAGGTTATTTGAACAGACTGTACCAAGAAGATGACCAGCCAAGATACGTGGCTAGCTCTAGAGGTTATTTGAACAGACTGTACCAAGAAGATGACCAGACTGTTTCGTGGCATTTGGCTCGACTCACGAGCACGACCAACTCATGCACTTAATGCAATTAATTCAACGACGTGCACTCCTCAAACGTGAAGTTTCTGAGAAATGGTAATAATACGGTCATCTTATGCTCTCGGTCAGTTTTTTTGCGAGTCAGGGACGAAGTTAATATCGTGGTAACGAGGTTAGTACAAGAGATCACGTAGTTCATAGCGTTATCTGGACGATCTCCTCGCCCCTTTCACTTGACATCACGTCGCAGTTGGATTTATCCCACTTTCACTGACGGTAAAATAATGATCATTGAATGACTGGTTTCATGGATACGAGATGTCTCCTTGACTCTGTTTCTCGTAAACGTGAAATACTGATAGTTGACCCGACTGAGATTCAAACCAGAGTCTGGCCTGATATCGTCCGACACACACGGGTAATTATCGGAACCTACAGTCTAATTTTTACAGGTAGGACCTCATCTGACAGCTATAAAAGTTATTAGAACATTTTTCACGTGTTTATGTTCGACACCTTAGCTCAGTCGGTAACGTGTCTGTGTATTGAGCTAAAGGTCCCGGGTTTGATGTCCAGCATTGTTGAAAAATTTATCATTGATTAAATGTGAGTTTACCCTTTAACATTAATGAATTAATGGCTGGATGTTGTTCCTGTTCTAGATTTAAGTTAGTATTTTAGTCGTGATCAGTCGGTTCAGAAACTGGACATTAAATACCTCAAATAAATTAAGTGAACGTCACGTGTTCATATGTCAAGTTATGTGATCTGCCACCGTCACTTTTCAGATATAAATAACATTAGATATAATGATACAGTAAAATGTTGTTAATGTTGACCGCAAAAGAATACAATGGTGTTACATGTATTTAAAAAATGTTTTTTCCCCAATAAAATTATATTTTATGTGGTAGGGATTAGTAGAGATGTTTAGAGGAAATGCACTCCACATTAGCGCGGAGAGTAAATTTAAAAACACACAATTTAAAAAATAACCTCTTCTATGCACACGGAAAAGATCCCTGGACTTCATACTGTCACCAGCAAAACGGAATATATTGCGAGACATATGTCTTATATCGTGAGACCACCGGTGCGGATGTGTATTTTAGAATAAAAATAGGAGAACCCCTTCCCCCTCCACCCCCCAGAGACATTGAATCTCCCGAAGTGTATGCAAACTTTTAAAGTCAATAAACCTGTACGCGTTTGTTGTTTTCTGACGGGGCTTTTTTTTTTT
>CABFWB010000614.1:20000-56691 GCA_902151455.1 Timema bartmani | reverse complement strand
GGGGGGGAACTCAGTTCACCCGACATAGATTCAGTCGGTCCCGTGTCAATTGTATCATGTAAAAGAACCTTGGAAAGTGTGTGAAAATACATTTCCCGGAAAAATTGATAGGCCCTTTATCTCTTGCTCATAGAAAAAACTTGTTTGTTGATATAATCAATCGGTTCAGAAAGTGCACGCTAAATACCTCAAATAAACAAATAAATTAAAATAAATTAAATCATACGATTCACAAATATCCATCCTACACTACTATACCAGTTTACCTTACGTTTCCCGGGTATTTAGGTCTCAATGATCAACCAAAAAATGATTTTTTTGACTTTTAAAAGTTGAAATTTCCCACTGTAAGTCTATATATGTATAGCAAATAGTTTTGTGTTCATTCTAGTATGTACTAAACTTATCTATTATTACTAGTTAGATCAATATTTAACTTAAGCTCAATATATGATTGGAAATATCTCAGCTACCTTAATTTGCCTCCTTTGAATCGTTGCATTAGAACATGCCCAGAAGAAACCGGCGATTTAAAAAACGAGTCGAGGAACCGTGAAGTAGAATGAACCCCTGCTGCGTGATTTTGCCGATCATGCCACGCACGACTGCTTACGTCACTTATCTTTAAAAGTACTACCGTTAGAGTGAAGGTCAATAGTAAAGGGCAGTCCGGCTGATGAATGAAGCACTCGGCAAACAACGTCATTAAAGCCAATGTGATCGTGGCGGCCAATCAACGACGAGGATTATTAGGCCACCATGAGCCTCGAACTCGATGTCAAAGCATGTATGTTGTAAAGGATAATTTATTTAAAAATGGATAAACGTATTCACCCAAAGTATTTCTTGACAAATTTAACGTGGGAGGAAAGGGAACGTGAGAAGGTCAGTATTTTTGGAGTTTTTATAACAAAATACGTCTTTAGCAAAAATAAATCAAATATTGCGTCAGTATATAGGTTTAGTTTAATTTTCTACACGTGGGGATTTAAACAGTTCTTAAATATCACTGATGAGCATGGTGATTATTATTATTATTATTATTAGCACCGCGTCTTACTACCCATTCGGGATATACGCACTTACGCTAATGCGTTATGGCAGGGTGATTGTGAGATGAAATGGAGGAGCCACAGTGAGATCCGAACCACGGTGGAGGCCTGGTATTCCACACATTTACAAGTTATGATTAATACACGTCTTGTCGGAGGTGAAGGAAGGGTTTGACAATCAGATAAATCTGTGCCGGGACCGAGAATTGAACCCCGGACCCCCAGCTCAAAAGTCCGACACCTTACCCCTAGACCGCCAGGTCACCCGAGCATGGTGATCAAATCCTGTGATTCTTATGGTAAACTTATTCAATAGCTGTTGATATTAACATGTTCAGAAAATCAAACTAAACTTATCTAGTGATGCAATATTTTATTTATTTTGGCCAAAAGGGTATTTTTTATAAAAACTTTTTAAAAAATCACTTTAAATCACGTTTTTCACCTTCTCACATGAAGTCTCGCCTTTTTGTTTTTATATAATATATAAACAAAAACAAAAAAAAGGTAGATTTTCATAAATCATTTATCTATCTAACAAAGTTTCCTAAACAATTTTTTTTAAATTAATAAACAAGTGACAGAAGAGCCATGCTCCACAAAAAAAATAAAAAAAAATAATTGAGGTTTTGTTTTAGTGGCTTTCCTCTAAGAACTATACACAATGTGAAGATATTTCCTTTAGAATAGGCGGTTCCCTTAATCATCACCACACGCAACAACTATCTCCTTGTTTGTAACATTCTACAAAGCCTCTTGCTGTTTTATCCAGTAACTGGGTTTATATAGTTTTCTGCCGCGGAATTGGATCACGGCGTGCGTCACGCGCGTGATCTCTTGGAACGGAACTCTTTGATTTGTGTATTCCGTCATTACTGCTGTACATTGCACCCTGTTGGTTTAGTTGGATTATTTTTAATTCATGCTATTTAAGTGCTCCGCCTTCTTGAAGGTAGAAATCCTCACACTGCCATATGTATTATGAGCAGGGTCCGGTCTTTGATGACGTAAGAATGTTAAAAAAAATTACCTTTAAAACGACACATGGAAAATATACAAATGACTAAATTTTCAAAAAATGATTTAAAAGTATGAATAAAAACTCGTAATAAATGCACACGACTAAATTAAACACTCACTCTATAAATGGAATCTAAAACATAATATATTTGCGATGCCTTTAACAACTAAACTCTTGAATTCAATTAAATATGATATTTATTTACAAATATTTGCTTCAGAAGTAATAGGCCCTCTTCAACGCAACCCTCTCCAGCATAGTTGCATTGTCTCGCCATATATGTGTATTTTACAACCAAACAAGCATTGCCTACATTATCTTATTATTACAACTTTGTTGAAAACAATTTTGTGTTAGAGTATTTATGTATCCATAAAAAAAACATATGTTTAAAAACATGTTATACTTATTCAACATGAATGCCTAGGAAGGACTCAAAAATGTCTATTTAAATATTTACAGAAACCAAGAAGAAATAATTACATAAAAATCCAAAATGACATAAACAGATTTAAAAAACCTTTTTATCAACTAGGGGATCATGAACAAAATTTATGTACATATAAACACCGTCTGTGATCTACAAAAAGAAATTTAAAAAAAATTAATATATGTATATAACTTGTCATCATCAACTTCTGGTGCCTGCGTATGAGATTGCAGCTCTGGTGCTTCAAAACAATCAAAATAATTCTTAAATAACTTATCATTTTCTTTTGTGGCCATAGTAACAAATTACTTTTTTTTTTAAGGAGGACTACTTTTTTTAGCTCCACCTCTTACTACTCATTCAGGTTATACGTTTAGGTATTAATTACGCTCATGTGTTAGGGACGAGTAAGTCTGAATTTAGAGGAATTATACCCTCATTTGCGTGGAGAGTGGGAAACCATTTAGAGAAAACCACCCTCATTACACCTGACTGGGCTTGAGCCACGATCTCCCCACCATCGGCAGTCCAGTCTATTGCGAAGGTAGCGCCATAGACCATGCGACCACTAAAGTGGGTTTTAAGGAAGACTAGATCTTTCACACTTCACCTTAATCACAGGACTGTGAAAATCTGTGTAAAACGTCATTGAAAATAAGCTCATTTTATATTTGACTGAAAAAATACATTTAGATGACAACCCAGACGATACTAAAAATGTTTATTGAAATGTTGATAATTATGATGATGTTAGACGGATGTTCTACGATCCCAAGGTCGACGTTGATGCGTCTCGCTCACTGGACGACGCCTGCGTCGTAACTTCTTCTTTCACCCGCTATTTTTAATGTTTTATAATTTGGCAACCACCTCTTTTCTCTCTGACATGTGCTCACACGTTTCAGGTCGTGACGCAACATATACCATGTTTCCTCGCTATCAGTCGACCGAGAAATCTGCCTCGATCCGTCATGTGAATAAATGCGCCTAGTAAACAGAAGGAACCCGTCATATTCTCTTTAGAGAAACGATATATTCTCCTTCCCGTCTACTCTAGCAAGATATATTTTAACATGTGGAAACCTGCTTCGGTGACCGCATGGTCTAAGGCATCACTCTCGTGTTAAACTAGACTGCCGATGACAGGGAATCCGGGGTTCGAATCTCGGTTAGATGTACTGACGGGGGATTTTCCAAAATGGTTTTCCACTCTTCCTCCACGAAAATGTGGGGAAACTTTCTCTAAATTTAACCTTCTTCACTAACACATTAGCATAACGTGTAACTGGGACGGGTAGTAAGACGCGGTGCTAAAAAATATACGCTAATGTGATAGGACCTACAAAGGTAGAATTCACTGGAATATACCCGCATTTGTATGGCGGGCAAGTGGAAAACCATATTTAAAAAAACACTCAGTACAGCCCTGAGATTTGAACCTTGATTTCTGCGTCATCGGGAAACCAGACTAAATGAGCTTGATGTTTGGACCACGTGCCCTCCGGCGTTTGTATTTGTTTGTTTGTTTGTGTGTCTATATATGACATTCGATAAACCCATTTCCGGTATTTGAAACTACGAGAAAATTAATGAACCTATTTTGACAAACAAACACTAATTTTAAAAGTTAAGGGTCCAGGATTTCAGAAAAATTGTGGCTTCCAATGAAAACCTGATTTCCCTGGAGAGTTCCCAGCTTTTTTGTGCATTGACTCTTCCGTGCAGATATTATTTGTTTGGATCGCAATGGAAACCTTGATTTGTGTATATTATTGTTCATCAGTAAATAAAATATTTATCTTTGTATGTATCTGATTTGCAAATAAATTAAATGCTCTGTACCACCCTCACTAAATACTTTGTACCACACTCACTAAATCGTTAAAGCTAAAATATACATGGTGAACTGGGGATGGAGTGGTTTTAAAGCTATCATCGTTGCGTGAAGGGAAAAAATATATTGATAGAAACATAATAAAAATTGATAACATTTTATCATATCATAAATATTATTATTTTAAAAATATTGATTGTATCTATCAAAAGTTACAGTTTCAGATCACATGACTTGACGTATGAATATATTAAAATTGTTTTAGTAACTTTTGTAACTGTTAAATACTGTTTGTTCTTCCTACCAGACAGAATCCTACTATTTATGTGAGTGTGTGTGTGTGTATACATACACACACACACACACAGACACACACACACACACACAAATACATTAAATTAGCCCAGTTACCCCCTTCGGTGGCTGCATGGTCTAACGTGCTACTCTCGTGTTAGATTGGACTGTCTGGGATGGGAATATCAAGGTTCGAATCTCGGTCGGGTGTACTGAGAATGGTTTTTCCAAAATTGTTTTCCAATCCCCCCCACCCCCCGCGCAAATACGGCTACACTTCATCTAAATACACCCTTCTTTATCTCTAAATCCATGGGCGTAATTAGTTCATAAGCGTATAACCCGAACGGGTAGTAAGCCGCGGTGCTTGTACAAAACTAATCCAGTTACATAATAAGGTTATTTCCAAGTGGGCGGGGCTGGGGGTGGTTACGCCGCAAATGTCAGGTATGACGACGGATATCACGAGGATCCCAACCCAATCATCCTCCCTGGTACATCAACAAAAAGCTCCCCGCAGACATCAGTGTCTGTGTGCTCGGACGCGTGTCAAATAGGGGTGAGAGAGAGAGAGGAAGGACTAATTTGTCTGGGAGTGGTCGTCTCTTATCTCCTCGCGTGTAGTTCGTCCTTTCATCGCAGCCTCTAACTCCCCCCCAACACAATCACAAGTTTATAAATCATCGGCCGGATCAAAACAAATAGAGTAATTATCGTGTGAGTCGAGCCGCGATGTTCCGCCCATGTGTGTGTCATCATTACATCGTCTGGTGAGGAAGGGAGGGGACGGGGGGTGGAAAATTAGGTGGGGATGTGGGGAACGCGAGATAAAGCCAGTGTGTTTACGGTTTTCATATCAAAACATAATCAACATTTGTTGAATATTTGTAACGGGCATAGTGGAATTATATGACAACACTTTTTAAAAGGAGAGAAAAGGCTGTCATTAAATTCCGCGACATTCTTGACAGATATTCAAGAGCTGTTGAGGTCATCATATGAAGAAAATTAACCTCTATATTTCTACTGGAGGAGTATTTGATTTATTTTGACAAAAAAAAAAGTGTTTGTATAAAAACTGCAAGAACACTGATCTTTTCTCGCGTCCAACTACAGCCCCACCTTAAACAGTGGAGTGAGAGGAATTATAAAATTACTTAACCCCCTCCTTCCCCTCCACACTCTAAAAAGCCCATAGAAGGTTTTTGTTTATTGCATTCCAACTAAACCGACTGACTTAAAACTTGGGTGCATAGACCTGTACCGATGGATAAGTGGACAAAGACGTCAGTCCCGTCTCGACCGGATGTACTGAGGATGGTCTTCCCTACAAATCATCTCCCACTATTCCTCCACGCAAATGTAGGTACATTTTATACATTCTATTTTCTTATTTACTATCCCCTCAAAAAAAATTGGCACCCACATTGTCTCAAAGTTTAGGTGTCCACTTTAGTATAAAAGGTTTTTAGTTTGGTTTATATTATTATCACTACTATATTTTATTAATGGGGTTGGGTCAGTGCCGGGTGAATTTCCTCAAATATAACGTTATCATCAATTTATTTTAAGTTGAATAATTAATTTATCATATGTTAAACGTACGGATTAAAAAACCCCGACCCGGGGCTTGTGCCAAGAAATGGTGACTGGGTAGTAGGACCGACTTGTACCAACATAAGGTTCAATTTTCATAGGTAGGGTCTTACAGTAAGAACAAGCGACTAAATCTACTCTTAAGTATTCATACATCAAGTTATATGATCTGCAATTGTCACTTTGTATATTTATTTATTTATCCGTTCAAGTTATACGCTTATGTACTAATTACGATAGTATATTAGGGAAGAGGAAGGTTGCATATAGAGGAAATGTAACTGTATTTGCGCGTACGGAGAGTGGAAAAACATTTAGGGGAAAAAACCTCTAGGTACACCCGACCGAGATTCGAACCCTTATCTCCCCGTCATTGGCAGTATGTTTTATTGCAAGAGTGATGCCTTAGACAATGTGGCCACCAAAGCGTGGCCAATAGATATTATCACTACCTATAAAATAACACAAATAAATTTGTAAAATGCTATCAATGTTGACCTCAGTAAAATAAGTTTGTATTTTCTTGTTCCTTCCTGCTAGAATCGTACTGTTCTAATTGTTTTGAGGCTGCACCTTAGTTCGACCTTCCCAACCTTTCATCCTCTCAACGTTGACAAAACCTTTGTCTCCAGCGATTGTGTTTATAGAAAGTAGGGTCCTTAGCTTGAAGGACCTAATGACTTGTGTGACCGAAACAAAGATCTCATGTCTGGAGAATAAGGACAGCTTCATTAGTATGCAGACATGGACTCACACACATACTCGGAAAAGTACGGTACGAACACAAAACACATACTTGAAATAATACTTAGAAATAATACCAAACAAGCGTCTTTGACTCTGTAGGAAAACAAAAACATCTCAGAAAGCGAACATCAAGTGTGCTCAGAAACTGGTTCAAATATATTTTTTATTCACCGCATTTTGTCACTAGGGGCGGCATCAAAAATGTTAAAAATAGGTAAATAGGCATTAATAATACAAGATCTAGGCACCAGAGTAGGCAATTAAGTAAAAAAAAGCACACAACAAGTAATGCAAAATTGATTTTACTACCTGCTATTTTACAAAAAGCCGATTCACATGGATTTTTTTTAGCATCACGTTTCACTTCTCTTTCAGGCTACACGCGTATGTTGTATTAATTACGTTAATGTGTGAAGGGGTTATGAAGGTGTAATTTAGAAGAAGTGTATCTGTATTTGCGTCGAGAGAGAGTCAAAACCATTTAGTAAAAAACACCGGACCGAGATTATAATTTTAATCTCCCCTTCATCGACATCTGAGTCTACTTCAAGAGTGACGCCTTAGCCCATTCGACCACTGAAGCGGAACATATGCTTTTAATCGCTAGATTTCTAGATTTTCAGTAGTGAAATGGGTTATATTTTCAGATTAGAATTTTTGTTAATGTACCGTAATTTGAAAATCTTGAGTTCTACTTCCACACGATGTCAAGGAACAAAATTTTAAATTTGCCGTTGCCGAATATGTTGAGCTTTTCTCTTGCAACCTCATGCCGTTTTCTCCCAAGATGTCTGCCACTGCTCCCATTGTCCTCCACCCGAATTACGCTCATTGGAAGATATTTAAAAAGTGTTGATTTTCAAATCTACTCCAATTAAGTAGGCCACAACTTTAAGATTTATAAGAAACCGGACTCTATCTTTCAACAGAAAATATACCGTATGGAAAAAAAAGAGCCAAAGCCGGAATAGGCACGTTAAGGCTCTTATTCATAAAAGAGGGAAAAAACCAACAGACTAGGCAATTATAGGCACCATAAAATGAATATATTGGACTCGTAATAATATGAAATGCATGTAAATCTCAACTACTTATGCTTTACGATAGAGGAAAACAGAAAATAAAAAGCAAAATGGCAAAATCCGGTTCCTTCTCACTAAACGTGCACTTTTCTGAACCAACTGATTATTTCAGCAAACGAGAATTTTTCTATGAGCGAGAGCGAAAGATTCTACCAATTATTGCCGAGAAAGGAATCTTCGAATACCTTCCAGAGCTATTTTACATGCCACAACCGATATGGGATCGACGGCTTTACTTCCCTTCCGAAGGAAGTTGTGCTACTGATTTTTATCACTAAAAAAAATCCGTTGACCCCGGCTGCGTTTGAATCCATGAACATAGGGTCCTGAGGCGAGCACTTTTACCCAAGACGACTGAGGTCGACAAGAGGGAGGTAAAATTTATAGGAAAGGTATCCTTATTTGCGTTAAGGAAAGAGGGTGGTAAACCAGTTAAGGAAAATCACCTCACGAGGTAATTTGAACTTCCGTCATGAGCAATTCAGTATATTGCTGGCCTGATGCTTTAAACTGTGTGACCAAAGGTGGGTTTGTATCTATGTAATTTAGTTAGCTTGTCTGGCTCCCAAGCACGTTGAGCTTACTGGGTTGATCAGTGATCGTGATGCAAAATTTGAAAACGTTTATCGTGTATTTGGAACTAAGTGCGGTGGTAAATCGTTCTTTCTCCGGTCACTGTCGAGCAGTGATGGTGGATCCAGTGTAGGAGTGTTGTTGATACAAGGACAGGAAGATCACTTGAAGCAGTGACGACACCTGAGAGGTCCGGACTGACTGGTTACGTCACCAGCCTGACCTTACACACTTCTATAGGTGACCTTTTGGGTGGAGGACCACCCTTCTGGGCCAAGCCATCACCTAGGCAACGTCACATCCGGTCAGACCCATGCAGAGCGATTCTACCTAACAACGGGCTTCCGGATTAGAGTCGGGTAAAACTGTTTAGTGTTCACCGTCAGGAATAGTTCGACGAAGTTCACTTCAATGAATTGAACAGTTCATTTATGTAATAGTTCTGTTCGTGAACTACAGATTACCCTGAAAGGTCTTACCTTGTTGGATTTCACTATTATCCTATTTTATAAGCTGCACCATAGCGAAATCAGGGTAAACAAAGGCCACAGTCAAATTTTTATAGGAAGGGTTATTCAGAAAATAAAACGCAATTTTTTATTATTTTTTTTGCGGTCAGTAAAGAAGATATTTTACCAAATAATTGGTGTTATTTATAGGATCGGATTTCAATTTATTTTATTTCTCCCGATGAATTAATCAGTCGGTTCAGAAAGTGCACATTTAATACCTCAAATTTAAAAAAAAATACACGTTTTATCTAGGCCAACTGTTATTTATAACTTATTAAATAAGTAGGCTATAAACATTCAAAAGGGATAGAGAAAGACAATCATTAACATTTTCGTACATAAAAACACACAAAAAACACTCTAATACAATTCCCCACTTATTCCTTAGATAAATACCTGCTGTTATCTGTACTTTTATATCTTCAAACCACATCCATATTCCAGACAAGACATATTTAAAAAATTATAAAAAAAGCTAGGCCCTTTCTCTAATCTCATGACAACAAATGCGCACACCTCCGTCTGAAGAGTCACTCCCACGCAACATCACGCGTGACCTCGTCTTGAAGAAAAACATCGCACTTGAAACGCGCGAAACTCCTGTAGATGACTCATACAAGTCCTTGTAGTGCTGGAGAGACTTGAACGACCCTGAGGTGTGAATCTTCTGTTGACTCTTCTGATCATGATCTGAGCTTCAGCATGCCCCATTTACACGGGTGAGGTTTAGCTAATCAATTCAGTAGAGAAGCTTGTTTTAAAATAAAGATGGCAACTATAATGAAACAACCAGCGCAGAATATACTGCGAATAATACGCCCCTGGTTTTCTAAACAGTTAATATAACTATATATATATATATATATTAGCGTCTTACTACCCGTTCGCGTTATACGCCTATGTACTAATTACGCTAATGATTTTAGGGGTTAGGAAGGTTATATTCAGAGTGAGTTTACCCATATTTGCATGGAGGGAGAGGAGGAAGCCATTTTGGAAAACCACCTTCAGTACACTCAACCGGGAATCGAACTCTGACTACCCCATCATCGACAGTCTGGTCTTTGTAGCGCCTTAGATCATGCTGCCACTGAAGCGGGTGACGTCTTAGTTATTAACTTCTTAATATTAAGGATGAGTATGATAATTTAGAGGCAGTGCACCTTCATAAGTGTGGAAAGAGGATGGGAAAACCACATGGGGGAAATACCCCCCTCCTTCTTCCAGTGCGGCTGAACCTCGACCGTCCCACCATCTGACAATCCAGTTCATTGTGAGACTGGTGCCTTGGACCAAGTGACCACCTGTGTGAACCATATTGGTGAGCACCTGGACTAAGGCGTCAGTCTCATAATGGACTGACTTGCCAGGTGACGGTGAGCTTGGGGCTAGGAAACCCGCCAAGGGGACTTAGGTTGACTTTTCCTATATGGTTTACCACTCTCTTCTTTACGCAAATGAGGGCACAATTCTTCTAAATCCCACCTTCCTCATCACAACCCCTCTAGTTCTTAGATGAGGAGCACAAAAAATACACCTTTGTGGGTAATATTAGTTCGTTTTTGTTAAAGTGGGGATGTATAGAACGTGAGTTAAGGAAAGTATTTTTGCAGTTTTGTATCAACATTTTTTTTTTGGCCAGAATAAATAAAATATTTCTTCATTACAAACTTAGAGTTTTATTTTCTTTACACGATGACCTAAACAGTTGTTGAATATCTGTCATCATGAGCATATTAGCAGATGAGAAACTTTTTAAATAAAGAGAAAAGCTCTCATAAAATTCCAGGACAGCCTTGAGAGATATTCAACAATTTATTGAGGTCATCATATTAAGAAAATAAAACTATAAGCTTCTACTGGAAAAAATAGTTATTTTAAATTGCCAAAAATATGTTTTGATATAAAAACTACAAAAACACTGCCCTCAACTTGCGTTATCTACACTCCCACCTTAAGAAAATATAAATTAAATTCTCATTATTTATTTTTCAAATGTCATGTTTAGCAAATACGTTCTTGTATTTATTCGTCCTCTCATTTAAATATAAATATTTATGGATGGCAAATATGACCTTGAATCGTGGTCTGGAAATATCTGCAATACACTTATCCAACATGTGTCCTTGTTTTATGACGTCATTAAAAACCCACATCCATCGCTAGGGGGGGTACTAATAAACAAAAATTAAAATGGTTGAGGCCCCGATATTTGCCAACAGTTTCTGATGAACGTGTTTAATTTTTTTTCATGGCAGCTCTTCAAACCATAAGATTGGTACTAATGGATCCTAAATGATGTTGATGCTTCACACATCTCGCACTCGTGTGCGGTGGGTTGGGGGACATATGATCACCAGTGACGTCATACTCTTGGAAATACTGGTTTTCGTGGGATGTTCACATAAAGATTTGCTGTTGGACCATTTGTATTCTGGAGATGTCGTGGGCAGGGAAGAGGGGGTAAAGCCCCCTTCCACCAGCATCACCTTTCACTGCACTACATCACTCTCAATATATGGGGAGGGGGAAGATGTCTTATATCCACAAACGTGAGTGCGTGCAAACACAGTACAGTCTGGAGCAGAAATATATTTAATTTCAGAAAAAGGAAAAATAAAAATCTTTAATCATAAGAAAAAGTCCAAAACCCTGGCTCAATCGATAAAGTATTTATTCTTGAAAATTTGAAATTTTTCAAAAATGGCTCTAAGGATTGTGTTAAAGTGCGTGTAACCCAAACGGATAGTAAGACGCGGTGCTAATAATAATGATTGTGTTCAAAATGGATATATGTGAAGTGTTTTACACGATAAATAATATTGTATGCTTTATATTCAGAGGAATATTGAATTATAAAATAGTTTACTGATAAGAGGCTTTTGAAAATTTTGTTCAAAATTATAATATACCAAATGATAAAAAACGTAGAGTGTTTCGTACCATTTATATTTTAAGCTGTGCCCCCATTAACTTGACAGTAGACGCTACAATAAACTTTGTTGATCGACAAAATATTTCGCTCAACGTGTCGATTGGGGTTCCCATCTAGTGCCGGTATATATCAAAGGAAGTTGAGTCGATTTTTGTCATGGGGACGTGTTTCAGGTTTCAGTCGATATTCAACTATCGTAGGGTATAGTAGTTTTTATTATTTTAGAAAATGGAGTTGGATAGCCTAGAGGTGTTTTCTTTTATTGAACTTTTCCACTCCCATACACATTAAGTATCTTAGGGTCAAAACAAAACGCTCCTTAATGAGAATGACTTGTCTGAAGTTGGTGTCCTGCCTACGTATCTTTGGTTAAATTATTGAAATATATTTTCAAACTAACTTTTGGACATTCGAAAGAAATTTAGGAAGCCACTGCTACATTTGCATTCAAGCTTCAAAACATCGACATCATCCTGTGTTGGATATTCTATCAAATCACTACCACTGTATCTACTTCAAAGATTTTGTCGTATCCGAAATCTTCTTTTACGCGGTAATTTTTTTACGCACTAATAGTGAATGTGACACAAGCAATAAGTACGTGATATTCGTCAAATATTTTGATTTTGAATGGATTTTTTTTTATTCAGTGGAGACGAGGGAATCTAATCCGCTTGTCGATCGACATTGTCGCCTCAGTGGGGACGCGGATTCAGATTTATACATGCGTAGCGCCAAAAACTAAATGTTTATTTAAACCCCATTTATCTACCCGTATACAGGGTGACCAGATGTATTTGAAGCAAAAGAGGACAAGAGCTCCGCATAAAGTAGGATAGTCAAAAAAAAAATGTAAGGCGTTAAAAAATAAAGGTTCAAATGCACTTGTAAATAATTAACTTCATGTGCTTGATTGATAACCATATTTCACATCTTATTGTATGTTAGAGCATATTTTTTTAGTGAACCTTTGTTTAAAAAGCCTTGTTGGTTTAAAATATATGTACTTATAAAACTCTGAATAGGTCAAATGCTTAAGTTTATAACTAACCAACAACAAAACCTTTACTGAATCTGCATTCAAATAATTTGTCCACCGTGCATTAATTAATTTTGTCAAAATGAAGTACATTTTAAAATTTTTGAAAATCCCTCAAGTGTAGGACAGTTCCGGGTAAAGGAGGATGTCTGGTCACCCTGGCTGTACATAAATGAGGTAGGAATAGGTAAGGTGGTATTTTTAGACGAAATGAACCCGTATTTGCTTGGAGGGAGTGTGGTAAGCCTATTAAGAAAAAAAACTTTAATTATATTTGACCAGGATTCAAACCCCGACTCCCTGTCACTGACAGACTAGACTGGATGATCCTGACTGGCGTGTCGGCTTTTATTTTTTAACTAAAACAACGTAATATGGTTTCACAATCCTCATCATTGGCTGTTTACGTTCACCAGATTATTTCGAGGACTTGTGAGATCTTTGTTAGCTAAATATAAGTTGTGCACCTTTCGTCCCAGCCAAGTGGGCAGTTTCCGTCTCTGTGAAGACGTCAAGATGCTCATCAATCCTCTGTTCGCAAGATGTGACAGTTGGCCAGAATGTTACACCGCTCAGTTGACATGAAACATGGGGCTTGTCTGGCAACGCGATGTGTTGCAGGCCGTCCAGGGGCTTGCGAGATATTGCAGGGTGTACAGGGGCTTGCAACATATTGCCGGGTGTCCAGGGGCTTGCGACATATTGCTGGTGTCCAGGAGCTTGCGACATATTGCAGGGTGTCCAGGGGCTTGCGACATATTGCAGGGTGTACAGGGGCTTGTGACTTATTGCAGGTTGTCCAGGGACTTGTGACATATTGCATGGTGTTCAGGGGCTTGTGACATATTGCAGAGTGTCCAGGGGCTTGTGACATATTGCAGGGTGTCTAGGGGCTCGTGACATATTGCAGGGTGTTCAGGGGCTTGCGACATATTGCAGGGTATCCAAGGGCTTGTGACATATTGCAGGGTGTCTAGGGGCTCGTAACATATTGCAGGGTGTCCAAGGGCCTGTGACATATTGCAGGGTGTCCAGGGGCTCGTGACATATTGCAGGGTGTCCAGGGGCTCGTGACATATTGCAGGGTGTCCAGGGGCTTGTGACATATTGCAGAGTGTCCAGGGGCTTGTGACATATTGCAGGGTGTCCAAGGGCTTGTGACATATTGCAGGGTGTCCAGGGGCTCGTGACATATTGCAGGGTGTCCAGGGGCTCGTGACATATTGCAGGGTGTCCAGGGGCTTGTGACATATTGCAGGGTGTCCAGGGGCTTGTGACATATTGCAGGGTGTCCAGGGGCTTGTGACATATTGCATGGTGTCCAGGGGCTCGTGACATAATGACCAATATAGTAAGATCGAGGTAACTGGATAGAACTAGCTTAAGATAAGGATAGGTGGCATACTTTTGTAAGTGCATCACTGATATTTAAAGCTTTATTTAGCACCACATTTTACTACCCGTTTGGTTTAAACGCTTTCTTTATCGTTCCTAATGCCATAGAGTAGGTAAGTAATTTATTTAATTGCAGTTCTGTTCCAACGTTTTTCGAATTATTGTCGAAATTCATTTTGCTTGTTGTGGAATCAAATTCAGACTTTGGAGAGTATCAGTTACTTACATAACTTACAATAAAATTAATGTCTTACAATTTGGGGTTCTTGACAAGTTTAAAAGATTTAATATGAAACCGATTGTTTATGTTATGTGTATGGACAGAAGGAAAACTTTCGCTACATTTCCTGTTGATTCTGAGGAGAAACTCCTTCCCTACTTTGAAGAGAGGGATGTGTAGTTCGAATTGAGGGATTGTTCCAACTCCACTAGTATAACTAATTCACCTTCTCGAAGTGATCAAGTTCAAAATGACCTATGAGGGCTACGTTATAGTAAACAATTATAATAGTTATTATTACTCAGCCTACTTCGGTCACAAAAACGAAGTGACATAAAAGCCGAGATTATGTTTTGCCATGTCAGACTTTGTGTTGAAAGGCGTTTGATTGACAATTCTCCTTGTTCAGCAAGATTATCTGTTCCCTCTCCACTACCTTTCATCAATAAACAAAGAACACACTTTAATACAATATTTATGCTATACAATAATATCGCTAGAATGGGTGTAGGTCATTAAATGGTGAGCATATTAACTGCAAGCTGTGGTTTGTTATCTATTGAACTATAAGCTGTAGTTCACAAACTACTTAACTATAAGCTTTGGTTTGCAATCTACTGAACTACAAGTTGTAGTTTGCCAACTACTTAACTACAAGTTGTAATTCTTGAACGACTGAACTACAAGTTGTAGTTCGTGAACGACTGAATTACAAGCAGTAGTTTGCGAAATACTGAACTACAAGCTTTAATTCGCTAACAACTAAATTCACGGATGGCTGCGTGATGGAATTATATAAATGAACTTCTCGTTTCAGTGAACTGAATCATTTTGAGCTGTTCCCAATGATGAACAGTTTTACCCATCTCTACTTGGAGCTGATTTCTGTGCCTGAGTGACTCTCTTGAGAGAAGTGTGTGTGTGTTCTCTTGAGAGAAGTGTGTGTATGTGTGTGTTTGTGTGTGTGTGTGTGTGTGTGTGTGTGTAGCCCGGCTGGGATCAATAAGAGCCTCCTCTCGACCCAACATCCCAACACACCTGATCTCTCTTGCAGTTAAACCACCATTATCACTCTCGTTACTGCTTCGTACTGGTCGGACTAAAACAACAGACACGGATGGCCTCCATAAGTAAACGGTAACAGGTAATCGAGAAATTGCTGCTCAGACGTTTAGCTCTAACGCAATATTTAATCCTACGATGGGTTATTTCAAAATATGGTTCACGCCAAAATAAAATCTAGAGATTCCAACAGTGTTCTTTTTCCTAACTAAACAACCCTATAGTTTGAGAAAGTTATAGAAAAAAAAGTTTGAAAATGTGACATTAAATCTTTTTAAACGACTTTTCTTTAGAATATTTGTGGAGCTATTAGACCAGCCTTAATCAAATAGGGCTCTAGATTCAGCCTTCTTCTAACAAATGCAGTAATTTTTTGCTTGGATTACGACAGGAAACTTTAAAGATATTTGAGAACTAGCAGTGAGCTTTTCTATTTATTTTGAGATAAGAAATATCTCAGTTTCTCTCTTTCTTATTGAAATGACAAAGGGTGGTTGTAGGTATAGGGCGAAAGGGAGTACAAGCTTAGAGCTAATAAAGAATTGGTTTCAGAAAATGACACAGACCATTGTATTTTAAGCCGTGTGGCCTAATAACGATTTATACTTTCTCGTTGACCGAGGCGGCCACCTTAAGGTTGGGATGTAAGGACAGTTTCCATAGCCAAAAAACATTATTATTTTGTTTCGGCTGAATAAAATAAAATATTGCTCCACTTTAGTTTGCTACACGTCATGGTAATCTCAACAGGTCTTTATTATATGTCATGGGCATATTAGTATTTTATGAGAAAATTTCTACATGAAGAGTAAAAAAGTATTGTTCCAATTACGCAACGCCCCATGACAGTTATTTGAGACCTGTTGATATTACCATGTGAGGAAAATTGAACTAAACGTATCTATCGGAGAAATATTTGCTTAGTACCGGCCAAATTTCTTTTTGTCATAAAAACTGTAAAAGTACTCACCTTAACTCACGTTCCCTTCCATACCACCTTAAGATTTAGTGACCCTAGACAAGTTTATGTTTATCTCCCCTTCACCCATCAGCCCTTAAACTTTGCCTATTTTTTTTATGTCACTTTAATTTATTTTTTACTTTCTCATATTAAGAGAGAGTAATGTAATCGTGAAAATGTTCGACCTCAAGATTATGATGAATCTTTACGTTTTACCTACCCCTGAATCTAAAAGAGTGGATTTTACAATTATGTAAGTCCTTGGGCCTAGACCCGAAACGGTTTAATGGATTTTGTTCAAATTTTTTATCTAGATATATTATGTCTATTCATCAGAAAGTTTATTTTTATTTTGAACTTAGCCCTTGAATTAAGGAATTTTTTGAAATCCAAATTGTACGAGAGTGGGACTAACGATGTTCTTAAAAATGGATGTAATAGGGAGTGTTAAACATTTCATATTAAACTGTGTGCTTGTTTTTTTGGTGAAAAAACTCGTTTAAGGTTAGTTTATTGATGAAAGTTTTTTTAGTTTGAAATATTAAAAAAATTGCTCCAGCGATGTGGTTCAAAATGGGTGAGTTTTTACAACAACAAAAATATCTTTATATTAGAATATTTGAAAATTTCCAAAATTGCCTTGAAGATTCTGTTCAAAACGAATATCCTGGAATTGCTTTTCATGACATATTAATATTTTTTTATATAAAAAAATCATTTCAGGGTAGTTTACAAATAACTCATTTTGTTAAATTGAAATTTATTAAAACTATTTGAACAATTTTGTTTACATTTTATAAATGAAGAGGGTTTATTGTGATAAACAAGATTATATATTTGTTTTTCTGGATAAAACTTACTTAAGGGTAGTTTACTAAACACATCTTTTTGAAAATTTTGTTCCAAGCTACAAGTGCACTGTATGAGAAAGTTTGTGCGATTGTATCGTACAGTTTATTTTAACGGTGTTTAACAATAATCTTTTAAACTCAAAGTTCTCTAATCAAACGACATTTTGTTTTGTGTGTTCTTCGTTTACCCTGTAAGGCAGCAAGTTTACTTGTCTTGGTTCCACTATGACACAGCTTATAAGATAGGGTCATAGTGTAAATCCATCACGGTAAGACTGTCACCTTTGAGTTTACATTCAGACTCCTTTCCTAAAAGATGTCTTAACTATCGCAAATAATATAGAAAATTAAAGAAAAAAGAATGATTAATGATGTTTCTTAGAAGAGATGTTTCAACTATTGATTTGGTCTTTTATTGTAACTTATAATTACCTACAATACTCAAGAGAATAATAATTGCTTTATTGAATGTTTAATTTTCTTCTACGACTATCAAGATACGTTACAATAACTGTTCAATCACCGAAGATCCAATAGAGACTTTTTTTCGTACCCGCTAGTGTTGATAGTAGCCGAAATTTCAAATACAACTAGTTTTATTGCAGGCCTTCGCACTATCATAACAAAAAATGTGTCCTAAAAATGTTATTTAAAAAAAATTATTCCATAGTTTAGCACAGGGGTTCCAAAACCTTTTATACTTAAGGAGCCCTTGCACCAGAAAAAATAAATGCTGGAACCTTGATAATTTTTTATATACCGGTACTAATATTATGCATTTCAATAACGACTGTTTAATTTTACAATTATTATGAAACAAATGGAAAGCGTCACATGTTCTGGCTGTGCCTTTGGAAAATGTAATTTATTTAAATGTGAAATAATTGGCAATCCTTTTTCAAATCACCACGTCCTGTCTAGATTATACGCATATGTACTAATTACGTTAGTACGTTATGGTTGAGAAAGGTTGAACTTAGAGGAAGTGTACACACATTTGTGTGGAGGAAGAGTGGAAGACCATTTAGGGAAAACCACCTTCAGTACACCTGATCGGGACTCGAGCCCCGATCTCACCGTCTTCAGCAGGTCAATCTAACACGAGAGTGACGCCTTACACCATGCTGCCACTGGAGCAGGTGGTAATCCTAGTTACTAATGCAATTTTATATTGTGAAAAAAGAATGTGACATAATTGCCTCACGGAGCCTGAGATAACTATGACAGAGCACATTTTGAAAAAACGCTGGTTTAGGAGAGATCTTCCTTCAATATTTATTTTGTTTCTTTGAAATTCACAGAAGATGCTCTCGAAATGTGTGTGTGTGTGCGGCTGTCAGGAAGGTGGAACGTTACACACAGACCCGCTCTTATAAACGTTTCGGAACAATACGTACATACAGTAGATTTGTGTGGGATTGTGTGTACAATCTAAATCCTCGCGTGACGTCACTGAAAGGTGTTGTTTCCTCCTTGTTCCAGATGGCGGCGCTGTCGGAGTGACCAGGCGCGCGCATGCGCTAATAGATCAGGACGCCGCTCGGTGCTGCCAACCTGACGGCGACGACTGTCACCAGTAGCGTGCGCAGAACGCCAAGTACAACACCTGATTGTCCCCCACCACCCCATCCTCCCATCTTGCGCGACCAGAGTGGACCCGTGTCTCTCTATCGAAGTATCACATCCCCATCCTCCCATCTTGCGCGACCAGAGTGGACCCGTGTCTCTCTATCGAAGTATGATAAGTCACACCGCAACCTTCAAACCTCTGACACCTAGAGAGTGGGTCTACTACACCTACTTTTCCATGATACTTTTTTTCGTTTACTTTTATATATTTTTCTTGCACGAAGAACCGTTTTTCGTTCCACTTTTAAGGCAGTTGCACCACGAATCTTTGACGAAAGAAAACCACAGCTCTTAAATTTATATGTTCCCGTTTACGTATCTGTGACGTATCAGATTATAATCGGTTTCCTAAAAAAAAAACACAAAAAACTGATATATTGGGTCATTAAAAAACAGTTTATCCCTAAAAATTTTCGTGTTAGCCAAACAAAATAAGTTGCGTTTATTTTTAAAAGACAAGTTCAAGTTCATCGAAATAAATATTTGAAATATCCCTTTTATTTTTTAGTTTCTGGTGTTGTTTTGTGAGAAAGAACAATTATGTGAACCGAGTGCATTCTGGATAAATAGTTTTTTTTATCGGTTTGTGTTTTCCGTTTTTATTCCCCGCGTGGCGGACATTGAGGTAGGTCACCCACGACGTAATTAAAAAGCAACCCTCCCCGGGCCGTCATGTTGTCCTACATGCTCCCCGTGGAAGAGAAGCCGCCGCCAATACCCAACAAGAACCACCTCCAATTAGACCTCGACCAGTCTGAAGGGGTTGGCGGGGGTCGCCACCACCAGCAAACGACGCGCGTACAGCGCAGCCCACGCCACGTGGCACACACGTGTCTGTCGCAGCCGATGACCAACGGCAAGGTGTCCTCCAAGGCACCTACCATCTCCTCGGAGAGTAGCGTCAGCAGTATCAGCAGCAGCGACGTTGGAGGTAGCAGCAGCACCGCCAGTCAGAACACCGCCACGCCGACAGACAGGCCGAAACCGAAACTCGTCATCAACGGCACCAAACACGCCCCTTTGAAGAGGTAAGAGCTTTATTTTATTTTTCATCCCCGCGCCTCACACGTTCGGATTGTATTCATTATGTACTAATTACACTAATGGGTTAGGGATTAGGAAGGCTTAATTCAGAGGAAGTGGACCCGCATTTGCATGGAGGGAGAGTGGAAGACCATTTTAGGGAAACCCACCCTCATTGCACCCGACCGGATCAAGTCCCTATCTACCCGTCTGCAGCAGTTGAGTCAAACTCGAGATTAGCGCTCTAGACCACGTGGCTGCTGAAGCGGGTAATTGAGGTATTTAACATGCAATTTCTGAACCGACTGTATCAGCACACGAGCGAGAGCGAAAGAGTTTACCAATTTTGCTGGTAAAGGTATTTTCACACACCTTCCATGATTCTTTTACATGTTACAATCGACATGGGACCGACGGTTTACTTCCCCTCCGAAGGAAGTTGTGCTACAAATTGTTATCGCTCAAGAAAATCTATTGATCTAGACTGGGTTTGAACTCGCTAATTTTAGGTCCTGAGCTGAGCACTTCAGACCAAGACCACCAAGGCCTACAATAATAATAGTAATAGTAATCATGTTTAATAAAAGACTATGTTCGTATTTATACTTATGTGCTATTAATATAATAAATAAAAATAATTTATAGCTTGTGTACAAAATAGTAATAGTATTTACCACATAAATCCTCACATATTTATACATTTATGGACATATTAAATTAATTAAACGATGAAAGCAAAACAAAATAATGAAAAAAAAAAATTAAAACACACAATCATACCACACACATTCCCATGTCATATACGCCGGGCTTATAAATTTAATATTCATATATAAACATCATGAATATAACAAATAAGTTTAAAAATAAAATAATTTATGATAACAATATTTAGTAATTATATTGGCTTACATTACATACATGTTTTATACATCGTAATGAAATACATTTTTCATTTCGTAATAATTCTAATCAAAAGTTCCCACCCTTAATATATTTCAAATTAATGAATAATCTCTGAATATAAAACTAAATACATCCACATGTGTTAAGAACCCTTCTCATACACCTGGGTAATTATTTTTTATGTTGTTTACAACCAAGATCTTTTGTTCACAGTCCCCCACCCCTATTGCGAATAATTAAGAAACACATCAACTTCGAGAACAGTTTATTTCTCGATCCTTCCTTTCTGAAACATGACCGAGGCATGATGAATGCAAACATGCCAAAATAAAAGAAAACTAAAGAAGCCACTAGAATAATTTTTTTTGAAACATATGGGCCTACTCGAAAAGAAGGCTCCTTTCTTCATTCGACTTTCATCCTTAGTGTGGAATGGTCCACGACATTTTGATCTCCAATTCAAACTCGATCTTAACCCTTTCAATAAAATTGTCCGTGACGCGCTAAGATATCAAGTTTAAGCTGCCTTATATATTATTCAAACATAATAATTATGTTCTGAAAATTGAAAAATGACACCTGGACACGTGAATCAAACCCGGGACCTTTGGCTTATTACGCCATTGCTCCAGCCACTGAGCTATCCAGGAATCGTCCCGTGCCCAAGGTCATTCTTCACTCGTATTTTACGTCCATCATAGACTCTGCCTTAAAATACGAGTGAAGAATGACCCTGGGCACGGGACGATTCCTGGATAGCTCAGTGGCTGGAGCAATGGCGTAATAAGCCAAAGGTCCTGGGTTTGATTCCCGTGTCCAGGTGTTATTTTTCAATTTTCAGAAGATGATATCTAGATGGAAAATTCCTCACTAAAAAGCATAAATAATAGCTTCGGCTATTCGATTCATAATAATTATGGTTCAATTGCTTTTGTAATTAAATAAAAATGTGTTTCTTCAAATTAACTGCGTTCACATATAAGTAATGTTAAATACTGACCATTATCGTCATCATCCCGGATCCCAAAGAAGATCCACAACGAGAGATTCTACCCCAGCTCGACAACAAACAACAACAAAAACATCCCCAAAAACAATATCTTCAACTTGGCTTAGACAACGTGGGACTCCAAAGAAGAGCAACCCAGAAACATCTCTCTACAACATAATAGCAACAAGCCCTAATAATAATAATTTTAATGTACACAGACGTGTATTAGAGATGAGGAAGGCTGGATTTAAAAAAGTGTACCCGAATTTGTGTCGACGGAGAGTGGGAAACCATTTAGAAAAAACATCCCCCGTACACCCAACTGTGATTCGAACCCCTTTCTCCCAGTCATCAACAGAGTCCAGACTATTGTGAGAGTGACGCCTTTAGACCGTTCGACCACCGAAGCTGGTAGTTAAAAGTTTTACAATATTTTTTTTATAGAAACTGACATCTTAAAGGACTTTTTTTATCCTATCAATCTACGACTGAATAGTAAAAGGCTGCTAGTAAAAAAAAGGTACTTCAAATGTCCTTTTCTATAAAAAAAATTTTGACTCTGCCCCTCTTCGGAGATGAAATGGGGCCGAATATAGAATCTTAGAGCCTCTATTTAGTCTGAAAGGTTTCAATATTACAGTCCAATTTTCTTAGAAAGCTCCCTTTTATGACAACTATATAAGTTACTAGATCTACTTTCACGTATTAATACATCAAGTCATGGGATATGCAGATGTCACTTTAGATAGATATTACAACAACTATAAAATAACATTAAGAATATGGTAAAATGTTATCAATGTTGACCGTAAACAAATATGTCTGTTATTGACTTAACATTTTGGTGCCTGGAAATATTGATGAATTAATTGAAATATTATTGTATGTCTAAAGGCCGATACGCACAGAATGCTAAGCTAAGCTGTGGTCCCTCTTTTCCCTCCCGAATTCACTGTTGTTTCTTTCTGGTCAACTCCAGTGAAGTTTAGTTATAATGGCGTTCTCCAAAATGTCTTGTTTAAGTTCAGGTGATAATACTGAGGAAGAAAAGATGATACTGTTAGCAGCTGTTTTGGAAGATGAAGAAACTTTAGAAGGTGGAGGTTTGACTTGTTCAACTAACACTTCCATTTTAATACAAACACATTTATTAAATATAAAACCTAAATAGAATATTACTTAAATACACGTGAAACAAACTGAAAACAAAACATCAACACTTCTTTGGTTATTCTCACCAAACCAGCACTGCGTCTGTTCAACACAGAGCCCCAGCTGCGTTATGCGCGTAGCTTAGCTTTCTGTGTGAACCAACACATTTAAATATATGGTCCGCTATTTCTCTAAGGAGTTAGCAGAGCAAATCTTAGCTAAGCTTAGCGTTCTGTGTGTACCGGCCTTAAGTGACTTACACTACTTGGCTTCTGATTGGTTCAACTAGTCAAGTAAAAAGTGTACGTAAATTGCCCCAAATATAATCATACACCTAAAAAACCGTAAGATACGGGACGGGTGGCAACCCTCTGGTTAGTTGGAGGGGAAGAGGGTTGTGTCCTTTCCGCTACTTAACTGCTCTTTTATTCATAGCAGTTTCCGCAGGATCTAGTAACCTCCTCACTCCTTCTAACGTCCTCTTCTTTCTCTTTCGTTTCACATCAGTCTCGAAGAGAGAAAAAGATCGTAAAAATCTGTTTTTCACTGCCTAAGTTAAGACTCGTCTGAAATTCCGCCCCTCTCCGGTATACACACTTCAGTTTTCAACACGCAAACGGAATGAAAATGCTTTTTCTCTAAGGCGTTAAGAAAACTCGTAAAAAGCACCTTTAAAAAAACTTAGTCTGTTGTTTCTTAAAATATATGCTATGGTTTTGTGATTATCCATAAGATTGTGGTTCATTTCCAGCCGATTCCACTAACGCCTGATACTAGTTTCAAATCTACCTCCAGACAAACGCAGGTGTAATTACATTTAACTTTCTTTCCTCTGGAATATTATCTTGGTATCTATAGTCTATCACTATAACAGTTCATACCTAACAGTTAAAATTGTAAGGACTCTTAAATTTACTTTCATATTTTCATACGTCAAGCCATTTGTTTTAATTGAAAATTTTATCTGATATATATATTTTTTTTAATCTGATATATATATATATAAAATTTTCAATTAAAAAACATGGCTTGACGTAAAATGAATATGGAAAAGTCAATATGGGGGCAAAAAGTCTTATACTGACTTTTTGCCCATATTTATTTTATTTGTATTCTAATAAGTTCTTCCCATCATAAACTGAACCATACAACATATAGAGACCCGATTTTGTGGCCGCATGGTCTAAGTCATCACTCCCACAATAGACGAGACTGCCGAGGATGGGGAGATCAGGGTTCGATCCCTGTCGAGTGTATTGAGGGGGTTTTTTCCTAAATAGTGTTTCACTCTTCATCCACAAAAATGTGGGTACATTTTCTCTAAATGTGGCCTTACTATTCCCTGACACATTAGAGTTATTAGTACATAAGCGTATAACCCAAACGGGTAGTAAGATGCGGTGCTAAAAAAAAAAGGTAGAGCATACAAAATATAATAAACGCTTAGTAGTCAAAAGTGACAAAAATTGGCCATCAAAATTGACACACGTCTCAGAAGTGTAAGCCGTACAACTCATGGATTGACGCATGACCGCATCAATGTAAATTTTATACCTTTAAGAACTATAGGATGAGTATATTCCTATAGCAGTTAAAGTAGTTCAAATCTCTGCTTGACACTAGATCATCAACCTCGACCGTGAGCCAGATCGTTGAGACAGGAATCCTTGTGGGTTTGAAACTTGTTGGGTCTAATTTTTTTCTAAGCACTGCGTCTTACTACTCGTTCAGGTTGTACGCGTATGTACTAATTACACAAATGTGAAGGGGACGAGGAAGGTTGAATTTAGAGGAAATGTACCCGTATTTGCGTGGAGGAAGAGTGTAAAACCGGATTGATAAAATCACCCTCAGTACCCCATTTGACCACGGAAGTGGGTGTTGGGGTCTTAAACTACGCTTATAGCATCAATTGTGTAAGCTCTTTAAAATATTTTCTAAAACTTAAATATAGCTCACACCAGTGGGCATACGTACAAAGGCGTCAATCTCACATAGTCTGGTATTCTGGTTACTGGAAGCTTAAGAGTTCGAATCACGGCCGGGTGTTTTGAGAGTGATTTTTCTTGCGTAGCTTCTTCCTCCATATAAATGCGGGTACATTTAGTCTAAATTATACCGTCCTTATCCTTACATCACTACTATAAATATGCGGATATACCGAACGGGTAGTAAGACGTGGTGCAAAAAAAATATTCAGATTTCAATTTGTCAAAATTGAAAAAATTAATATTGCATGGTTGCCTTTTATCATATAACAAGGCACAATCCAATTTTCGTAGGAAGGTCCTTTTAGAAAATACAAACTATTGATTTGTGGTCAACAATAATAACATATTAATATATTATTGTTGTTATTTTATAGGAATTAATAATATCCATCAAACGTGACAACTACAGATAACATGACTCGGCGTATGAACACGTGAGAGTAGATCTAGTAACTTTTCAAATGTTATTCCACTAAATATTGGACTGTAAAATTCATTCGTCTGCACAGCCCTCTTTACGACAGTAATTCCTAGTTTTAAAAACTACGTTTGTTACTTAGAACTAGTTTGATTGCTCGGGGTGTATATAGCGTATTGTATTCTACATTATGTTGTTTAAAATCTTGTTTTATGACGTAGCATCGTTTCCTTTTTTTTATCTTATTCCACGAAATCACATTTTAAGTTGTTAAAATGTGTCATAAAAGTAGTGTCGATGTTTCTTGAAACATTCTCTCCCCCCCCCTCCCCACGTTGCTTCTCCCCTGCCTTTGATCATAAACTTTACATCGAGTGCTGATATATGAGAACCTCCATTAAATGAACAGGAGTCCATAAAATAAGAAATACTCTACATTTAGCCTGTTAAGTAGAAATCATACCGTTTTGGGGTGTGTGAACCAAATAATAAGGGTATGGGACTCTTATCTCTGAACATTTAAAAAATAGGTTGTTGTTAGAGTAGAATAAATCATCAACGTTTTGAATATGGATTGTGTTTGTGATTTACCGTTTTTCTCCAAATAAATATGATAAAATTCTTATGATTCTCTTTCATCTGTTCTGTTTCTATCTATCCATATGTAAAGTAAAACCAAGATATTGACATATTTTGAAGTCATGCTGGTATCTAATAAGAGTGATGATGATTATGATGATAATTTTTGAAGATATTTAGAGTGTGCTTCTTCCAGCAAATTTTGAAAAACTGGATGCTCTCATAAGCTATTTTGAATATTCTTCCTCTGAAAATTTTGATGATTGGATGCCTCTTAGAATCTATTTAGAGTGATATTATAACAAATTTTGGAAAATTGAGTGCCTTTAGAATTTATTTAGAATTTGATACCAAGCCATTTTTCAGCTTGGTGCTTGAGAATATCAGAAGGAGTGAGATAATTCTAGAGGGGGGAAAATATATTGCAAGCAAGGGAGGAATTATTTTCAGGGCCCTCTTCTCCAACCTCCCTGTCCCTACCCCAATATTTTTTACTTTGGTTTGTACCTTTATTAAAACTTTGTTGTCCCTTTAACAAAAGAAAAGCAATGTACGAAAACTAATAAGCTTCTTAACTGAACCCTGAAATGCTACGCACATAATGAAGTATTTAAATTGAATTTGATTTACTGCCCGACTCTCTTTGTGTGCCAAATTTAGTTTCAATACGAAAATAATAAGACTCAGCGAAACTTCCAAACACTTCGAAACGAAGGGCAGGTTTAGACTGAACTAATGATATAGGCCTAATTATGAGTGACAAATGCCAGTAAGTTCCTCCGTATCTGGTGGACTGGGCATGCACTGTTATTTACTATGGATAGGCACTTTATTGCTTAGCATTCACATTTTATTTCATATTTCTTTCATATTCTACTTTTTTTTAAACTTGTGAATCTGGATCTAAGGCCCGGGCCCGGTACCATGGTATTAATAGTACCCCGTCCCCCTTCCTCGTGACGAGCCTATAAGTAGGTTATATGAGAGTATGACCATAGATCTATCCCAATTTTATTACGAAAGGATCTATCTGACAGCTATTAAAATTGTTAAAATCTACTTGAATATATCCATACGTCAAGTCATGGGATCTGCATATGTCAATTTGGATAGATAAACAATAATTATAGAGTAAAATGTTAGATTATTTATATGAGGTACATATTTAACGTTCACTTTCTGAACCGACTGATTATATCTACCCACGACTTATAAACTAACTTAAATCTAGAACATACACAACACCCAACCCCTGGCCATCAAATCATCACTGTGAAAGGAGAAACCCTCATTACACCTATAGCAAATTCAGTGGCCATGCCAGGAATCGAACTCGGGACTTTTAACTCAGTTGAACTCTAACGACTGAGCTAAGGTATCAGACTTAAATGGTTTTTCAATGTTGATGTATAAAGGTACGTTTTTTTATTTTCTAAAAGGTGTTTCAAATGTCTATTCGTAAGAAAGTCAAGGTATAGCTTCACGCTACTTGTAAATACAGCCCAATAGTGATACATTTTCAAAGTGTGGTACTACCGTGAAAATGTTCCAACTGTTCACGACTGGAGGGGTAGATGATTCCCCCATTCATCCTTCTAGTTGTTTCAAGCAGTGGCAATAAAATGGGAGACAGAGAGCCCCTCCCATGGAGTGATTTCCCCCAGGGGTGTCCATCCTGTGGTCTGAGACATCGCCTGGCTCACGATATATCGAGGTTGAATATGCACTACTGCAAAGCACGATGACATAGCCATACTATCACTATATTGACTGGCTGGCCTCTTGATCTAGTGATCAGCATTCTTGGCTACTGATCTAGAGGTCTTGGGTTCGAGTCCAGGTGGTACCATAGGTGTTTTTACTGAAAGGGGAATTGTTACTATGCTTACCATGATCTGGTTAATTAGGCTTAAGTTTCATCATCATTATCATCTTTTCGGGGTGAAGTAACCACATCTACGTTGTGCCGCAATGTCAGAAGATTGTTGGCTATACATTCCTGGTCGGCAGTGGCGGATATCTAACAAACCATGGCGGCATCCGCTAAAAAAAACCATCTATATATAAGTGAAAGTATCGAAATGTACACCCCTTTTTTGTTTAGCTGAATTTCAGAGAAATTACCGATAGTAAAAAAAATTATTACTAATCAGATATATTTTAATAACAAACTATTTATAATTTCTTGAACTGAAACTGACAAAATAAAATAAAGCTAATTGTTCGTTTTTTAATTTATTTTAAGTAGGACGATATTAAGGTTATAGTGCTCCTGATATCGCCTCACCCACACAACTTTAAACCGCTTCAAACGTAATGTAACATTACAAATAACTAGCATAATTAAGTAATACTCCAGGTTTATTTACACATATAAATATTCAAATAGATTCATAAAGCTATCCATCAAAACGAATTTCACAAATGAACGTTTTTCTATTGCTGTTGTAATAGCAGTAAATCCTCGGTGGCGTAGTTGGCTAACGTGCCAGTCGTGTTGAGTCAGACCACCGAGGACGGGGAGATCGGGGTTCGAATCTCGGTCGAGTGAACTGGTTTTTTTTCCTAAATGGTTTTCCACTCTCCCTCCACGCAAATGCGGGTTCACTTCCTCTTAAGTTCAACCTTCCCATTTCCTAATTCATTAGTGTAATTAGTACTTAAGCGTATAATGCGAACGGGTAGTAAAACGCGATGCTAAAAAAAATTAATTAATTAACATCAGTAAACAGTTTGTCACTGCACACAGAACCCATTTCACACTATATAAATCATTGGAGAGCCATTTGTCGCACTCAAAACACTAAGCGCCTTCATAAGTTGCACTGTCTTCATCATTAAAAAAATATTTGAGGGATTTAATGTAAACTTTCTGAACCGACTGATAAGATCACAAGATAATTTCTATGACTGAGAGTGAAAGGGTCTACCAATTTTCCCGGGAAAGGTATTGTCACATACCTTCCAGGTTTATTTTACTTGTCACAATCGACATGGGAGCTATGGTTTTACTTTCCCTCCGAAGGAGGTTGTGCTACAGATTTTTATCTCTCAGGAAAAATCTGTCAACCCCAGCCGGGTTTGAACCCACGAACATAGGTTCTTGAGGTGAGCACTT
Source organism: Timema bartmani (assembly GCA_902151455.1). Classification (NCBI taxonomy): domain Eukaryota; kingdom Metazoa; phylum Arthropoda; class Insecta; order Phasmatodea; family Timematidae; genus Timema; species Timema bartmani. The sequence continues at coordinate 27,280 of CABFWB010000614.1, read as the reverse complement.
TACCCCAAGACCACCTAGGTCGACGTCTTTATTATTAATTTCTACCAAACTCATCTGGTAATCTCATTGTCGCCATCAATAGGAAACAGTGCTCCTTTCATCGCGGCGTTCCTGTGGCCCTTACTTACTTCTGAAAGCCTCAGTTTATTGTGTAACTAGTTGGACCCAACATGTTGAGAGACAACATATGTGGAGAAGTAAGTTGCGTTTATTCATGCCAAAATCTTAGGCTAACATCCTGGGCTTTTCTCTAGTTTTTAATTATTCTACACATTTATAGCCAAAGAGAAAGACGTATTACTTGCCATTTATTAAGGTATACCCACCTCGGTGGCGTAGTTGACTAACGCGCTAGTCGTGCTGAGCTCGACTGCTGAGGACGGGGAGATCGAGGTTCGAATCTCGGTCGTGTGAACTGGGGGGGTTTCCACTCTCACTCCACGCAAATTCGGGTTCACTTCTTCTAAATTCAACCTTCCCAATTCCTAATCCATTAGCGTAATTAGTACTTAAGCGTATAAGTCGAACGGGTAGTAAGGCGCGGTGCTAAATAATTAAAAAAAATTAAGGTATTGTATTGGCAGAAAGTGTACTCTTGCGGAAAATAAATCAAAACGTAAAAAAAATTGTGGGGGATAAAAAAATACCTTACCTACTGCAATAAGAGTGTCCCCTCAATTATTTGAATTTTTGTGATTAGCGAAGGTAACGTTCCACTTTTTATACAAGTCAATTAGTTGTGTTCACTTTGTTCCACTCCATGACCACAAAACTATGGTAACTAACCTGAAAACAAAACAGTCTCGACTTGATAGAGTATGCACATAACTTCACAAGTCAGTCAACATGTTGTGTTGGCTGTTTATTATCACAAGTACTGATTTGGTAGTGTGGTCCCTGACATTTATTTGCAATGCAGGCTGTTTTTTCTCATCTATCTCGCCTTTTTTTTCCTTAGCTTCTTTTAGAACACTATCATCCATATCTTCGTTTTTTGTATGACGTTGCTGTCCCAAGAACTGTAGAACCTCGGCGAGGACTCTGGTCAGAAGTTTTTTTAAGATTGTTGGAACATGATTTAATTCTGCCGGTTAAGTAAAAAAGATGGTCACCGTTAGTTAGTATAGTTTTTTTTCCTGTAGATCTTCTGAGATTAAGTCATGATCTTGGAAAACATTTCTATTCATGGGAAACAAGCCAGTTTTCCGGATTCCATTTACTACTAGTGTGTTTTTTTTATCACCGTGTCTTACTACCTGTTTAGGTAACACGCATATATGATAATTACTCTAATGGTGTTAGGGATAAGGAAGTAAGCATTTTAAAGGTAATCTATCCGCATTTTCTTGGAAAGAGAGTGGGAAACCATTTATGAAAAACCATCCACAGTAGACCTGACCGGGATGTGAACCCCGTCTCCAGCTTGCGAGTATAGCTTGGGACTTACGCCTTAGACCATTCAGCCACTGAAGTGGGTTCTACCGTAGATGATTTCAAATAAGCTTTCTCCATTAGGTTGGCAATTTTATAAATTGTTACTACTCGACCCGCATTGTTTTTAAGCCAATTCTTAATTTCCGGGGAGTATAAAACATAGCTACCCTATTTTGTTTTTGTTTAATCTGATTCATATTGTCTAGCTGGTTATGCAATTGGACTGCTCTTATACTTTGTTATATATATATATATATACATATATATACACATATATACATATATATACATATATATATATACATATATATATATGTATATATATATATATATATATATGGCCCACATTCTACATTTTGAAAGGGGCCCCAAATCGCCCAAGTCGCACATTGCCACAAACATGTGCACCTCAGATCGAGAATTTCAATTTTTTGGTTAGATTTTTTTAATTCATTAAAACTGGACTGAAATAAATAAAATTAATAGATATATTTTTTCTATAAGATAAATTTATGAGTCAATCTAAATCCAGAATAGTTGCTGACCCCTGTTTTAAACTATTCTAAGTGTGCACGAACATTCTTGAAACAAATGTAAAATACTACTCAACACGCATTTGATCATCCCTGACCTACCCTAGTGAATTATATGCCGCCTGATTGGTAGAATTTTGCTTCGTCATGTTTATGTCATTAATATCACCTTCCAAAACCTACATTATTTATATTGAGCCCTTCTGATGAATGGAAGGAAAATGTTCTTCAAGGGATATCTCGCATTATCACGGTGTTATTCACTGACGAGGTTTAATTAAACAAATATAGTGTCATTTTCAACCGAATTAAAACACAACTTCTCTCCAAACAAACTTAAGGTGGGATTTAGAGAACACGAGCCAAGGGCTGTGTTTTTACGGTTTTTATAGCATAACATTTTTTTGGGCAAAATAAATAAAATATTGCTTCCGTAGAAACATAGTTTAATTTTCTTCATATAATGATATCAACGTTTCTTGAATATCCGTCATGAGCATAGCAACATTTGATTACAAATATTTTAAACGTTTACAACCATTACTGTTTCCAGCCTGTGGCCTGGATAAGTTTTTTATTCAAGCCTTACATTTTCCATTACCGGCTGACTAGGCCTGTCGTAGCTTCATATGCCTTATAATCTAACTTAAGACTGGTACAAGCACAACATCCAATCCCCGGCCGTTAATTCATCACTGGGAAAGGGTAAACCCACATGTCATCAATGATAAATTTTTCAGCCATGGTGGGAATCGAACCCGGGACCGTTAGCTCAGTAGACAAACACGCTTACGACTGATCTAAAGTATCAGATAAACCTTTTTTAAATGAAGATAAAAAGTTATCATTAAATTCCAGGAAAGCCTTGACATATATTCAACAACTGTTGAGGTGACCGCGTGAAGAAAATAACTCTTTTTCTACTGGAGGAGTATTTGATATCATTTGACCAAAAAATGGTCTAATATAAATGTGCAAAATTACTATCCTTAACTCGCGTTATCTACTCTCACACCTTAACCTAAGACTGCATCACTTTAAGGTACGGCGAGACTGAGCGAGTGACTAAAAAAAATAAAACACATTGGATGTAATGAGAGGTGGCCAGACTGGAGCGACCGAGCGCACGCGCTTGAAATATAGAACTGGTTCTATTTTTCAAGCGCGCGCGCGCTCGAGCCGGTACAGTCTAATTTACAGGCGCTAGGCAATATTATTGTATGTTGGTTCGTTGAGTGCTAGGAAAACTTCTCATTTTGACATTTTAATTACTATCGATAGGTTTAGCACACTTGCTACTAACGGCCTAATTCAATTGGTAAGATCATAAACCATACCTATATATATATATATATATATACAACTGATATGTATATTTATAAAACTTATATGTATATATAACTGATATAAATATATATATATAACTGATATGTTAAAATACTTCAATATTATAGTCAAAGTAGGCCTTTACAAATAAGAATCACCATTAGCACTGATATAGGATGAGAAAACCACAACAATAAATCACTTGTTAAAAACCACCCTCAGTTGACTGAGCCAAGATTCGAACCTTTACCTCCTCGTCAACAACTATCGAGAGCTATCTGCTAATCACGCGCTCGCCAGTTTGGCCACGCAGTCGCTCAGTCGCTCGCTCGCACGCTTGTCATTCTGGCCGAACCCTTACACCTAATATATATGTGTGGAAAGAAGCCCAAGCCTTTATTCCGGGATATCGGCCAACTTAACTTAGCGGATCTCCCCGTGTTTTTAAATGGAAGCTATCACGATGCACTTAAATCTGACTTGACGTTCACTTAACTTAAGAATTGTTCAGGGGAAAGCTTTCTCGCTACGTTACGTGAAGTGTGCCACGTGTTTTAAGCTAGCCAATCATGTTACGAGAAACGTCAACAGAGCTATTTATAACTTCATTTGTTTTTATTTTATATATGCAGATGAGTTCCACGATAAAGTTAGTCTGTCCGCGTCTCGCGAACACCAAAGTGTCATCGTGGCCTCTTTTTTTTACACCTTATTTTGTAGCTTCAATAAGCTTTTATTAAACATCTGAGTTCCATTTTAGTGAACAATTTATTTTCAAACAGTCCAAATATACTGGTTATGTTTTGCTAGAGCTTTTAAGTTGCGTGAGCGCTAAGTTTATCGCTATCCTGGCACTACACGGGTATTAATTCCCACTATACACCTTGACATTATTTAATCAGGATTAAAACAGGAACGTTTTCAGAGTTGATAAGGGAAACTTTATCAATTTTGACAGGAATATTATTTCAACCTTAAACTAACTAGTGTATAAACTATTTATCAAACAGAAATATTCTTTTTAGAGCGATTTGGCCCGGTATACAAATAACTTTTAAAACTAAAATAGAAAATGATAGATGGACTTGAGGATTGAACCGAGACTTTTGGTCTATGCTCTCGCACTTATATATACAGGATCAGTCCTCATCTCTTATTACGTCATCCAGACGCCTTATATATGTTTGCGCATGCACGTCAAGACCTCTTCTCGAGTGTCCGCGCAGTAAAAGCCACGGGTAGTGTGGACGCTTCCCAGTGCTACTGTCAGGGCAGCGAGTACGCTGGATGGACGCCAGGTACCGGCTACCTCTCTGCTCGCCACAAATAGGACATAGGCTCACCGAGCAAGCCATGGTATGGGTATTAAACTATTGACCATGAAAACTTGCTACTAATACCTTTTTTTCTACCGCGTTTCTCTACCAGTTTTTTAATTTCCTTGTTTCTTTGTATTACTCGTCCGTAATTTTAACATTTAATTACGCTATGCATTGCAGGATATGGATGGAGGGATTATTTTGAAGAAATGTATCCACATTTGCGTGTATGTATATATATATATATATATATGGTGGGGAGAAATATAAGGGGGGAAACTCCTCAGTACACTCACCTGGGATTCAAACTTCGACCTCCTTGTCACTCTACAGCTATACTAGTTGATCTCTACGTTTATACCGCGTACCCAACAATCCCTTGCAGACTTAACGTGACCGATTTTCACCTCACGTGAAGACTAAAATATATCCCAACCGGGATTCGAGCCAGCCTCTTTCAGAAAGGAGTTGGTCAGCTCCTGAATCTACCCGCCCTCGATCTCTCGACCGTGGCTGTGGTACGTGGTATATTCGTCCCGGACCTGTGTCCAATGTGCGGACTGTCTAGAAAGGTCACGGGGTCACACACAATCTGTTGGTTGGATCAAAAACTTCTCTTCTCGAGCAAGCCCCTTTATTTCCGTGACATCTTGTCCTCTTGGTGGACCAGAGTTGAATCCAGTGGTGTTCGTAGAACTATACTTTGGGGGTGGGACATCTTGTATCCTTGATAGGCCAGAGTTAACCACATCGGTGGCGTAGTTAGCTAACGCACTAGTTTCATGTTGAGCTAGACTGCCGAGGACAGGGAGATCGAGGTTCGAATCTCGGTCGGGTGAACTGGGGTGGTTTTCCTAAATGGTTTTCCACTCTCCCTCCACGCAAATGTGGGTTCACTTCGTCTAAATTCAACCTTCCTAATTCCTAATCCATTAGCGTAGTTAGTACTTAAGCGTATAACCCGAACGGTTAGTAAGACGCGATGCTAAATAAAAAAAAATTAAAAATAAAGCTTCTTAAATATTCCCCGTGCGAAGAACGGGCACACAAGCTAGTTAGTTCTAATAACAGATACACGTCACACTCATATTCTTACAAAAATAAAATCTATAACATGACTAGATATTGTGCGGGGACTACTAAATTGGTATGGTTCGTACACGCAAAGTATGAACGATTATTTGAACTAATCGCTCCCTTACTGTACCTGGGCTCAAGCAGCATTAGGAGTTTACTAGGTCTAATATTTGTAAGTATGGTTAGTTAAATCCCTAATTTATTTTATTTTTTATCACCGCGTCTTACTACCTGTTCAGGTTGTACGCATATATGATAATTACTCTAATGGAGTAGGGATGAGAAAGAAATCATCTTAGAGGTAATTACCCGCATTTGCATGGAAGGAGAGTGGGAAATAATTTAGGAAAATCCACCCTAAATAGACACGACTGGGATTCGAAAACCTACTTCTCCGTTAGCAGCAGGCCAATCTAACACGAGAGTCACGCCTTAGACCGTTCGACCACTGAAGTGGGTATCGATCCTTAATATTTTCTTTACTTAGCACCCATACTTTATATAATTGGCTTGCTAGTACCTTCACTTAACGTACACTTTTTTTTAGAACCACGTCTTACTACCCGTTTGGGTTATAAGCTTATGTACTTATTACTCTCATGGCTTTAGGTATTAGGAATGTTATATTTATAGGAAGTATACCCGTATTTACGTTTAAGGAGAGTGGAAAACCATTTTTGTAAGCCCCCCCTTAGTACTCCCGACCGAGATTCGAACCTTGATCTCCCCGTCATCGGCAGTTTATTCTACTGCGAGAGTTGTGTCTTAGACTATGCGGCCACCGAAGTGAGTCTAACGTTCACTTAAGGGGAAACTTCTACCAGGGCAACTCTTAAGTAAAGTGAATTTTAAGTTAGCTGCATCCTGATGGCTTATATTAAAAAACACAAGGGGAACTCTTACGTTATGTTACGTTACGTTAGGTTGCGTTAAAGTTAAGGTTATCGGGATCCCGGCATAAGACCATTCGTCCACCGAAGTGAATTATAATTAATATATTATCAAAATGTTTCAATTTATGAAAAACACACACGCGCGCGCGTGTGAGTATTTTAACAACCGGAATGTTATATTTCAATGTAATATTATAAAAAGAAAAAGTATTATATTAATGTGGGCTATCAGATAAAAAAGGTTTCAAATTAAATTTTAGTGAAATTAAACGTGAAAATGGAGGAGATGGAAGGGTACCTAGGAAAGGTAAATATTTTGTTTGCACTTAAACCAAAAGCATTTTTCATCGAAATGAAAAAAATATTGCTTTAGTAGATAGCCTACGTTGAGTTTAATTTTATGCGCCTGGTAATCCCAACAGTTCTTGAAAGTTTGGGCATGTATTTTCTCTCCTGGATTTAAAAAAAAAATTATGTTCGAATTCTATGATCCCCGTGAAAAAAATATTTTTAAAACCTGTTGAAATAATTATGTGGAAAGAATTAATTTAAATGTATCTAATAAAGCAATATTTTAATTATTTTAGCCCTAAAAGTTTTTTGCCCTTTCTCTTCCATCTCCCCTTAAATTTTTTTTTTTCCAAACTAGAAATAACCAAGCGATCATTTTATTCGCCAGCGCTACGCTCGTTATTTTA